>WIXG01000113.1:0-210878 GCA_009869945.1 Mesaphorura yosii
CCCTGAGATATTCGTTGTGAGCTCGTGACTCATCGAGGCCTACCGTCTGCGGTTCGTGAGTACTTCCAACAAGGAACATGAAGAAAGGTAAGAACATCGACATATCCCCACCTCATCTTATCTTGCGTTTGAGTTGGAAATTATAGGCTTTATGAGACAAGTCACGAAAGCGTATTTGTATGGTGGCTGTTTTCCTTTGCTTTCCTGAGTAAGGCACCTTTAGCCTGCCATTTTGGAGGATGCTTTCTGTTTCGAGGTTGATGGCTACGTAGTGTAGATGGGTGATGGCTCTTTTCGCAGTCTCAATCTCAGTTTGTGTTGGCGCATTTAGGAGTCTCTTACCAAGTGCATCACAAGCTCTTCTAACATCCGAGGGGGTTGGTTGATTATTAGGCGTCGGACTGTGCTGTGAAGGCAGGTTCCCCACAACTTGTGCTTGGTTGGGTTGATTAGGGTTTCTACTGCGATCAGCTTGTTTGAGCGGTAGGCAGACGGGGCAGTCTGATCGAGTGCAGTGCTTCCAGTGAGATATGATCTGGCGCGATGAGGAACAATGCGTCACGGTACAATTCTTTCCTGCTTGGCACGTCGTCATATGATTTAACACATTTTTCATTGTCCGACAGTGGGGCAAGGTGCACTGCAGGTAAAGGAATCGATGTCATAGTTAGTTAGGCTTCTCCAAACAACAAACATAATTCTCAACTCCGATCTCCAAATGAAAACGATGATTACCTGTCGCTGCTCCCCGTTGGTCTGACTTTCCCTTCGCTGGCATTTATGCGCATGAAACAGAAGTACTAGTTGTTGCTGAATAAGTTTACGTTTCTCAGGATCTGCATTTGCTGGTGCGTTTTGTTGCTGACTCGGCTGGGGTTGTTGTGGTTGTTGCTGAGTACCCATTTGTCCTAATTTTTGAGGACCACCTATAGACTGATTCACAACTTGATTCTGGCTAACCAAACCCGGGTTTCCGAGCGGTAAACCGTTGTTTACACTAATTGAGTTATTGTTAACGTTAACTGTGTTTATAGGAGGCGCTGAATTCATCATTATCCCACCTCCCAACGAAACTACAGGAGGACCAGCTACAGTGCTCGTTTGCGGAACTTGTTGCATCGTCGATGACACGACCACATTTGGTGGGTTCTGCTGCAAGAAGTCACCTTCAGGATACCTTGGCGGAGGCTGCATAGGAGTTGTTGTCATTGGTTGGAGCATTCGTTGTATCTGACCGGGCCCGTTATTTGTATTGAAGCTATAATTTTGATTCATCGTATTAAGATTGGGACCCTGAAATAGACAACATTTCTCATTTAAATACTAAAGTAAAAGACAGGGCATTTTTGCTTCTTAACGCGTTCGCATGCCAGCATAGACAACTACCAGCCATCCTCATTTCACACCAGCGGAATGAGCAAAACTGTCCTTTCCTAGTTAGGCCTTTGCTAACTAGTAGAATTAATGATCAGTTATCAGTACCTGAGGCCTCTGCTGCTGAAGGTTGTTCGGAAGTGGATTTATCTGAACATTTCGAATGTTTCTCACACTCATTGGACCATTTGGTGTTAACTTGTTCATGATCATATTGTTGTTCATCAGAGGTTGCTTATTGAGTAGAAGATTATTCTTCTGGGTCCCGCTGGACATCATCATTCCCTAAATCAAAGCAAGCAGACTCGTTAGTTAATATCAAAATCTGTTACTCCCTGGGGGACCCTCTGGGTTGAATGCCTTCCACGGGCTTACCTGCATAATACTTTGCGATTGTTGTGAATCTCCATTCTGCATAGTAAACTTCTTTTGCTGATTCTGTGACCCGATTAATATTTGCTGTTGTTGAGGCTGTTGCTGTGTTACAGGAGGAGGTGGTGCCTGCTGCTGTTGTGTCAGAGGACCATCCATGTTCGACCAAGATGATGTTGACGGTAACAAGTCCAATTCGTCAGGCAAATGCTTCTCCAGGTCGAAGGCATCTGTCCTGAACGAGTCTATAACAGAAGAAGTTAAAGTATGAGTTATACAACTGTAAAATGTATCTAATGTGAGTGGGACGGACGGTTAACTAGGTACACTCAAAGTTAATTAACTCTCTGATCTTCTGAATAAATTGGAGGAGAGGAGCTTCAGAAATACTCGTGGTTGTTAAACTGGAAATCGCAAGATGTTTTTACTTCAACTTATCATATGATGCTTCAACACAACCAAACTTAATGTAGACCGCCAAAATAAATTGTTAGCTGTTCCTGGATTTTTAGGTTTGAATAAAGTTCAATTGTTTTCATTTCTTAGGTTGACGCCCCTGCAAACTGACGACCGAGAAACTCGAAGTGAATCTAGCAGGATCTTTAACTGGGCGCATTCATGAGGATTGATGAATGAAGATACACCACGCTTGTAAGCAATGACAAGCGAGGAGGAGGCTACTAAAATACAATTCCTGTCATACTATCGCCGTTAGCAGCCAGTAATCTGCAGCGCATCTTTTGCATTCAGCTAACAGTAAGTTAATTTCAGTATTAGCTAGTAACTGAATGCTTCTAACACCTAACAACACTTTACACTTGCACTCCAACCAATGAACTAATGATTTACAATTTTGCCATGTGCTCACTAATATCTGATTTGGAGGTATCATTTTTCGGACGGTGATCAAGAGATGAGTTTAGTCGTCGATTATTAACAATTCTTGTTAACGCAGAGTCGATCATCAAGCAGGGGACTCGAACTGGAGGTACCGATAATTACTCATGTGATTTCACTCCAGTTGCATTTGTGTACCCAAATAATCTTTGTAGCTAAATTATTTTGCTCGCAGGTCACTAATTTAATTTCGCTGAGAAGAGGATGGGAAGTTGGATTCGATTGAATTAGTAGGCTGATTGTAGTTAGAGGCGGAGTGGGTAAGAATGTCATTAAACAACCTAGCAAACAGCTAAAAAATTTAATTTGTTCAATTACCTTGCCCGTCGCTTTGGTTTTGCAGCGGATCATTTCCAATCCGGGGCCGCTTCGTCGGCGGCCCTTCGATTTGTTCGGCCATTTATCTCAGTCCATGAAGCACTGATTGGGGGACGAATATTCCACTTGGAACAATTATAAATAAATGGTGGACACTAGGGTCCTGCCATGGTCGAAGTCTTCGGTGAATGTGGTACTCGGTGAATTAATTTCGAAATTTTGTCAGTGATTTGTCTACACAAATTGCTTCCAGAAACTTAAATTCCAGATTATAGAATTGTTCTGAACCAAGTGTTCATTTATTTTTTCCTTTGGTTTGTACTATTCTATGATAGCTGTATTTGCTTCTATTCAGCTTAGTAACTCTTTTCTGTACGTTACTCTCGTACTCTCCTGTACGAGTCCTTACTACGGGATTCACTTATTTTATATTTTTTTTGATTGAAGTTTTCAATCGGAATCTCAGAAAAAGACAAAATGGCGTTCAGGAAGATTCAGTGTTCTCTGCTTTCGACTGTCTCAACTGTACTGCAAGCTATGATTGGACCCACTTGTGTGTTCCACCTTATATTGTCTGCAAAATAAGGATTGGTTACTGCGTCAATTCACATCAGCTAAGAGTCTCTGTACAATAATTTCACAATCCCCTCCCAGTCTCAGAGCGACCTTTAGTATTCGCACCCAAGCGTTTTCGTATTTGTTGCGATGCGCGATCCAGGCTGGTAGCAGCACTCTCAATCTCAATGCTCGAAAGCCTCGCCAACTCACGATCGACTTGGCTGCGGTGCGCCTTCTCTGGCTCTCCGGCTCTCGCATTGTTGGCTTTTGTAAATCCGTAGCCAGCTATCGAGCCAGGAGTGCGAAACCCGTTCCTCGCTTTTCCTCGACGTTATTTGGTCAGGCCCGTCCTGCATAAATCGCCTTTGGATTTTGCACAAGTGCAGTGGTGCTTTTGCAATGTTATTGTTCGATTACAATGATCTCGTCTTTCGGCATTCCGTCCAAACACATGAAGCGGTGTTACACGGCTGAGGCTTTATTTACTATTTTGATTCCTTCAGCTGGCTGCAGTGCTGACGATATAGAAGAATTCATTGCACTCCTGAAGAGCGTAGCTTGGTGTTGGTAGTGGGAACGTGTTGGTTACACCGCACAGCAGAACCTTGTCATGCTCCTCATGAACATCAATGAGCGGTGTATCAATAGTGAACTGAACAGAAATCGAAACTGAAAATCATCTGGCTGGCTGCTTCACGCGGCCCCAACAAATGGCAGATGCCCAGATATTCCACAGCTGATCAATTGACCAACACTCAATTGAATTGATTCGGTTTCTCACTTGTCCTTGCCCTCCTGATTACAAAAGCTACAGCTACGGCTAAGTGTTCCTACTCCCTAGAAGAACTTAGAGCTGTTCCGAACTGCCTGACGGCAGCCGGCAAACTGATACCTGCAAGTGGCACTGTGAGATAAGTTTTTCTAATTTATGGAAAAGACAAGTCGTCTAAGTGGATGCTTGGGAGGAATTCTGGGAATGCGATCAGGAGTCTAGAACTTAATTGGCTTCCTGTCCTGGTCATCAAGCAAGCTTTCGTTAGACATTCATGATGCTGTGATTAGCCCGTACTTTAAATAAAGCAGATAACGCTCACGTAGGCGACATATGACAAGGTTTGACAACCACTGACACATCCTCCATTGGCCTGAATAATTCCTTCGACTTTGCATTCAGATACTCAAAGCGCAAGCGTCCCGAAATATGGATCACTTTATACTTCTGAAAGATTTAAAAAGCGCAGTGTTTTACGCTCGTCAATCGCATGTAGTAATATACATGTGTTCTTTTCATACTTTAAGACACATGCAAAATGAGTTCCGTTGACGCTGTACCCCAACGCGGCATGGCTCTCGTCTTAATAGGCACGCAATTTGCAGTAGCGTGGAGATGCAAAGGCAGACGAAGGCGAAATTGTTGTAGGTTAAGGTTGTGTACACGTTGCATTTTTCGAGATGAGACAATCACACCATTCTTCTTGCGTGAACACAATACACGTTTGCGAAAATGGAAAAAAACAAGCGTATGGGAGGCTCCAGGTGGGAGACAGACTTGTTTCAAGCTGAGAGTAACGCGTCTCTGTTTATTTCGCCACGCACACAAGCTTGCTTGAGATAGGCGTGCATTTTAAATGCAGAGGAGACATTGACACCGAATCTCAAGATGACATAACGCATATGGTAATAATTGCAACTCTTGAGCACATGAGCGCGTAAGAGTGGCTTTCGTTATTGTGCTAATTGTAAAGCAGACTAAATTAAAGCGTTTAATGCGTCGGCTTGCCTGTCGGGAAAGATTTTTTGGAGAAAGTAAATGTTCGCTGCTTGCATATGAATGACGCTGGTCCATTTGCATTTAATTCATAGCATGAATGCTTTCAAAGGATTCTAACTACTATGTCTGGTCGTCAGGAGACTCAAATGCTGTCGTTTACGAGTATTCGCAGCTAAGGCGGATTGCTTTCCTTCTAGATATATATACATAAATACTCTCGGAGGATTTACAACGAAGAATATTAAATATTAGTGCAACTCAATTAAAGTGTGTCATGAGTTGAGTCACCCGATGTTATGGACAAAGCATTATGTTTTGGGTTTTGGTGTACTTTATTTGCCTGGAGTTTCATCAACGCCAACCGCGTGTCAGTTGCAGCTTATTATAATAATATGTCTCAGCAGATTTCCGACGTCATCATTCAAATGATTCAAATGTGCTGACTGCGATGGCTGGGTTCATTGGAACCGAATTAACTAAATGTATGAAAAGGTGGTTCATTTGGAGAAAAATTGCACACGACACGAAGCGCTGCTCCAGAAGGATCGTCGATACACACTGGACAGGACAAGTGAGGCTCGTGCGCAAAACCTAACATCCTGCACTTGTATAAATTACAAACTTCATTATCTATCAAAGGACCAGTACTACCGAAATTCGTCAGTCAGTCCCAACTTCATTCCGTGGAAAGGCCTGAACTAGTGATAAGTGAAGCTATAATAGTGCCAATTGTGCCATTGTTTATTGTGGTCATTGTTGCTCATCGAAAAGTCTTTGTTGTGTTCTGAGTGCGCGCAATCCAGCGTCATGTCTTCAACCAAGTGCGAAAACCGTAAGTTTTTCTGCCATTCTGTCATCTCCCTTCCTTCGTGCTTTCTTCAAGCTTGAGCGTTCACTCATCGCTTTCTTCTCAAAGTGAAACAGGCTGGTCAGGGCGTAGGTTTTTCGTTTTGTTGAATGTTTTAATAATGTTAGCCAGAATCCAAATACGACCTATAATTCAAAAAACTAATCTTAAGACACGAAATTTCGTGGCAGCATAAGCTTTCCCGGCCAGAACTAGCAAATTGCATCCATAAATGTGTGACTATGTAGATACGTCCATCTCATCGTTTCAGGACAAAAGGGCTCACATTCCAAACTATCCAATCCTCATTCCTATATGTGCGCTTTAATATCGCTACTGCCCTGTATGGAGGTTTTTAACTACTAATAGTGTGAAGTTGCAAAATTGATGCTTAATTGATGTTTGTTCATGTTAACTGATCACAATTGAATGGAATGCATTATTACATTCAGTGTCAACGTCCATTCCAGAGGTCAGGTGTCAGACGCCAAATCGTCTGTCGAGAAATGACATCCTTCCATTCCATTATCAGAAATCAGATAATGCTATTTGAATATTTAATTAAGTCACTTCATGCCTTTTACTTTGTCTCTAGTCAACTGCAAATGCACGGACTGTCAATGTGGACCGAGCTGTGTCTGCGGAGCTGCGTGCCAGTGCGCCGACTGCAAATGTAAGGCAGTAACATGATTTCGCTATCAGTGAGATCGAGTGAGAAAATAAGCTCTTCTTTGAAATTGTAGGCGGCGATTGTAAATGCGTTGGTGGCTGTTCGTGTGGCCCAAATGGCAAAGGACCCAATTGCCAATGCGTGGATTGTAAATGTGGTGACTGCAAATGTGGACCGAACTGCGCGTGTGGCAAGTCTGGAGGAGGATGCCAGTGCACTGATTGTAAATGTATGTTAGCATCATTCAGATATCATTGAATCAGGATTTGCATAGGTCAGTGTGTCATTTTACCCCTTGACGTATATTATACAGGTGGAGATTGCAAGTGCGAGGGTGGCTGCACTTGTGGATCGGCTGGAAAAGGAGCCAACTGCAAGTGCGTCGATTGCAAATGTGCTGATTGCAAGTGCACTGATTGTAAATGCAAGAGCAAGAAGTAAAAATACGCAAGAACTCAACATGCGATTTCAACAAGAATAAAAACGCTGGAAAATATTTATTGTCCCAATATCGAAGAATTTTCACATTATAAATTATATTACAAATGATTCAAGTACATTCGCTCATAAGAAAACTTGCATTGCATGGCTAATATGGCAGAAACACTCAATGTAGCACGCATGTAGTTTAAACAACACATTCTTATATTGCTGTCGTCGTACGCTCTCTCACTTATTCATAATTACAATGATTAAGGTAGTTAAGTTCAGAATTTTGAAGCATTCATAAATCTGGTACATTTGCCTGACTCAGTCTAATGGTACTTTTGCCCAACTCAGTCTAATCGTATTTTTCAGTAATTTCTGATAGTCGAATGTCTCTAGCATAGCAAATTGCACAGGCACAATTCCATTTTGTTAATCTGGTGCCAAATTAAATTCAAGGCTAAAACCTCACTAGCTTGCACCAGTAGTACAGTTAATCAGCTGATAGAGTAAGCGATTGTCACTTCTGTCACCTGCTAAAAAAAAAGTTAAACTGAATTTGAAACATAATAAATTAAATTAAGTAATGCTTTGCGTAATTAAAAGGAAACCATAAAATTGAAGCGCAACTTGAATATTTCTCATTCATCCTTTGACGAGGAAGTCTCCTCCTTTTGACCCTTCATCTTGGAAGGTCGGCGATGACGGCGTGGATGAGTGCTTTCCATGCCAGTCTTGTCAATCGCAATCAGCGGATGAATCGCAGTTCTCAAGCTGACAAAGATCTTCGGGAACAGGATTTCCTGTTGTGCAAGCAGCTGCTTAATTCGGTAACGTTCAGTTGGTGCTTCGAAGCATGCTGGGCAGTTTTCCGAGATGATGGGAAGTCCGCGCGACTCGGCAAATTCTCTCAAGCACTTCTCTCTCACGTTCACAAATGGACGAATCACGCGAAGATCGCCCTCCCTATGCACCCGGAAAGATAATAAGAAAATTTGCATATCAGTTTGCTGTATTAAAATATTTTAACCATCAGCTTCAATATTCGCTTACTTGACGGTGTATTTTGCCTTCATGCTGCGCATGAGTCCATTATGGAAGACAGACATGAAAAAGCTTTCAGCAAGATCGTCCAGATGCTGTCCAAATGCCAGAACATTGTAGCCATGCTGACGAGCAGTTGCATAAAGCCTGCCACGCTTCAAGCGACTACAGAAGCTGCAGATTGATGTCACGCATTCTGGACCTTTTTCCATTGCAGTTGGCATTATGCCTTGTTCTTCGTACAAGTAAGGAATGCCCAATGATGCCAAATAAGGAATTAGCGGTTTTGGATTGTAAGCGGAACTTCCGGGATCAACGGTGATGGCGCCCAAAGTGTAGGTGATTCCTTCTTTTGCAAGCACATGTTGAAATTGCTTCATTGTGTGAAGTAGACTCAATGAGTCTTTGCCGCCAGAGAGACAGACGAGCATTTTGTCACCATTTTCAATCATTGAGAACTCCCTAATTGCCTGTAGTCGTCAAAACAGTATCATCAATCATTTGTTCCATCTTGCAGTATTGATCACGGATACGCGAATTTTACGAAGACCACTTACCTGAAGCGTCGGCTTGAAGATATTCTTCGGTGGACAATGCCATCTTGCACCACCTTTCGGATCCTTGACTTTCTTCAGCTTCGTCGGAGATTCTGCCGGTGTTTGCTTTTCTGGAGTTTCGGTGCTTGTGCTTGCGTCTGTACAAGTTGCTTCTTGAGACTCCGCAGACTGAGACAATTCTGACTTGTCCGAATCATTTCTCTTTATGTTGGAGTTCATCAGATGTCCGCTCAATGTTCGAGTTCTTCTGAATCGGTCGAATCGCTTGTCCTTGGCATTCACACTGGACGATCTTTCTCTGAGTCCATCCGGATCAATACCTTGTTCAACTTGAGAGATTACTTCACGGATTTCAGACTTGAGTTCATTCGCGATACTGGTGGCATGCCGTAGCGTCTTGTTAACCACATCATGAAAGTCATCAGAAGAGTGTGAAATGCAGTATAATTCTTGTGATGATTTGTCCAGAGAGTTGATTGGGCTTTCAGTGCTGGTTGAAGTGTACGGAATTGGAGCCGGGCCTTGAAGACAGGCCACTTGAGTTGGCTGCACGTAGTCTGCGCTTGGCTGCTGCACAAACATTGACTGACAATTGTACTGTTGCGGAGAGTTGGAGTAGCAGTAACCGGCGCCTTGAACTGGAGACGCAGCATAAGCCATTTGATCACCGAATCCATTCACATGATTTTGCTGCAAATTGTTGAATGAGTTCATGTCTGGACTATATGATTGGTGGCGAGTGAAGGGGTTGTGCGTTGGAGAGCCAACCATTGGTCCCGCTGCAGCTGCAATCGGTTGAGTGTAGTTCATAAGATTGAGATTGGCCATTTTTGCGTTCATATCTGAATATAAATTGGGTTCTGAATAGCCGGTATTGTATGCTGGAACACTTTGTTGAGTTTGGTATGTCATGTGCATCGGACTAGAACCTTGCCCAGTAGGAGTCGACGGGTAGAATTGTTGCTGCTCAGTCGGTTGCGCTTGTACCATTGGTTGCTGGACAAATTGCTGTTGTGAGATTACATTTTCTGTTGAGACGAAGGGTTGAGGCACTTGATAAGCGTTTTGATACCCGTAGACGCTTAGCCCATTCATGTGTTCTTCAGGATTGTAGTTTGAACTATCTATTTCCACCGTCATGTTCTGTGCAGCCATGTTAGGTACTGGACAATAGTTGTTGTTTATTACATCCACTGAACTTGTGCTAGTATCCTTAGAGATCGAGGTCTGAACAGTTTGTTCTGGAAGTCGTTTCTTGTCAATGCTGCTCCTGAAACATATCCTGGGCCCGGTGACGGTTTCTCCAACGAAGTAATCGTGATCGCTTTCATGCACACTCAAGTCGCTGGCGGAGTCTCCTGCCTTTACACGCCGTGCTTTCAAATCCGAAACTGAGCTCACGGCTGCCTGCATGCACTGATGTGGAACGCTCGTGTCGTAGTATTCCACAGTGCGAGTCATTATTGGAAAAGTCTTGACCGTAAAGGGCTTGGCGATGGGAGCTTGGTTCCAAGAGCCGTTCATAATGCTCTGACTTTCAGATGGCAGGAGAAACCATCGTAATTGAGAAGATGCGGTGTCAAACACCAGCGACTGATCCTGGAGGTTGCGTCGTTTGCAAAGCTGTGAAGACAAAGTAATTTACAATTGAATATCAATATTTGGCAGACACGGAAGTTTTTCAGATATGAAGTGTCTGATCTTACATTTTCTGCGTTAGAAAGAATGTTTCTTGCTTGTTCCAGGCACTCTTCGTAATTTGGATAATCTTCACTGTTATTTCTGGTTCGCTCCTTGCTCTTTATTCCCTCCGCGTCAAAAGTCGCCCAACTCAACCACTTTCGATGCTGTACCATCTGCCAAAAGATATCATTTAATAAATGCGCCTCGATGTGCAATTATCAAATCCTCTCTTACGTGATTTTGGTGGTGGTGAAATTCTCCAGTTTCCGGGTTGCAGTTGTACAAAGGAAGAAGTTTCCATCCATGTTGTGCCACCAGTTTCACAGCCTCTGAAATGAATTCGGCCTCTTGGACTGAAGAGTAGTATGGAATAGAAAGGCGGACAAATCCAGGGCGAAATATTTCGAAGGAGGAACATTCCTCTTGTCTTCGTAAGTGGCTTCTGTCCAGTCGGCTGTGAGTAAGATGTGAAGAGTCATTCATCATTAAGATATGCCTCAATTATCACATGATTCGTAATTATTAGAATTCGCACTTCACCTGTCCTCCAGAAGCAAATTCTCATAAGCGGTAGCAAGTTGCTGGTCAATCCCAAGCAGAGATTGTGAGTAGGGGCCAGCACAAGCACAGCCGCCTCTTGTTTGCAATCCAAACAAGTCGTTCAAAAGTCCAACAACAAAGTTGTAATGCAGATAGTAACCCTAAATAGTAAACAGATGGAAATAATGCAGGACTCAGCAGCACTTCAAACCGACATTTTTATGAAGCAATGGAACATGTTGTGCTCTTAATAGCAACATTTCCACACGTGAGATGGATTGCATTAAATTTAGGCATTCGCTTACAGAATGTGGATGATCGATCAAAAATGAAATTATTGGAGTTCTTGGACCAGCAATTGGGCCGAGTAACTTTATCTCGTCGCACTTTGACCAGGCTTCAAAAATTTTTCTAGAAATCAAGACAGTAGTAGTAAGCTTAAACGTGGTTTACTTTCGAATTTGCAGCATGGGCAATGGACACTGGCTTACCTTGCAAACACTTCCTCCCTGCTCATGATGTTTTTCGAGCCAATTGAATCCTTCAGGCGAAAAACTAAGCCCAATCGAATCGACTCGACGATCGCAGGCGTTCCTCCTTCCTCGCGGTTCTCCGAATTCTACATAAATGGTATATTACGATCACGATATTGAGAAATGTGTGATAACATAAGATTTCGGAGGGACAAACCTTCAGATATCTGTGGCCCTCCGGTGTGACAAAGAAAACTGTCCCTCCACCTCCTCCGTTTGGGATGTGATTATCCAGCAAGACTTTCTTCGCCACAAGAACACCTTTACAAAAATCCCATTCAACTTTGAACTCACAAATTAATAATATTGCTAGTCTTAACTTTACCAGGAGTTTGTGGCCCACCCACAAATTTATGCCCAGAGAAGAAGATGGCATCTTTCTTCGCAAGTCCTTCTTCCGGTCCCAACACAATTGGATTCATTATAATATGCACATGCGGAGCTGCCGCTGAGTAGTCCCAAAATGCTAGTCCACCATATTTGTGCATCAGAATAGTCACCGCAACGTCATCAGTCGCTACGCCGGTCACATTGGACGACACGGCGAAGGTCCCAATGAGCAGTCGATCCTTCAACTCCGGGTCGTTCTTGACTCTCTCCAGGTGCTCAGCGAGAAAATTCATGTCAAACTCTCCGTTGATATTTTGGGGCACATAAATCATCTGCAATTGAACAAATAGATGAGTCGTACCAAATCTCAAAATCGTGGCATCAACGTCGTTGAAAGGCATAAGAGTTCAGCTGGCATACTTTTGCTCCAATATCTCTCCAGGGTAGAAGATTGGAATGATGCTCAAACGGACCAACAAACACAACGGGTGGAGCCCCACCCGACTCATACATTAAGTTTTGTACAAGTTTATGCACTGGTCCAGTGGCACCGGCTCCACAGAAAATGACAGCATCGTGCTCAGATGCCCCTACCGAGTTACGGACGATATCCCGGGCTTCATGTCTGGAAAAAAAAATCGAAGCCCATTGAAACCAAAAAGCAAACAACCTTGTTAAGCACATCATCAATATTTAACAAATAAGATTTCGATTTCAATTTTTTTTTCATGGGGCATACAATCATGATGAGTTAGTGTAATTAAATATAAGGGAATGTGTTTGGAAACTAATAAACTTAAATACATGCTCCTCCTATTTCTTCCCTGTGCCGCCGTTGCAAACTCTTTCAAAACTAAAACTCAAGCTCACCTGAAGTATGTAGTTTGAGAAGATGTGTTGGTTGTAGTGGTGTGAGTATTTCCGTAATATGGCAGCACGTGGTCTCTGATATAGTCCTCAATGCACCGGAGGGGCTGTCCAGATGCGGTTTGATCGATGTAAATATCTGGTTTGAAAGATGAGAATGGAATAGTGCAGATTAGTACGTGCTCTACAACCTATTGGCCACTATTAGACGCAATTTCATCAAAAAACTTTTCATTCGGAGAATTTAACTACAACTTGTAGACATTGTGCAGACAACAGTCAATTGCTAAGTGTGTGCGGAAATTTTCCTCGTAAATTTGGATTAGGAGAGGAAATTTATGAGATTTGACAAGTTGTTCGCAAGATGAGAACCTTGCATGAGCGGATAATCTCGCTGGCTGTTGAGTATTTAGTATTTTGCATTTCAGGGTCAACATACGGTACCGTGTAAAAATAGCTAACAAAAAAGTGACGTCTGCAAGGGTTAATTCTGCTTGACGAGCAGATCTCTACTCTGCTTTCTACAGTTTTACTTTATAAAATCTGGAAATTTCAATGTACATGTTATGCCTCATGCACACGAAGGTACTGAATTTACTTTGCCCTGATCCGGTCCAAGTCAGGTTCGCCCGGACTCAAGCAAGAGCCTTAAACAACTTAATAGCAAAGCAAAATCAGACTTATCATAATACGCGCTTTATTACGTGCAATATGCAGCTGCCTTTGTCCACACGCTCGTAAAAATTAATACTAAGAAGCTAATGCACTCCAGCCACATTCACATGCGAAAGCGAAACTGGTTTCCATCAGAGACCAGAGCAGGGTTGCCACATAGCGAAGTATGAAGACCCTGGCCAGGAATGCACTCTTGAACTCGACGACACTCGATACTCAAGGTGGAGATGCATTGAAATTTAAATGACATAAGTATTTAAATCTGCTTAGTATTCTTTCAGTCTGCAGAGCACAACTTGTAATCTGCTACCGACGAGCAGACGTGCACGCTTTCGTCTTTGTTGTTTCGTTGTGCACTTTGTACAGCTTACATACGTCTGGTGCACACTTCATTGCTGTCAAAGTGCCAACAATTTGCAAAATATGCAAAAATGGTTGTTGTTTGTCTACGCATACAAGAAGACCCTCGTCGTGTAAAAATCGGCGCACTAGGGAATATCTTCGCGTAGTTTTTGCACGAATGAAATAGCCTTCCGATTTACGCGTCTACACGACTTTTGCGTCGCGGGCGCCGCTATTAAAAACCGTATGACGAATCAGTAAGATTGTGAAGTGTAGCGGAGTCGAAGTTCGGCCATAGTAAAGGCGACCCATGAGGCGATATGATCTAATTTAGACTTTTGCTCAAGCATGACAACGGGATTTAGGACCCATAAACATTTGATCTCCAAATCTGAATAATACGCAAACAAAGCATCAAGCAGCATCCATTAAAATTCAAAGATGAAGTCGTCGGCCACCGACGACGCTGACGTAATGTGATTGCAGTGGCGAATGACTTGCATGTTCTACTTGTGGGTTTCGAGATTTAAGGAGGATAAATGTCGTAAACTGGAAGTAACATTTTGAAGACGACAGAGTGTCATTATTCAAACGATTTCAAGATTTTTTCCTGTGGCAAGCACAAACCGTGTCTCAGAAATGAGAAACAGAAAACTAAGATGGAATATTTTTATTTATACCGTCAACGAAAGTAGAAAAAATTCAGAGGATTGCGTCATTTCCTAAATTGTGGCATCGTAAGATTAACTGAACTATTTGACAAAGGACAATTATGTGCCGAATTCAAAGGCAAGTGGCACGGTCTGATATTAATTTTTTAAATTTGTTTGCTGTTTCTTCAGGAAACATTAATCAAAATCTTCTATCATGGACTACTCGATTATACGTTTGCTTGAGAATGGAGAACAGTAAACAATGACAAGCTTTGACAGCTTGCAAAATAAGCTGAAATTGTAAGAAACTACGTACTACAAGTACTATTAAGACAGTCGGCACCATTTGAATTGCAGGTCGTGATTTTCGAGAACATCTATTTTCGCCTTGTATCGAACTTAAGCACTCCCGATTAAAATTACTGGAAGGGTTAATCGAAGGGCGTGTATGTATGAAGCAAATGAATGCGAATGACGAACAATGAATGAATCATTTCAACACAAAAACCAAACCATTATCTCATCCGTGCGTTTCATACTCTTATTTATTTTAATGCATAAAATTTAATATGCCACAAAACAAAGACAAAGGCAAGCATCATGCGATTGTTTGACTAATATAAGTAATCTAAACTTTGACGTGATTGGAGTCACCAAGTCGAAAGATGACAAAATCTATTACATTTTGCAGGGTTCGCAAGAAATTACACAAAGAAGTAAAAAAGACCGACTCTGCTACATTCTACGTTATCATATTTTTAAACTCCGAAATACGGTCAGCAATAAGAAGCGCGATTCGAATGCCTGCGTTTTCTATCGTTGAACTGTTTAGTTCCGTGCTCGCACCAGAAAGTTTGAAAGGGTGAATCATTCCCACTACACAGACACAGACTCTCGTTCATCCTTCATGAAGACAAAGAATTGGAGCTGATCCAAAGCAATCATCATCTTAAGGATAATATTTCACGAACTAAATACGCGAACAGAAAATCACCTCCCAACTATAAACAAACCTTCCATTCTTCGAATGTGCTCATGAATGCGATTCGACCTCCGCTAATTCACATTCGCATTGTCTGAATTCTGCAACTAAAGAATCGCTGCTAATTGATGCTAAGGTTCATTAGCTCATCTCTCTGCAGTGCAATACAGTTCAATGAGCGGGTCTTACAATCTCACGCGTGGTGTCTTGGCATTAGAGTCTGGCAAAATTTGCAGTGAGATGCTCGGCTCGTTCAATAACTGTTGGTAGAATGAACGAGCAAATGGTTTGCATTCCATACGTGTGGTCCGTCGAATTTTAGCAAAGCCCTGAACATTGGCAAATTCGAGTCACGAGTTGCAAAAATGTGCTCATCCTTTCAAGTTACTAGTGGCGGACTATCATTTTCAGCTTTAGCATTACGCATTAGCATTCTCACTTTTGAATATCGGCGCACTTATCGGCATTCAATTTATTTTATGTTTTTTCTTCACATATGCACCAATGTGTGTTTACAGATTTTACGAGTGCATATGTATACAGGTTCGGGCACAGTAGCTCAGGCTTACTGCCTCACTTGACATTGAATTTGGAAGTCAACAAATAAACAAGCATGCAAATGGAAGCACCAAACAGCAAACACATGGACACGTCCAGAATACGAGGCATGATGATTCGCGATTCTCATGCCGTATCGTTATTCACTTACCGAAGCAAATTAAGCGTTGCATAATGATTAATGTGTTATGAACTATAAGCTCCACTCAAACAGCCGAACAACATACGGACATGAGGATGCGACATGTACGTGTTTGAGATATTCTACTCGACACAAGTGGTACAATAATACAACCTGCTTCATGTTTGCTCCAATTACAATCCAAGCTTAATCTCAAATTGGATATTACGGCAATCGACAATTGCTAATCAATCGTAATCTCGCTCTACTGGAATCACAAACCAGAAACAAGTCCTGGCCTGACCTTGATCTGTATCTGTACGATTTACAAGCATAACATAGCAAATCCCGTTGAGGATTTGCCGGGTGGAGATTGAATTGTTAAAGTGTTTCATTATTTTCTTAGTGGCCTTTTCAGGACATCAACTGTCACTGAAAGCAAGAGCAGGCAAAGAAGGGAAAATACTTTCAGTTGTCGAGCTCTCGTTTTACTTGTGATGACATCATGCGCCAAAATAAATTTCATGGTGAGACACTCATTTCAATTTTAATGCTATTTCTTATTTATCATCCTGCTGGGCAACACTTGCGATGCTTTCTGGTTGTGTCGCACTTATAACCCGGCAAGAACATCAATCACCAGACATATTTATTTCTTGCACATGGCAATGGCTCATCAGTGCCACAATGTAATAAACTATCGACTGTGGTTATAAAACCTGAATCTTGCGTCTCATTTTGGGAAGGGTTTAAATTCAGTGTCAGCTCGACGTGTGCCGAAATAATGTGCACGTGTCGCAGTACGAAGCACGACAGGACTGGATGACTGTGCTGTCTTCATAAAGGAAGTGAAAACCATAACATATTCCTAATTATAGACGCATAAACTTCCATGCAGAAGCCTAATACATATGAACGTTGTGTTTTTCAATAACACCTCCACGTCAGTTGGTCTCTAAAGGTGGTACACACGTTTGACCTTCAAAATTGAACCATAATCTTAGCTTTAACAAGCAGCAACTTATTGGCAGCATGCAAAATGCGGTGTCATGAATCGAGTTTCTTTTTCCATAAGATTTTAAAAGTTACAAGATGTCAAATTACGCGATTTCGCCGGAAAGCACGATCACGATTGCTGGCACCTGCAGCGGCAGAGATGCTGATGATTATTCATTGTGCAAACTGTACCGATGACGACTGATTGCTGATTGTGGAAAACAATTTCATGAATCAACTCATTCATTCATACCATGTATAAAATTAGGAGTGCAACGCGTACTACAAAGTCGACAATGAGAATTGTATAATATCATGATCAGAACGACTCAGAAGCATTACTCTCGAGATGAAGTGCCAATTGAGACAAAAGAGCGAATTGATACCGAAATTTGGGCAATCAGCACTGCTGCACCCTCAAAGGAAAACCATTCCACATTTCCGAATAATGCATTTATATTCATACAAAATGTAAAACAAAACCCACTGACCATACTTTGCATACGCTGACAATTGGTAATGGGATTGGAGCTAGTTCTATTGCGTCACAATTGATTGCATATGATATGACATTCATCCCAGTTCAATCATTATGTAAGCCCGAGACTAGGATTAGCCGGGCAGCAGGAGCAGTAACTCCAAAGTCTACAGTGAAATTGAAATATGACGACGGTAATACATTTCAGCAAAATATTACCATTGCTCATCTCATCCATCTCGGTCATATTGCCATACCGTATTGTCGAGCTAAGAAAGTGCTATGCAACTGGCCTGGTGACTGGTGTATTATTGCTGTGGTATTTTATAAGTGCATTTGTGCATTTCGATCGACAATTTCGAGAAGGAAACCACAACACCGCGTAGCCTGCGTCGTTGACCAGACTGGGCCTGGGCTCGAGCTTGTTCGCAATGTTAACGTCTGCTTAACTCGAAACCGATAATGTATAAGTGTATTAATAGACCTTTAGACTTGTAAACAAAATATAATACATGTCTCTCAATGTTACGATACGTAGTACGTAATACAGAACTCACAGCTTAGGCTTTCAGATTGCGAATTTTGCTACGTCTTACTTGGCAGTGGCATCTCACAGTCAGCAAAATGAGAATACCTGGGCCTGAATGCTTATCGCACACTGTTGGCAACCAGGACTAGGACTAGAAATAACCAGACTGATCATACCGTAGAAAAATATTTCCCATTATCGCATTCACCATTCGATTTGGACTCAAGAGTGAAAGCCCCCCATAGTTTGCGCATTTGCATATGGTTCAGTTTCTCACTCGGCTCGATTCGTTCTCAGCTTGACCTTTGCATGAACCCTCGTTAAATTTATCGACTTGCTCTCGTAACCGCAATTTCAGCCTGTACTTCGTTCCATTTGCTATGTAACCTAATATTAGACCCTGGCACTACTTACACAGGCGGCAGTGTCACTAGCAAACTGATGCTGATGCAATTCCAATGGCTTACCTGCCAACTTAAGTTAGGCCATAATTCGCTTAATTTGTTTATGTAATAACAGTATGAAGGTATGATGGACTGACAAGTTTTACCTCAGCGTAGGGTCATTGAATGGGTCATTCGCAAGAAGTCTGACATGCCGCAGATTGTAACATTGAAGAGTGCGAAGAGTGCGTCATAAGCGAAATAAGTAACTGAATAGAATGTTGTTGACTTCATTCGTCCTTAACTTTGTTGTTTATTGGTAATAATTTATTACTTACTTCGTCTTGGTCCAAAGGGTCCCTGGATGACCGTCTCTCTGCCAAAGGAATTATGCTCCACCATTTCGATGAGGCCACGTATACTTCTTCTTTGCATTGACTTTGATTTTGACTTCTTTGATTTGGTTGTATTCTTCGACTTGGCCGGTGTGCCTTCCGGAATTTCTCCGTCTGCCTGCAGTTGTGGAGGCTCGGTTGACACTGGAGCGGTGGGCATGGCGTAAAATGTGCGATCGGCATGGGGCTTCATAAGTGGAGACGTGTCTCCAGTGTTTGGTACCATTTGGGGAGGTGGGCTCAAGCAAGGTGCCACTTCGACAACTTCGACATCACCAGGTTTTGATTCGCTATCCATTTTCGTGCAATCAGAGGAATAATAGTTCTTACAGGTTAATCCAGTCTGACGTTGTGACCCATCTATGAATGCGAGGGCAGTGATTCCGGTTGAACTTGTCACAGGGGCTCGGAATACAGAGTGGCTGGTTACTTTGGCGGTGACAGTGCCTATGACAAGGGGTCGACTTTTGGCAAAGACGCGTATCAGTTGTCGCGACAGGGTGAAAGTTGTTGCACTAACGAATGCACAAATCTGGGCACGTGGCCCTCGGTGTCTGTTGAATTTACTATATTCGTGAAAGTACGTATTTAGTTCGACTTAAATGCTGCAGCTGAACTGCGTAGTGGCTAATCTGCGGTACACACACGTTTACTAGAACTTCTTAACTCCGACCATTAAGCGCTGAAACCAAAACACGACTGACTGAAGTCAAGTCGGTCTCGGTGAGATAGATGAATGAACCACGTTAGACTTTGTGAATCTCTTGCTCTATCGCTGCCCCCAGTTTGTGTACACTGCACACTAGACAGGCTGTGAACACATTTAACGCTAATGAAGCCTGTGATGATACCCATTCAATGGATAGTACCACTCTCGCCCTCAACTAAACCACAAATGATGTTATCGACGTAAAGTAGTAGACGTGCCTCTGCTCACATCCGAGCTCATGCAAAATTTCATATTCGCTCTCAAATCTTTGGATCGTGGAACTACATGTGAGCGTGGCCAGGGGACGCTCAAGCTTAGTCGAAGATCGGGTGAACAAAGATGCGTGAATGCAACGAGTCGCGTCGCTGGCTGCGTTGAATGGTGAGCCTTTCATGCTTGGAAACGTTGAAAGGTAATTATTTTTACTCGGAAAAAGTGTACAAAGTCCCCTTTTAATTACGAGGCCATGACGGAAGAAGATTGAATGATTAGGAGGGGCTGGGAGTTTCGCCACAAGTGTTAATGAGTTTGCGACGCTAGTGCTCATTCTCAGATCTCGAAAACGTTATTTGATTTGTCCAAAGGATTGGCAAACCTATAGTCAAGTTCCTTTAGAATTGCTCAAAAGTTGAGTGAGTACTTTGGTGCGACGAGATCATCACCATTTTTATCATTCTGATGACGGTGATTCCTTGAATGTTGTCTTGGAGAACTTTCAGATGTCTCCTGGCGCCTCCATTGGCCAGTCGCTTGCCTCCTTTCTTGCGACTGCCTCGCTATGCAAAATAAGATCTTGACTGTCCTCGCCTGTCGGTTTGTCTCCTTAGTGTGCTGGCTTGAAAAGGTT
The DNA here is from genome assembly GCA_009869945.1 of Mesaphorura yosii. NCBI lineage: Eukaryota > Metazoa > Arthropoda > Collembola > Poduromorpha > Tullbergiidae > Mesaphorura > Mesaphorura yosii. The sequence goes on from WIXG01000113.1 coordinate 20,456, forward strand.
CGAGCAGGTCTTCTTTCACCCAAGTCCAAAACGTAAGTAGTGGCGAGGGGCTAAGCGTTATTTATAACATTCAGAGCCAGATACTGCGGACGTTGTAGAAGCAGTAGGCAGGTTACTCTGGAGTGCGGACGTTGTAGAGGTAGCCAAAGCACAGCGAATCATACGGAGCGAACAGCGTATGCATGGCTGCGTGGAGCATTGCTAAGAGTGATGTGAGAAAAGTATGCCCCCCCCCCCCAACACGGGAACTCATGATTTTCCTCAACGCTGATCGACTTGACTCCAGCACGGACTGCGAATTCAAAGCCGACTACTCTTTCATATTTCAAGGCACAAAGGGACAGTCTCGCAAAATTAGTTCATCAAATCGGGATTGATTTTTTCGACTTCTTTTCAGTCGACGTTGTGACTGGGTCTGCCACCGTTTCTATGTATCCATATTTTTTGCTAAGTGTCGCATTTCGTTACATTTCATGCAATCATCATAGCAGTTGATTTAGTGATGAAGTATTTTTTTATTTCGAATAGTCAGGTTTATTCTTTAGCCATAGTTTTTGCTCTGTGGATAATTTGTGGCCCTTGAAAGAGTCTTTCTTAGGTCAGAATCGTAGTCAGGAATCCATGCAGAACATTGGACGTTAAATTATTAGCCTCCGAACCCGTGCGCTCACTTTTAACATACGTAACGTGTCATTACATCATTGCTGCACATTCTAGAAGTCTGGCGACCCGATTCCTCGCTCTTGCTACTCACCAGAGCCGACATTGGATAATTGTAACTGGCGAAACGTGCAAGAATGCAATTCAGTTTATCTTATAAATATTCTTTCTATGACGGAAATGCATTTTTACTTGTTCAGTTGAATTACAGCTTGAGCGTGTTTTCCATCTCATGTTACGCATTGCACATTTCGTTTCCTTTTATTTTGAATGTCAGATCCGCTGTTGTTTCTGTTTTCAATATACACGGATGAAATAGCTCAAACGAAGAGAGGAGATCCGATCCGAAGAGAAGAGTCTTACCTTGGAAATATTTTGTGAGTTCGTACTGAAGAATTACCATACATACAATATAACTGCACAACATCAGGCGATTCAGACCCGGCTACTGGCTTATGGTTTGCATTATTGGGCCATTCTCGTGCGATATTATTATTGCCTCGGAGTGCGTAGCCATGGGTACTGTATCACATGGATTTTATTAGTGCGGAGTGAATAACGACGACCAAAGCTTTCGATTACTGAAACTGAAGTGAAAGGAAGGGTTCCTTTACGCACAATTCGGCAGTTCGGTGCCTACTTGCAGAGATGGGCAGAATTACCCGAACTGTGAGTCATCTGAGGGCGCTCGCTTTAATGCCAAGTTCATGCATTGCATTGGCATCAGCCAGGACGACGGTACGAGTCAATATTTTATGGTTCGAATCAAGTCAAATTCTTACGCATTAACGCGAGGTGCAGGATTCAGGAATTGACTCCCCTTCCCAACATATCTTGCCCACTAACGATTAAAATCGACGTGCTGCACTTCTCCGCCTGAATGCAATTCCGCAATAAATATTTAACTAGGTTTACTCCACTCGTGCATCTGGGCCCATGTGAGCACTTGCTGACTCATCACGCACGAAGTCACTCAAGTCAAGCAGGAGGCCAAAGTCTGGATTGCATTTTATTTAATCCGAGGTGCATTCATTCCGTGTTCGGAAAGCTTGTTTCAATTTTGTTCTCTCACAAATCCGGTAACACAAAACTTTGCCAAAGAACGGTCTTTAGTTGTGTCCTTTCTGTTGTGCTCCTTGACCTGCACATCACATTTCTTACAAAACCGCCTTCAATTAATATCTGATTTCATTTTGCCCATTCGCCGTTGCCTTCTTATTGAACGCAACGAGAGAAACCCGACGCGAGCCTGAATAACATACCTTTCGTCCTAACAAACACTTGAATTGCGCGTGGTCTGGCCATCATTACTCATTTCATCTCCAAACAAAAGTATCGAAACCTCGATTCGAGTCCTCTCATCGCAAGCGCAAGTGAGGACGAGTCGAGGCTCAGGCTCCGAATGGAAAGTGTGCACAGTGCAACACGGGGCACAAAACTGGAGTTGGATGGATGCTCGTTGTTGCTGCTGCTGGAAAGAAATTCATTTGGAATGGGCAAAAGAACACGGAAAAAGAGGGCTTTTTCTGTAACTTTCGAAATAATAATGCGAGTAATGCATGAGACTGCAGATTATACTGGCATGGAACAAGAACACAACACAACATCATAACACATTGAATGAAAGAGAGAGTAATAGAAAATGCGTGAGATTCATTCCATATCATCCCACACTGAACACTGCTCTCCTGCTCCGCTCATAATAACCAACCAACGCATGAAAATGTGCACCCGCACTGGCAACTAGCAGGCTGCATTGGAGTTTGAATTTAGTCAAATGCGAGTGGAAGAAAGCACTCTGGTTTGTGGCGAAGGCAGGCAGTGACGGAAGAAGCGAGCAGGCCAAAGCAATAGGAAGGAGTCGCAACACAACAAATGCCAGAGAGTTCCACTACGAACGAGATCGTGAACCGTGGACACGGAATGAAGAAAAAGCTCAATAAAGCACACACTCGCATCATTCTGAATTGAACAGTGTCACTGTGTAGTTGTAGCCTCCAACGGAACACTGGCACCCCATTATGCAACTGCAACTCGAATAATCATAATCATCAACATCTCTGCATTGGCATCAGCGTCACTATCGCAGCACTGCAATCACTCCAGTCTCAGTGATTTTCACATTGTCGAAAACACTGCAGCTCTGAGTCGTTCAATCTGAACTCGTAACCTTCAAAGTGCGGTAGCATTGTGTTGATTGGCGTTCGATTGTGAAAAGAGTTTCGAAAAGTTTCTCACCGATTTCTAACCTGTGCGTAATTTTACGTTCTTTCGTCCTTTGTGCCGCCGACTCGACCAAGAATAATTCTTATCACGGCAAAGATATCGGGGCCGGGACAGCAAAGAGTCAAAGAGCAAGTACGTTAAATTGAGATGACAGTATTGACATTTGTGTTACATCATAATAATCAATCGAGTGACAGTTTATGCATCATTCGAAGTCTTGAGAAAGAGATTTTTCTCAGGCTCTGACTCTGACTCGTCGACCGGCATTATCTATTTACGACGCTCACTTCGTGTTGTGTTATTTACTCTTTCTGCGAGAACCCGTCTTGAGAAGTGTCAGCTACACTTATCAAAACAATTACTATCAGCATAAAAGTCAGACTCTGACTCCGTGCTTTCGCATATTTTCTTACGAAGCAGCCGGAAACCGAATATTGCATTTGTATCTTTCGCTAACATATCAGCCACCACCCTGGGCTGTCGATTCAAGTTCTTTCTCTAATTGATATCACATTTTGACGACACATATTTAGAAATACGAACAAGGAACCGCAACCGGAAAGAAAGGATCAAAATACACGCACTTTACTATAAAGGACCAATTTACGTCTACACTACATATTAAGCACGCGAACTTTTCACTTGCACAACTCCCAGTGTAATTCGTATGTCTTTTTCGAGTTGAATAGTTTTTATTAGACAATTAAAAGTCGTCTGATCGTATTGTTAACGCTGTGAACTTTATTACTTTGTGGTACTCTTGAGTCGCATTTATTCATTCATCTGTTCCGCATCCATTCGAAAAGTGTTCTCGAGCTCTTCCTCAAGTAGCGTTATCTACTTCTACTCTACATAATCGTCATCGTGTATACTCTATAAATAGAACATAAACAAACTTCTATGAAGGAACGCGAAGGAAGTATCATCATTAAGATTCACATTAAAAGTAGCAAAAACGTGGTTTATTGTGCTGCGAATGTCAATGAACATCATTCTACAACAACAAAAGAATTCAAATTGTGATTCACGGTCATTAAGGTACAAGTTGCTTTATTAACTCTCAAATTAGCATACAATCAACCGCTTGTTGACTTGTCATTGTGGATTCTGCGCCAGTATCCAGTGCCCAGCTGAAACAGACAAAAAAGTGAGCCAGGCAACCGGTCGTGAAGAAGACACCGCGAATAATGTAAGTACGGAATTTTGTCTTTGCTCTTTCCAGAAGTGCAGCACGATCGGAAGGCGAAATTTCAGCCAGCAAAAGGGAGTCTTCAGTTCACATTTCACTAATGAGCATAAATCTTTATCAATACAGTAACAGTTGAGTTTCCTTTTTGTCATCACTGCAATATTTACATCGGAATCACAAAATTACTCCTGCGCTGTGTTTGAGTCTTGCACCGTGACTTTCAGCACCTGCTTGTGAAGTATTCGCGCCAGTTGACTTCATAGCGTGTGTTGGTTTGCAAAGTTAATTAATTTACATGCTACATCTTTGCAACAAGTAAAATTCCAAAAGCACTGCATTCTCCTGAAGTCGTGTCGAATTTGTTCAGTCGTTTCGTATTTTGTGATTTCTATTTTGTATTTTGCCTGGTCGTAGTTGTGTGAAAGGGTCGTATGGTTTGGTCTTGGCGTTTTATTAGTTTGTGGTGGTGGATAGAGTCATGTCGTAAGTCGTTACTTGAAAGATAGGGGCTTAATGTAGAGTATGCTCCCTCTGTCTACTCCTGTCATTCGTTGTGCCTACTCTTCTTTGCCGTTCCTTGTCTTTCGTGTCGTGTGGCGGAGCGCTTGGTGTTTCATCGGCGTTGGTGTGACTTCGTTTGGGATTCGACGTCGACGAGTACAAACCAGAAATTATGTAATCACAAAATGAATACTTTTTGAGTAAGCGTGAAAAAGTGATTGATTGGCTTTCATGTGAAAAGAATACATTTATTTTAAAGTCGCAGACTCGTACTTTTAAATGGTACATGGAATCCTGTCAAATGGGAGTGAAAAGGATTTGCTCAGAAACGAAATATGACCGAAACTTTTCAGAAACGTGCTACTCACTGGGTTTGAGCTAGACGCTGAATTGAGACGTTCGCGACTGCTTCGTGTTTATGTGCAAACGACGGTTTATGGTGACACCGTAAATCTGCGTGTGCGTACGTGAGTATTTGGCGACACGGGCTGTATCGATTTCGAATTTATTTCCTTCATGTTATTTACTTGATTGTGAGCAGGCGAGTGTGCAGCGAAAGAACAACGTGCGGATGATTTGTTTAGAGGATGCAATGAGACTGGCTGAGACCGTTTACGTGTGTCAGGTTGACTTGACTGAGATTCTGCATGCATGGAAATGAAAACAAAAGAGGGGTTTGTTCACACTTATCGATATTATTATTAGAATCAGCTTCTGTTGACATTTTGACTTTCTTGGCTCAATCACGAACCAATCTGCGTGCTTCAGGCTCAAAAGACTCGAACACAAACAATATGGAACATGCGCATAATATTAACTCCAATGCACCATGAAATTAGTTGTTATTTATGATTCATCATTTCATCTCCGTCCCACGACTCCTTCGCATACCGCTGGATTTGATTTACTCACAGTGCAACCATGCCCGCATGTCTCCAGTCTCCAAATCGGAGCTCGATTGAAGTTTGTGTACAACTTCAAATAATCATTTATCACTTATCGCATGAGCGTAAATATTTCATGTACACTTGTTCATAAAGAGTCGCTTGTTCTTGCGCACAATCTCTGTGTGGGTTACGTGCTTTGAAGGAGTGCAACAGAAAAACAAGATTTAAATTTAATCCTTTCGCTCAGCATTATTCATTAAATGTTTAGGAAATGCGTTCAGTCACAAGAAATTAAGTCTGGGATGCGGGAGACGAATGGAGTGTTACACTGCGTCTCTAACAAAGCATTTGAAACCCTGCGCATTCAGCAGGAGTTTTATTCCGTACACAGCAAGCGAAATGAAAACTGATGGTTCTATGATACGGGATTTTGGGCGTACAAAATTAAAAATAGAACGCAAGAATTTAGACTTACTTGGACAGGTTAAATGTGACTTTATTCGAGATAACGAGCTTTGCGTGCGAGCTGCCCTGCGTTTACGTTTAAGGCTGTATGAATGCATTTGTTCATAAACACTTCAATGAGGTATGAAATCAGACGTTATGAACCCTCCGCTGAATAGCGTGTGATACGCATAGACTGCCGCACTGGCAGTAATTACAAGTTAGGCTCTCGAATGGAGAAAGCAGATTTGCTGACTGGATCGCTGCTGCGAAGCTCCGCGTCCAAGTGTGGGAATCCAATGATAAAGAACCTCATAACCAGTGCTGACAAGTACTTGTGGGCTGGACTGCAACTTCCATGCACCGAAGTTAATTCCGCTCATATTTCACAGCTCGCTTGTTATTTAGTTCCAACTGGGCCTTCGTGTTGTATGCGTACGTTGTACTTGTTAGCAAGATTATGATAAAGTGTTCCGAAATTATTTTCAGAACTTGCACGCTTTGATGTTCAAAAGTTGGTCGGTGCACTGTGCCCCTCATCCTGAAATGAGTTTATTATTCATGCTAGCTAAATGAACTAAACATGTAAATTCTGAAATGGGGCCTGGAAATCTGTACTGATCTGTGTATATGCTTGGATTCTTTTGCAATAAGTTTGCAGGTTACTTCAATCTCTTCGCATGCCGTAGTCCGAACTCTCCTAACTCGAGATTTCCCTCTTGTGTTTTCTTAGTTACATAATAATGAGTCTGAGTTACTAAGGCCCAGCTCACGGCGATGGTATTGAATTGGAATTCTGATGAAAACAGGCGGAGACAGTTCGCTTCTCTCGGCGAGCGTAAGCATGAGCAGTGTGCGTGCCGTGTGTGCATTCACGCTCTGGACTCTGGGTACAGAAACGCAGAGTTGTTTTTCCCTCCACACCCAGTCAATCCGGAACCTTCAAAGGAATCCACGTAAATCCAATACAAACTCCTGCTCGGTTGCACCAACATTAAATAAGCCGGAGTTGTAGATGTTGGTTACTTTGGGGTTTTAAACAGTGGCACATTGAGCCGAGACGAATTTATTGCCTTCTAACACGTTTTAGGAGTTTGTTTTGGAATTTAAATTGAATGGGATTTTCCTTTCTTGGCTGCATGAAACAAAGAAATGCGTTTGCGGATAACTTTTCTTAACCTGGCTGCACACAAGAGATAAAATTACAGTCGAGACAAGTCATTCGGTAGAACCGACTTGAAGCTGGCACATCTCATAAATCATTCGCTGAATCTTTGAGCTTCTGTTCTGTTTTATGTGTGCACCTCGCCAGCGATGTTTTATCTTCGACTCCCCACAAAATACAAGAATCTCGAACATGTGTTGTGCACAAAGCCGGGACTGGCAACGAGCAATATGTGACTTGTGGTGGCATTTTAGGGTTTGGACAAAGATGGACGGATAAGATAGCACGCATTGTGTTTGAATTGGCACATTCCTATTCCGGAGTGTCATCGCAAATGAAGAGCAGGAGTCGAAAGAACACAAATCAATTCGGCCAGTCAGTTGGTCCCAATTGGTCCATTTATTTATAATAACACTTAATATCTACAACGGGAAAAATGAAAACTGAAATCAGCAGACAGAAAAACTGCGAGTAGACTTGAATTCTACACTGCACGAATTGGGAACGGAGAAAGAAACAGAAACAGCCTGTTGAGTCTCTTCACAAGATCACAAGTTCCATAAATTCACGTGCCTCTTTTGTTATAGCACTTTCATGGAAGGAAAGTTTTCGTGTTGGCCCATGTTTTAATGCATAAATAAATTCTATTGTGTATGTTCAGATGCTCAGGCCGAGGGAGAGACGATAAATTGCACGCAATAATGTGCAAAATGGATTGTTGGCTGAAGGAGTTGACTGTAGATGCTCTTTCTATGCTGAGCTGCGATGCTTCTTAGAAAACAAGAGCAGCTTTCACTTGTGCACTCGAGTCTCTTGAAAATGGGCGACGAATAAAATATATTTCTGCCTTTTCCTTTTCAGGATTCTCACGCGGCCGCCTTCTTCTTTTATAAGAATTGCTCCAACACAACATATTTTTATGCCTTTTTCATAAACTTTGGAACAATTATTCACTTTCTGCTTGTTCACACTCTCACGAACACTTATTCTCCGGTAAAATATTCCGTATTCATCTCACATGGCTAAATCACTGTGTTCCAAGCCCCAAGTGCCGCGGCAGTAAATTGAACAAAGACCGTCTTGAAAGATTTATACTTATTAAAAGTTGACTTCTTGGACCGGGAGCTGTCACGCTCTTCTTAAACCAGTAATAATGATTCATGGCGCGCGAACCCCGCGTCCTAAATTTACACTTTTCATTGTTTTACCCTCAAATTCAGGTTGCTTTTCCATCTGCGAATTCTTCTAGCTCTTTTGCCAACACCAGTACAGAGGCGGGCTGATTTGCTGCTTTTGTTTACAATTAGGCATATGTTTGGGAATTCAGCCGAGTAGGTACCTTTTCGAGTAACGAGGAAATAAGTTATGACAGACCAAAATAAATACCACTCCCACACAATGTCAAGAGAAGCTACCACGCGACTCTGTGTTTACTTACACGATGATCCGGCATGAGCTCCTGTGCAAAATTTCGTGGTGTGGTGCTCATATTTCGCCTGCAGCCCACTGCCTCCTTGTCTTCCATTTTGTATGGGAAATATGTAATCCATCTTGACTAATAGCGAAGTAATAAAATAGCGTATTTATGTCTTCCGCGTTTAAGGCGTTTACTATCTGCGAATATTACAAGTAAATCTTGTGGCCTGAGTTCTGGTTCTGGGTTTCCGACCGCTCACTCACCACGATCAATAAATAATATTCGCCGGTTGCGAATTATTTATCCGAAAAGAACACCATTTCCACAAACGTATTAAATAATTGAAGCATGAATTCAAGATTACTGACTTCTGGTTGTCTACTTTACTCGATGCATGAAATATTTAAACGTCTTGTGGGGTTGGAGATTTGGCTCTTGGCTGAAGACCGTATGGCTTTGTATTCAGCATGTTGGCGACTGTAAACAAGCTTTCTGTTATTATTTGCTTTACCTGCTTTGAATTTTCAATTTAACCTCGTAAATGTTTCAGGGCTAGTGTGCTCATGTTAATTTTGTGGGAATAGTTTGGATTTCCTTTTCGACTTCTGCAGAGTATTTTGGATTTGAAGAGTTGACAAGAACATGCAAACGTGCAAATGCGAAATGATGCATGATGATAATTCTGACTAAGTGCTGAATGGATTAATGTTAATGCAAATACTTGACTCCAGCTAATGACATGACGTGCCTGATTACATTTAATTTCGGTGCTTGTATGATTTGCCATTAATGCTCCCTATTGCAGGTTATCCCTTTAATTCTGCATCTTCCATCGGCTTGCTTGTCTGACGGAGCCAAATTCTCGTGACACAACAAATAAAATACCAAATACCCAATCTCATAGCAAGATCTCCATCTTCATCATCATTCATCATCTCCGGCATCAGAAGAAGTCAATAAAACGACACCAGAAACATTTCATCTGCTCCATCCATTGTCATGTAAATTCCTCAACTCAACAACTTCACCATTGCCAATCAGACTTTAAGAAGTGCGCGACGAGTTCCATTGCCCATTGTTAGCCAGTATTAATCTTTGGCCTCCACAATTATCCCTCTGCCTCAGTTTACTTACTATCTTTCTGCTACAACAGAACACTTGGATTTCATTCATATTTTGAGATTTGTGACACACCATTGTGAACCTTCTTGAAGAAAAGTGTCTTGCTGAGAACACCGGCTAAACAATTTTGTGGTGTCTTTGTATGCTCGTGCCTCTTTGTGAATTCTCTCTCACAGAAAGGATTTACGGCTGACCAAAAGACTCACTGCTGAGACCATGTCAAGACTTACAAATGACCAACCGATTGTGACATTTAACGCAATTCGTGAATATTTTAAACCTTAGTATCATCCATTCCTCAGTGAATTGAATGCTGCGTGCACCTGGAATCCAGTCCAATTGCAAAGCGCAATTGCACGCAATAAAACGAAGAAAGAAAGAACTAAATTAATTCTCAAGCCACGTCATCGTAGCGCCGAGACATATGGACATGGTCAGCTCATCTAATCAAAGGTATGAACAAGAATCACGCTGGGCGGGGACTGCCTGCCTGCACTTGCACCGTCTGCTCGTCTAATATCTCGCGAGAGTGTGGCGAAGGATTACTCTGTTTATAAAAGAAATAATTCCGTGTCGCCCATCTGTCTCGCAGAGCCACAGATTTTATGTTGCAGGCATGACGCGCGGCTGCGACACAAAATAATGTGAAAGCAGTCAGTCCAGACTTGCCTTGTGCTAGTGCGTTGTGCATCGTTCCTTGCTCTCAAGCTGTGATTGATCCCACCAAATCAAATTGTCTTTGCATGCAATGAATTGAATGCTCATCGCAATGGCAGAGTCCCTGCATTCTGCATAGCATGCGCTCTTGCATTCGTGCCCGGGTCGTTTATTAGCCGCCGTGAGTTGTTTGTACGCATACATTTACACGTGAGTATTCGGTGATGGGATTTCCTGCCGTGAAGTGCACAAGAAAGGAGATTCGTGGCAGGCACACAGGTATGACCTGGAATGGAATTACATTAACAGGGTTGTGAGAGGATACGCAATAAAATGAAACAACCAACTGCGGCACAGCAATGAGACGACGATGAGGCTCGACTATGGCCTGTGCATGCATAACTTTGTATTATTATTTGCGTTCCTGTAAAAATAAATTGCTTTTTGTTCCTCGTCTAGCCGAGCGGATTCGAAATCTCATAAACCTTTCTCAGTGCATAAACTCTCATATTTTTGTGCAATATAAATCCAGAGTTCGTTCGTCGCAATTGCTGGGGAGAATCGCACTCAACGTCTCGCCATTCCATTATTGTTATTATTTACTTGCACTGTACTGCGGCAAACGATATTGGTATTGGCAGATGCTTTGCAAGAAACACCGTTGTAAATTCAGCCAATGTGGGATGCTTATTGCAATTTCCATGTTGTGTTACGCTACGTATTTTTATTAGATCTCAGTCGCTGGAGGCCCATAATTTGTTCATTGTCCATCTCCTCATTTAATTAGCATTCGTTACTGTGTGTCTCCGCAATTATCGGCTTTGTACATGATATTTGCATTACTCTTCCGTCCTGTGTAATTAAAATTGTGGCAAAAAATAATAAAGTTGTCTACATTGTTGCTGTCACAATGTAAATTTTTGCCTACGATTTGATGCAGACAAGTAGAACCGCGGGCGCAGGATGTTGTCCAGTTGCTGATCGCAGTGCTGCTGTCGCTCCTGCCTGCCCGTCTGGGCACCTCTGGAACGAAGTGAGTGACAGAGTGTGAGTGATGAACACAATTAAGCATCATTACAATGCAGCATGAGTTAATTATGCTGCGAGGGTGAGGCTCTCCACTCGGCGGCTTGGCATCCAAACATTAGGAACGAGGAATGCCAGACAACTACAAATGCAAAAGTTGTGATTCTTTTATTTCCGTTTGTGTGCAACATCCAGTCTGCGCTTTGAATCTTTCATGCACATTCATAATTTGTATTCATAACGCGCATGATGCATATGCTCTCAATTGTGCAAGACAAGCAAGCATGCACTTGCTTGGCTCTCATATCACAAATGCGGCTGTTATTTGTGCGTAGATACAAGCTATTAATTAGCAGCCATAAATCAAATGGACAACAACGTCGGGGCAAGGAAATAAAAATTAATTTTCCGGATAAATTATAATCACAACCAATTCAGACTCACTGAGTGCGGGTGTGTCGTGCGAAGCGTGAAACGACTTCCTCTTCTCCACACACGATGCACTCTGACTTTCATCGCTCCAGCTAATTTTCCGGTGCACAATGTGCAGTTCATAATGGAAATGGGTAATTAAAAAGTGATAGGATCAGGTTGCTCACATGCGAAACGGTAGAAGGAGAAACCACAAATGACATTATCTTGTAGCAATTTGTTTTCCATCGTGTTCTCGATTGGGGAACTTAATCCTCATTGTGTTGGATGAGATCGCTCGTAATCCTACACGGGAAACTGGCTCGATCTAGCTCACGGTTTACCGTGCGTCTTTCCGCGTTCGACATCAAAGCTCGGTTTTGGTTTACAAGTTCAGTATTAATGAACTGGCTTGTAATTGTCAATTGTGTGGGCTGAGAGCTGACAACGAGCTATGTGGTGACATGTTCGAGGTATTTTCTGTTTCGGTGCTACGCGTGGGTGTAAACCCAATCCAAGCGCTAGCTTCTCATGAAAACAGAATCGTATACTACTAAAGAACTACGCTGAGTAACCCGATACAATTAGCTACCTTGTTCGGTGATTCTGTTTCTCGTGAACGCATCATCAGCACGGGAGCAGAAGTAAAAATCCAATTACGATTTACTTTTTACTTTCCAACCCTTGCAAATGCAGTATACGTGAACAACTCGGAAAAGAATGTTTCCGCAACGTTGAATGCACCAACCAGAATTTGTATACCTATTAAATAGCATGTCGGCAGTCGGCATGGCGTCGCTCGGGCACACTGCAGCTGATAGTTGGATTTCAATTTTCTATTTATACAGTCATACCCGTGAGCATTTTCTGTCTTTTCCCACGGATATAAAACATTCCCTCAAAGTAGAATTGATTTTTTGAAAAAAAAGGCAAGCTTCATCTCACAAATCGTTATTGGGGCAGAACCAACCCTTCTGCTTTCGCTGTCGGGGAAGGAAGTTTGTCGTTCGCCATAGCCTACATAATTAAAAAGATATCTCAGCTCGCAATCTCCAGTGCTTTTGTCCTTTCTGCTCGTCATTCTTTTTAATTCTCAACTCTCTTGCTTTTTGCTCAGTATCGAGTTTCTGTTTCTGGTCGCAATGACGATAAGGATGATGGCGATGAAAGTCATACTATGGCATAAACTTTCTCGTACCTGTTCACCGGTCGGTGCACACATACAATCTCGCTTGTCCTTTTCTTTTCTCCTCATGCGTTGGTTAATTCAATCAATGATTTCTTTCGTTTCTCCCAAATGGAGACGCTCTTGTCATTCCCAGATAGTCGCCTTAATTGTATTCCTTCTGTTCTGGGAGCTTGTACCTAAAAGGGAAACGAAAATGAGGAAGGAAGGCTTGGTTATTGCATTAATAGTTCGGCTAAGAAGGAAATGTGAAAGTGCCGGCAAAGGAAGGAGAAATATGAAGCAGATTCTAGTATTATGGCTGGTGATTATATTTGCTCACTTCACGGCCGTGGTCTGTAAATGGCAACATGTGAGCAACAGTGTAATTAAATTAAGCAAGGTAAAGGAATAAAAAAGTCTCCTTAAGTTGCTTGCGTTGTCTTTGTGTGATGGTAGTAAGGATACTGATTCGTTATTGTATCGAACCGACAAAACATGAAAGTGAATTTAGTTTGGGATGTTGGTTAGTAATGAATTGTGTCCCGACTTCAGACATCGCATCATAACCTACAGGTAGATTATGACAGAAGAAGCGGAATGTACGATGTGATGGTATGTCAGTTCCACATTAAAAATCCAATATCACATCGAGCGCTGAGTGGAAATGTGAGTTAGAGTCAGAAGAATGAGTTTATAGCCACGAGACATAATAATCATAATGGCTTGGGTAGTTGACTCGCTTGTGTTTATAACATGGAGGTTCAGTCAACTGTGAACATTGCTGTAGTGCAGTTCGAGTTTTCAGTGCCGGTTGCCGCATTCAGACTCGCTGAAAAGAACAAAGCGGAGAATGCGATAATAATTCAAAGTTTGTTGTTCTTTCTCCGGCGTGTGACTGTAATCGACAGATTGTGTGTTATTTGGTTGGTTGACTTTTCTCCACGACTCGCCAGGTCTCTATTTTATTATTCCTATTTCCCTGTGGTTAGAGCCTGGCTCCATCCTCTCACAGATTCCAACTCTTTATTCGAATTATTTCCTTGCAACACGATGCAATGCAGCGCAGAGGAAAAACAAAGACGGGGATCTTGTCACAAAGGAGACAAAAAGACGAATTGAAGAAAGTAAGCAAGAACGTGTTTTGACAGTATAAATCTTTCAACTCTTTCCTCCTGCTCGCAATGCCTCTTTATCTTCTTTATAATTTCGTTCTGTCACATAACGTAACACAATAATACAAACGCACACACAACACGACAACGTGCGTAGATTGTAATCGGGAAAGTTTTCGCATGAAGGAGTACACTCGATTTGGAATACGAATCAGTGGCATTACTGTGCTCCGGCACTGTGCGTGAGGTGCAGTGAAAGCGGGTGAGCACAAAATAGACAATTAGATTTCCGTGAGAGCGAAAGTAGCTGGCTGGCTGCTGTTTGCGTCCGTTTTGCTTTCTCCTTGCCACTCTTCGTTGGTCAGCCCGTCCTTTCGTCTTGTGATTATTTGATTTGGCAGAGCGATGTGACTCTCACACTTAACGCGTCTTTTTATTACCTCTCGTCTTTCTCTTCATGAAACTGCACGAACTGTCGACTCATTCGTACTATCGTGAGTACGCGCCAGATTGCTAAGCCAAGAGCTTGCCTAGGAATTAGTAGTCATTCCCTTTGAACTGGGAGGTTGAAACCACACGGGAAGAGGAATTAATAACGCTTTAGAAACTTTAATCTTCTCAATTTCTAGTCGATTCACATAGCCCGTCAATTAAATTGCAGTCGACATTACATTGACTGAGAATCTGTGCTCTGTACTGGCTCAGTCTTGGTTGCCTGGATGAAGAGCCGAGCTAATAAAGTCTCGCCACTTGTAGATGAAATGGCTCTGACCCGTCAAGTGTGAAAAGTCGAAATCAATGCGAACGATCAAACGCAGCAATGCCCGACCGCAAAATGTGTTCAGTTGAATTTGTTCGCTGAGCCGAGCTGAGCATATATGATATGGTCATTGGATGGCGTTCATTGTTGCAACGTTTCAAATTTTGACAGTATCGTAGGCAGAATCAAACATCAAGGCCAAGACAGACAGCGGCAGCATCCCACATAATAACATGTTATTATTCAGTCGTATTTTTAGTCAAAGCATGGAGAATGGTTGCAATTTGTTCATAAACTCATTATACAAGTACGTGGTTTGTACTCGCATCATTATTTTCCGGTATATTGCCATTAGTCAAGGTTACGGTTGGACACTTCTCGCATTGTTGCGCTGCTACTCAAGTTGATTACGTTCTCACACTCACATGTGCACGAATACGTAAGTATTATAGATGTGCGGTGCACATGCAGAGTTGTTTCCCTCCCAAAATGAAAACAGATTTAGAAAAACCACCACCAAGCAGCTCAGGCCTTTGCCTCTGCCACTGCTTTTATCAACGCGTAGCGTAACTTGGGAATCATTTCTCATATCCGGTCCACAGGTTGCCGAGCTGCTGATTACGTCTGCGTACAGAGAAGATCAACTCCTTTCCATTACCACTGTGGTGCAATTTAATTCCTCGCACAGCCCAGAGCAACAATTGCAGATACAATCAGATGTGCAGATGTGATGAGTGCGTACCATTGTTATGAGAGCCGTGAAATGACGAAGGTGCTCTGGCGTTGTATAAAATGCGGGTGTCAAAACAGAACAGCTGAGCGGAGAATTGTGGTCTTGTTTTGGTATTTGCATGTGTGAATATATTTGGCCTGGCAAATTGCAGTTTGAAATTCTTTGCAGCAATTAGCACGTACTCTAACTAGATATAGTTACAGTGTACTTGTGCGGTGTTTGTTGTCTGTCCGGACTGTGTACACGCATTGGACTGGATGCCGCTAATGTGAATTTTGTATTTACTGAAGCATTTCGTCTCTGCTCTTTGAAACAGCTTAGAACTTTATCAACAAGAAAAGAAGAAGACACGGTAAAGTCAAAGCAAGCTTTGAATTATTCGCATTTTGAGTCCGGTGCTGAAGAAAGTGCGCACATCATGTACGTGTTTGTTTACCCAAACACGCTTAATTTTCTCCGCCGGCTGTCTTGCGTCTTTTGTTTGTCCGTCGGGAATTCACAAGTCTCTTCTGCGTTTGTTTATGCAAACATTCTTGATTTCACCATCCACAGCACGGCATAGAGTGTGGAGTAGGAATTGAGCTAAATTTGCCTTTTGGGTCAATTTTATGTCTGACTCGGCGCTCGTGTCATTATACCTAGTTAATCTTAATTTAATTCAAACCTGAATTGTAATTGTGACGGGCTAGGAAAAAGAAAAGAGACGAATCTAGAATTTCTTACTATGTTGGAAAGACTCAGGATTTTCATCTCTTTGTAATTCATTTCTGACTCTGATAAATAGGAAGCGTCTAAAAGTTCAATTTCGAATTTATTTTAAACCGCGATCTCATTTCTCTTGATTCTTGACGTGCGCCAGAGTCTTTAGGCGGAATCCATCGAGATGAATGGATAAAAGTTGAGGATCAGTGGAAGAAAGTCGTTCACTGCTGTGTAATTTCTACAGCTTTTATCTGACCCTTCTGCTTCGCTTTCGTTCATCTCCTATGCGAAGCGGAATTCCATTGTTCATTATAATTACGTCTCCGAGTTTCTTCAGTTCCTGCTGGTTCAGAGTCTTAACATCTCTTCCCGCAACCCCATGCAATCCGTTTGCCATTTCGAGCTTCGTGTATCGTGTTCTAAGTGCTTAAGTTTATAATATGAGCACAGCAATAATTCTGTTGCATGATACTTCCTCCATGCGCAGGTCATGCTTTGACATTTATTAAATCCAGACTTTGGCTGGGTGGATACCAGCTTGGTAGTAATTTACATTCCTCCTGGAATGTAAATGTAATTGAATATGAAAAAGTTATTATTTTGGTCCGTGCTTGCTGAGCGAGAGTGCTAGATTGCGACACCAAGTTTCGAATCATTTCTTCTGCAAATTGCCTTGTGCCTGTGCCCGGGACAGACTTTAAATTCCAAGCAGGCACTGTGCCCGTAAAATTGGTTTTGTCTCATGAAAAGCACACGCTTTGATTTTTACGGTGTCAAGAAGCCGTAATCCTGCCTTTGTAGTTGCTCTTTACTGTTGTTACTGCTCAACGAAAATCCAGAATCTGCTTCCGTGACGGTTTAGAAAGCCATAAAAGCCAACAGCTACGTGAAATGTGACTTGGCAGCAGCAGGGCTCTAAGCCATAAGAAATCAAAACTAGGTTAATTGTATTTATTGTGTTTTAGGTTTCCAACATCTGGTTTCTTTTTCCAACAACTTCAAGCTCCTATTGTTTAGAATAATAAACCGATGGTGTTCTGGCTGGTACTGATTGGCGAAACATTCGGAGAGGCAGAAGGAACATTGACTCTCTTTTTGTGTAAAAATAACTCAAATCTTGAATCCTGCTTGACAAACGCACATTATTCGCAAATGCAGTTCTGGCTGTGTGTTATTATCGCTAATCAACTGAGACTGGAGACAAGCCCGAGACGCGTTGAGATGAAATGAAGAGCAGGCGAAATATGATAATTTATGTGTCGATGGCACGAAGCCAAGACTCAATTTATTAATTTTATTGAATTTCTTTGAAAGTTTAATCCAATGGCAACTTCCGAGTGCTTTCGTACGTATGCGTGCGGAAATTTGTCTCTGAGAGTGACTCTTTGCGCCTTTATTCTTGTAGAAATCAACGATTGAAATGTGAAAGGAGGAAGGCTTATCACTGCAAACTTTGCCATTTCCTGCTCATTCTACTGGTTGTTCTGGAAGCAAGAGCTCGCAAATTGATGGCAGAGCTGTTGCACTGCTTCCACAATCATATTTCATGCTCGGTAATTTTTCCCTACAATGTTAAGGAATTTTGTCACGACTTGAGCAGCGAAGGAGCAAGAAGCCAACTTTCCTTCGTTGATGGTCCTTTCACTTGAGTCTGAAGTCTGAGTTATCTCGAAATATGTTCCGTGTATGCGAGTCGAGGTGATTTGTATTGCCGGTGCGTACCTTGGCTCAGTATTTCTATACTTGCTCGTATGCAGTTTGCTAGTTTTGCGTGTGGTTGGTTGCTATTTTTAATCCTCCACGGTAAAAGCATTTCGACTTCCTCTCTAGAAACAGCACGAGACGCAATGCACGCATTCTCATAATAATAGCAGGCGGTGGACGAGATCGATATTCCGCCCGAAAGATATGATTCAATCCAAGTAAAAATAAGTGTTGCGAGAATAGAAGAGTGCGCTCGAGACGATGCACCTGAAACTTTCAGCGTTAGCAGGAAGAAGAGTTGAATGAAGAATGATCCTTTGAGCTCAAAAAGCAAGCTCGTTTACCTCTCACCTTTGCGTTGCGTCGACTGGCAAAAGTCGTTGTAAGAAAAATGTCGAGTCGTCTAACTTTGATTAGAAATAAGCAGTCGCATTTCCCCGTCCCCCGGAATATGAAATGAGAGTGTCACGCACTTTTCATCGTAGTCCGCCTCCTTACTCCTATTATGCATTAGTTAATGGCCTCTGTTGCCGGCTGTGAGATGAATAATAAACACTTTTCACGCCAACACGGAAAAATATGCAAATCTCGAACGACAATTCTTATTATAAACGCATTGTCGATTCGACTGGCCTCTTTGCCGCACTCGCGAGATTTGTCGGTGATTGAAATGTGAATGGGATCCTTATTATACGAATGCATTGATTGTAATGGCGATGTGTTTTTTTACAGGAATGCAGCGTTGTCCTTACTTGGCTGAGATGAAAGAGAGATTTTGGCGAAGTAATGGCAACGAAAGCAAGAAAGCCACAGACGACGAAGGAGATGAACTTTTGAAAAGTGTTGCAATGACTACGAAAAGCAAACAGTCGACAATTGCTCGCCTCGCGCAGCCAGAACCGGATGATCCTGACGAGACACTTCCCATGCTCCCGCCGCCATCTGCCATTGCTACTTCAACCCCGGGACAAGTTCAGACTGTTGTCAAGGCAAGTACACGCAATGCACGCAGCCTGCTTTTCATTCCCTGCACACTTTCTCCGTCTTGCCTTCCATCGCTTGTTGAGCGCTTTCGCCCCGTTGTTCAATCGATTCCTTCGTAACAAACTCGACTCGAGCAGGGCAAAATAGACGCCGAATTTAAATTACTCAAGTGCGGAAGGGTAGCAACAGCGACCCAACCCCGAAACGAGCACAAAACGAAACAAAACTCAGACGAGCGCCGCGACCGGGCTTTGAAGTCTAACAGATTATTGCATGCGACGAGACAGTTTAATTTCTTACTCTGCTCTCCAGTGCGACGCAGGCGGACGCACACAACAGAAATAAAAAACGAATAAAAGTAAATACGCAATCGATTGCGAGGATTCGTTAGGACGAGAGTGAGCATTTCGGGCACTAATGAGCTCATTGCACTCTGGCTCAAGTCTCGTATCTCTGAACCCTGGCAGATAGTTACGACTTTTAAACCAATCAAGCGAATCAATGATTTCTTCGGTAATGATTTAACGAGCCATAATAAAGCCGAAAAGAGAATAACAAAACGTATTTATCCCGAATCCACCTGAGAGATAAACTTTATTTTGAGCAGTACATTGCTTCTATGTTCATGGTCCCTGCCTTAGGTTACATTTAAGACACAGGCAAACAACGAGCGCACTGAAACGCGAACGTGCTGTGTACACTTGCACATTACTTGATGGCTTTACAAAATGAGGTCTTTGTTGTAGAAAATCAATTCCTGGATAGTTCGTGTTTCTGATTCCGCCAGTATTTTCCTGCCTCGGATTTATTGCCACTTTT
This sequence comes from Mesaphorura yosii, assembly GCA_009869945.1. Classification (NCBI taxonomy): domain Eukaryota; kingdom Metazoa; phylum Arthropoda; class Collembola; order Poduromorpha; family Tullbergiidae; genus Mesaphorura; species Mesaphorura yosii. The sequence continues at coordinate 40,143 of WIXG01000113.1, forward strand.
ACTGCGCGAATTTATTACTGTCACCTGTAATTGCTTATATGGTCGCATTTGTTTTATTGTGCTACAAATCGCTAATTCAGTCCCTCTTTTGTGTCTCTCATGTGGACGAAGCGTCGGGTGGATGCAGAGACTCGGACTGCCTTCCAAACCAGTCTGTAATTGTTGGCTAGTTAATATGCGAGGAAATAACGAACTTATCGACGGCCGGAGTTATCAAATTATGTGACGCACGAGTCCCACGCTGTGATCAACGCGTGTTCTTGACAGGCGAACGACAATATTTCGGTTATGCAGCACAGGCCGTGTTGCGCATTTATTTTGTACAGGCGATGCGAAAGGCGATGGAGAGACGAGAGTTGCTAAATATCACCATTGAGACCGAAACCCCAAGCATGTGCGCCCCTTCGTCTGTGTAATGAAGAGGAAGTTGAACAATGTCACAGAGCAGAACATGCCCTAAAGTTCTCCCTTGTGCTACAATTTTCTTTTATGTCACTGTAAAAGTCAAGTTTGTTAATGGCACTAATACGGCTGCTCGTGTTTCCCATTATGCCGAAAATAATACCATTGCACATAGCAAAGACAGCAGGCTCACATTGCGGCAGCTTTTGATGGAAGCTGGAACGTAGAAACGAGACACCAGAAATGAGGCTGGATTTTGCTCATTTAGTATGCACAGAGGAATCAATCAGAGTAGACAGTTTCTCAATGAGGGTGATAGTGAAAACGATAACCCGTTCTGATTTGGTGACACGGGCTTAGCAGTTAGCAGGCGGAAGTTTACGCGTTTAGTTGTGGAATTTTTGTGTCGCATTCAAATGGAGGCTCCCCTAGTACAGGTCATCATTATTTAAACATGTCTTGCTCTTAATTGACATTTCGTGATCTCAAAGTCCTTCTGAAAGTCTGAAGTCCTTTTATTCCAATTATTCACCTGCGAATTGAAATACATGCGAGCTATAATGAAGTGAAAGTTTGCACGCATTAACAAACCATACTGTAAGACACAAAGTGGTCTAACTTGGCAACTTGGCATTTATTTAACCACTCGAGTTCCCTTCCCTTGTTATAGGTGAAAGAGTTTCTGACCATGTGTCCACACTGACTCTCGTTTCTCTCCTTTCTCTGCTGTTTGTGTCGTGTCCATTACATTTGAATTTAAATTTCTTGTATTTTTTATGATCGTCTTTTGTCCTGAGAGTGCGAGTTTCCAAGTTTTATGACTGGTGGTTGTTGGCTTCTTACGGAGACTTGCCGGAAATTTCTTCCGCAGTGTGCGGGCACAAGGGAGGCATAATTCCCACAACAAGCACTCCACGCATGCACACAAACTGAGCAGCCAGGCAAGACTTCACTCGCGAGAAACGCGAAAGCAAAAGCAACAGCAGAAACACAAAGTGAAATTGATGTTGGGAAAGTTTTCTTGTTTCTTCCTCTGTTTTCTTGTATTCATAAATATGTGAATGATAAATATATTTATAAAATATTACACTACATCGGTAGTATGAAACAGTTCGCTAGAGAGAGCAAGCCATAAAAATAAAATAAAAAAGTTTAAAGGCATTTCATTTTGTACTAGAATTATGTGCGCTGCAAGAGCGTAATAAGCAAGCAGGCGGATACAAGCTTGACTTTCATTATTTGTCTCCCTTGCCGGTTGCGAGTAATCATAATGACTACATTCTACACAGGAAGCCCAATTTCGCAAACAAGTGCATAAATTGTTTCTGGAGAGTCCAGTCAAGTGAGCTCGCGAGTCAAGTACAAGTTTGTGTGCAAGCGCACAATTTGACATCGGTTACTTGTGTGCCTGGCGCCAATTCAAGCTTCCCGTCGACAAGCGACAGAGAAGAAAGCTTTGACAGAGCAGAGAAAAGAATATGCATACGAAATTTCTAATATTTTGCTTCATATTTTCCTATAGGTGAAGCCAGATGGTTCTGGATCCCGCACCGTGGCCGCTGAACGAACGCCTTCTTTCATTTGGTACCAACAACCCTCCGCCATTAAGCAATGGTGTTGCAACTACCGCTACAAATTCCCCAAAAACGCCAAGTAAGTAATTAAACTGGCTCGTGAAAAGAGAAAGGCTGAAAAAATTTGAATGCTTTCACCTGAAAGAAACAGAATGCAGACTCACCATTTCGAACAGCCAGATTGCACTACTGCACTTTGTTAATAGAAGGGCAATGACAGGCTTTAATGAAGGTGCGGCAGTTAAAGCATCAACAAAACCATAAAATTATGCTTTAGTGTTATTGCATCCTCGATTCTGCTGTCACGCCGTCAGCAGCATTACATTTGCCTTCGGGACTTATTGGCGTTATTGGCCATTGGACGACTGTTATGGTTATGATAGGAACTCTCTCCCTTCAGAATTGCCTGCTTAATTTTTTCCATACATCATTTTCAGTCTTTATGATCTTGTTATAATGCCATTACTGACTGAGCTGGTTCCCAATAGTCGAGTCATGTACTTGCATTTGATGCACTTTGTAAATGGCCAAACCATATTCTCGTACTTGTTCCCCGCAGCCTCCTGCCGTCCATGTTCACATTTTTGTTAATACTGTCATTTAATGCGAAAAGTCATAATTCTATAAACTAATGGCATGAACGGAAGGAATAGGAAAAATTCAGTGAGGCCTACTTCAGCATTGTTGTTCGGAATTCTTTACAGGGATGCAGAATCGAATGCAATCCATTACGATGTCATTTTCCCTGTAGCAACATTTAAGCCGGGACAATAACAGGGACCCCATTCCATTTTCCATTTCGCCATTTCTCCTCCCTTTATCCCTCTCCTTGTCTCTTTGATTTAAGAGTGAGCACTCTCCGTCTCGCTCGCTCTCTTCAAGCTCAATTTTCCATCTTGTGACTTTCGCTTCGGGTTTGCAGAGATGACTTTTACCACACGATGCAAACTGCATCTGATTACATCACATTGCACAATGCATTGAGAAGGATGCAGTAATAACAGCAATGACGATGATCATATTCATACTTGTATGCATGAAGCTGAGCATTCTTCAGAAAGTGCCAGAGCCAGAGAGCTTTCTCCCCACGGAAAAAATGAAGCAATGGAAATACTTCTCCACTCGCACGCATAAACACGGCGCATTTCGCAGTTCGTCATTCGCCTTGTTGGTCATGTCACGCACGTATTACAGCCCATCACGAGTTCATAGTCGCAGCCACGGTCACACTGGAGCCCAAACAAACGTCCGCGTAGCATAATAAAATGTAATCGATCATGGAATTGAACACGTTTCCCCTTTCTCTGCTCTGCTGCTTGATGATGATGATATTATATGGTGCCTTATTATAAAGAGAATAAACTCTTTAGCGCATGATCGTTCGAGAGACTATAAATAAATAGCGTGGCGGTGCGGTGCGTGTGGCATTTGTACCTACAATTTTACTGCCACACTTCCCTGTGTTCGCCCTGCCGCTTTGTTCAGCGATGGTTGGTGGGCTCGCTGATTGATAGAGTCGACTGAGCACCGGAATGGACTTTCCCTGAACCGAAAGACTTTTATGATTGTAATATATTACGCGTATCGCATTTCGCATTTCCTCGCACAAGATCAATACGGATACTCCAGGCGCGAAGGCGTGCGGCGAGAAGTATTTGTGCAATTTCCACGCGATGCAAGCACTCGAACAGTCGCACGTTGTAATGACAGAGGGCTAGCCTGGTAAGGTATTCGGATGATTATTATTATTGCTCTGCTGATGCTCTCTCAAAATAATTTCAGAGCAGGAAGGTGATGGCAAAAGTTTCCAAGCACGCGGGTCGAACATACTTTAGTGTTATTAGAGTGGAAACAAGAGAACGTACTGATGAAAGCGAAAAGACCAACAGGTACCTCAACTCAACACTCAACACAGCGCGGAGAAAATGCGAAGCAATAAAGTAGAACCTGTTTACAATAACTGCCTGATTGCCTGGGCTGCATTGCTTTTACTCGCACTTCAATGGCGTGCAACGGAAAATGGGCAAACTATTTATTCCGGGTACGGCAAAGATGCAAAGAGAAACATTGATCCGGAGTAAGTAGTTTATGAACAAACTCGAGTTTGAACAGTTTCTTGCCTTGGTCGAAGCTAGTTGCAGAAAAGAAGGAAACGAGAGGAAAGTGCGAGCGGTGTGGGCGAGAGATGCATTCCAAATTGAGTAGATGGAGAAGGAATTCACATCTCGAGAGGTGAAAGCACTCTGAATGACTCTCCAGCCTCCGCTCAGTCCAGACGCAAAGATTTTACGCAGCAGGCGCACTTGTAACGTGCAAGAGTTCTCGACTCATAGTCCAGAAGCTCAGCTTGCATTGGCTCATACGTATTTAGGCTAATAGGAAAGGCATGTGTTGGTAAACACAGAATTTGATTGGAGCGGAGCGCCAAAGTGCAGCGCAAGCTTGGTCGCAGTCTCAGCACTATTTTTCAGTGTGGGTTCAAATATTTTTCAATTCATTAAATATTAATATATTGCATCTTGCCTGTCCATTCTCTGCACTGCAAAATGCTGCAGTACCACACGAAAATAAATAATGGGCATTTTTCTTCTGCTCCACGCGCGTCGATGGTTTCCATTTAAGAGGCAGGGCAAGTAATCATTTGCTCTCGTCGTCCTGTTGACATCTTGTATGGTCTCGGTTTCGATCCTCTGTTTCCGATCCGTTCATTGCACTGCATGTACATTGTCACTACAGTGTACAAATGCTGAACTACTGTGCACTGTGGAAGAATGCGGAGGATAAATGAGCCGCAGCCAGCAGCGACAGAAGTGAAATGGAATGATAAGCGTGAGTAAAGTTGTTACCAACTTTGTTTTTTCGCTTCCTATTGCCTCTTCCTGTGCTCCGGCACTGCCTGTCGGCCCGCAAAGAGAAAGCCAGTTATGGTTTCTCTGTCTCCAGCCAGCCTGAGCTCGCTCTGTACGCGGTGGCTGTGCGTTTGGGCGAGGATGGACTTCTGAAGGGGGTTGAGATCAGATTCCGAGTCAAGTAACGGGAGAGAAGAGAGCGGTGCACAGCGGTGGTGGTGTGCTGGGCGGGGGTCTCGTTTCTCGTATTCGCTTTCTCTCCATTCTTCTGGATGAAATATGGTCCTCTCCATTGCAATAATGTGCTGCGTACTCTGTAAGGCAGTAACCATAGAAACTGGAGTCTGCGGGTTCCTCTGGAATAGATCGAACTCGCTTCTCGGTTGCTGGCTGTGAAAGGAGCTCTGTGTCTGTTTTCGTTGGTCTGAGCATCGACCGACGCAGTACTTCTTCGTGCTCCTGGACAAACAACCTCTTTTTCTTCTCCTTTGGTTCTTTGAAGCCATTTTTGTGTCTCCTCAGTTGGAGTCTGTTCTCGTCGTCTCTTCTTCGCTAATTCTGTCTGGTGCTCTGAGCCCAATTAATTTACGCTCCTTAATCTTCTCTTCTTCGCCGTCCTGAGTGCGTGCGTGCATAATATTTTCGGAATTTCGTGTCCTTCAACGGTTTCACTCTGTTCCCCAAAAAGAAAGGAGGGTCCAACCACCTCGTTGACACCCAAGCAACAATGGGCGGTGGACAACAGGTGCACGTGGCCACAGTGGAGTCCGAGGCAGACAGCTATAACAAGCAAATGTCTGAGGCCGCGACGCTGCCCCTCACCGAGGGGAAGAAGGCCAAGTCCAAAGAAAAGCGCCCGAAGGAGAAAAAGACCAAGAGCGTCACTGTCGTTGAGTGCACTGGCGGGCCAGGAACGGCACCAGAAGAGTTTCCACTGCCTCCACCAGAAGACACGCTCCTCAACCTCATCGTACTCAATCGGTATTTACATCTTGACATCATAAACCCATAAAAATTAGCGCCATGTACAGACAGGGCGGTCTCCTTCTTTCCGCCTCCGTGCTCGGCCTTTTGCAATCCGCTACAAATCCTTTTGTCTTTCCTGATTACAACAATGCAAAATGGAATTAGAGCTTTTAATGAAGCGGTCTCATGTGTGGGAAGAGTTTTTATTGCTTTCTTCACATACATCGAGTGCGAGCACCACAACACAGCATAATCCAGAGCATAGCGCATGGTACATAGTATAAGCAGCACTAGCAAAGGTTGTCGAACCGGTTGAATAATACGAGCGTCGTGAGCAACAATAACAAACACGCAAGGAAAGGCAAGAAGTATAAACAATACGAATACAAAATGTAAAGTTCAGGTTTAAAATGCACGCCAGCCCAGCAGTAACGACGTGAAGGCTGTTATTTGGTAAGGTCATTCAACATTCAGCAGACTGGTTGCGCAATACTTTATGAGGAGTCCTGCCTGGTTTCGCTTTCACTGTGCATTAAGTAGGGAGGAAAATTGCTGCTCTCTCGGTATTGTCTAACTGCGCACAGTTAAATTTTTATATGAACTCGCCATGGCATGGCGTGAAAGCTGAGCACCGTGCGGGACATCACCGGTGGACAGGCGAGAATGTAGTCAGCCCTGCATTTGCGTGTGAATTTAATTTCATCGGTCGCTTCGCCCATGCATTGCACTTGGAATGTGTACGTAGTGCACGTGATTATAATATTACACGAAGTAATCCATGAAAATTCTGAGTCGAGTCGGTATTGTTGATGGTTGTGCTGTTGCTCCCTGGCAGGCAGACTTCTGCCCCGTAGCCATGCAGTGCGTGCACGGGCTTTAAAATAAAGGGGACGCGACGTTAAGGGGTTCCGTCTTCCTTGCCGAGGCAATGGACGCGCTGTAAATATCACAGTGATCATCTTCCTATGCACGAGAATGCATTTTATTCTACATCGCATTATATAATCGTGCGGAGGCTATTATTATTATGAATCTTGGTTGTTGCTGGTTCAGTTGTCGAATTCAATGGCAATGGCAGTGGCAGTGGCAGTGGCTTGAGTAGTCAAGTTTGTTGCGTATTTTGTTGTTGCATTGGGAAATGCTCAAGATTTTTGTAGACTCGCAACACAGGACACAACAGCAATAGTATCGAGCAGCGTAGCGTAGCGTGGCTGAGACGGGCTTGGAACATTGTTTTGTTGCTGCGTTAACTGCTGTTGCTGGTTAGTAGTGTTTTGGTGGTGCTTCGGTTCGTGCATGTTGCTGTCGACGCGAAATGAAATCAGACTAGATGAAATGCTTCGCTTTTGTTGTGACTTTGGCCAGTTGTCTGGTTGTTAGTGACTTTGGTGCGTGGTGCTGATCTCCACCGAAACAAGTAGTTGCGTTCAGAAGCTTCGAGTGATCGGAGTTGCATTACAAGAAAAGTTTGTCTCATTTGTGCTTCGTGCTTTCGTGCATAGTTTCTAATTTTCTTAGATCGAGACCGCACTGCATTCGCTCCTCGTGCGTATGCACGAAAGGCCTCAAGATGTGGTTGAGTGAGTCGGAAAGGTATTACGCAGAATTTCATTAGTATGAAATGTAGCCAAGAAGGCCGTAATTTGGGGACATTCGCATTGCATTCCTGTCTTGAACATAAAAATTAGACAACGCGGTAGGATCTTCGGTCGTTCGTCAAATACGCGTCTCTCATGCAACCGTGACTGTAACTTAGGGTTGTGTTGTTAACTTACGGCTGTTTTGGTGAAATTATGTCTGCTTTTACATTGCAAATCCCAAGAGATGAGAAAGACGAAGAAATTCCAGAGTATCCATTTCCATGCTCAGCCTTTGAAATGCCGAGTATGGAGATTAACAAATCATAAAGGGCTCTTGCTGGAAACTAGAAGATGGAAAGCATGAATTCATGCCTCGTCGTTACAAATGAAGATTAAATGGTGTACATAATAGGCGAAAATAAAAAGGAAAGGAAAGAAGGCTCAGCCGAAGCCAAAGAGTTAAGGACTTGTTAGTTTCGGTGGAGTATTACAGCAGGAGATGAAACCAAAAGGAGTAAAAAACTATTTGTAATTTTCTGAGACCAGAAAAAAACTCAAATCTCATTTCCTCCGTGTGTTCGTGAATAGCCCGAACATATACTGATAGCTGAGATTGTGGCTGAGGCTCCGCTTTGAAGTTGAGAAACTAAAAAATTACACGCCTCCATCCTCCTGACAAGAAATGGGGCTCGGGTGCCGCGGTGCGAAAGTCACCACCACCAGACTCGAATGTTTATGAAAATTAGAATGGTGATTTTTCATTCTGCGCGGAAGAGATGTCTGTCCAATTTCGTTACACTTGCGAAATGGGAGATTTATTTGCGTACATGTGTTTTTCATGCGTGGTTTCAGATCCGAATTGGTTTAGCCGTAAGTCATTTTGTCATTTCTTTCTATCTTTGTAGGACTTCGCTCTTCATTATTACGAGTGCACTGTACTGCAAACTTGCCGTAATCGTCTGCCTGGCTGTTTTGCTATCAGAAGTTGTCACCATTAATGTCCCCCTGCACTTCTTTGAGGTAAGTGCCAGAGAAATCGTGAGTCGTTTAAATTGACAGCAGAACAAAGCAGTCTTTCATTTGCAAGTCATAAAACTGAATTTTAATCGCATTCTGTTTGCATTTGCGCTATTTCCTCCGCAGCCACTCTTCACGTACTTGTATGGCGGAAGCATTTTGTTCTTTCTCTACGTGTTCTGCTATCTGCTCCACGACTCCTCTCAGAGGAAGCGACAACGAAATCGGGAGAAGAGCAAACAGGCCAAGAAGGATGAGGAAGCATCGGCTGAGGCCGCCGTCGCCAAAACGGGAGAACGCAAACAATCCTTTCTCCAAGTAAGCCACGTTTCCATTGCTTGTCTGTCTCGCTGTCGTACACAATTCACAGCACTCGGCTAAGAAAAGAGAATGCAAGCGCATAAACCAAAAACTTTGCGAAGCACTTAATTCAGTTTCAGTTTATTTTTTATTCGTTTCATGCCACTTTACTGTTATTTTGTTTTTGTTGTTGCCCATTATCAGGAAGGTCGTCACAAAGCAAAGTATGAAATTGCAGAGAGAGAAAGACATGAGCCTCTTTTGGTTAACGAGGTTTGTGAATCAATTATCATATGATTTCTTATTCTGTCGGGGTTGATTTTGATTTTGTCGTTGCTTTATTAACACTCGGCACTAATCTGGGAAGTTTATCTGTTACTGGCGTTAACATCGCACCAGACTTATAACACGGGAGATTCCTCGCCAGTTCTGTCCTCTTGGGCCTTGCCAGTGAAAGTGAACTCCGCATTCAATCAACTGACTCTGACGTTTAGTATTCGACAAAGGAATTCTCTTTCATCCTTCTCAAAGCTACTTGAATGAAATTTAATCTTCAATGTAAAGAACAAGAGCTGTTCACTGTATTCGTTTCCTCGTACCGGTACCATGGACCTGGAAATGCGAGAACAATCGAGTTTAGTGAATTGTGCACAGTAATCAGCAAGAGTTAAGTTGGCATCGACTCAACTCAGATATATTTGAAATTGGACGCTCTTGTCATTTAATACTACATAAAGCAAACTTTTTCCGTTCTCTGTGTTTACTTTCTGCCAGTGTAACGAGTTCAGTTGCAAAAGAGTCAATTTGTGCGAGCTACAATTCATTGTCAATGAAGCTATGCGCTTGCCTTTCCTCTTCCTATGCCCATGTTTTGTCTTTCGCTTCGGCGTGACAAACACGACATTATTCACTTTCACTCTCGGCTGCTTCTTTTCGGTGAATTTGCCCATTTTTGTGTCGGAATGTGGGACTGGTGAAAGGCGTTGGATGTCATGTTTAATCGGGCGAACGAATTAATGCTCTTGGAACTAAGCTCATATGTTTAAACTGACAACAAGCACATTGCGTTTTTGCGTTGGGCTAACATTAGACATCCCTGTGCGTATGGCAAAGAGATCATTGTTGAAATATTTGCTTGCAGAGTATGCTAAAGGGCGTTCGCAAGGGCAGCGACTCGAAGGACGTGAATTTAAACGACGGGTCCGGAGATGCTGGCTCAGCACCTGCTGCTCAGCCGCCAGCTCAGAGTCAAGAGAAATCCCATGGCGAAGCGTCTTCGTCCAAAGATGGCCCAAAACCAAAAACAAGTCAAAGTAATTAATCATCAGACCTAATTAGCGCTCTAATTGCGGATGGCTCATTGCGATGCGTGTTGTTTGACAGGTGACACCGCTCATGGCTCGTTTTTCCTTCGTATGGGAGCATTGGGTAAGTAAAGCGTCTTTTTCGCAGTGTTTTCGGAATACCCTTGGAAAAGAGTTCGGGTGAACCAGACGAGAGTTGTCTCTGTGTTCCCACCATAACCCGGTCAATGCACCTCCTCAGAAGGAAGTGGCTGTAAATTTCAAAGTAGACACTACCAAGCTCGAACCGAGCAGATTCTTATGAATCATGTCCAGGTTTCAATTAACAATTGATTTTGTCAGTTGAACAAACTTCATTTGGGCACGTTCCCGAGTTCAGTAGGAGCGTGGCACGGAGAGAAGCATAAATCTCGATCAGTTAGTCTGCTTGTTTACTCGGCAGAGTTCTCAGACCTTCTGCGTAGAAGCAGGATCGAAATACTGCTCGAATCGATTTTGTGTGAGCAGGAATCCATTATTCTAATTTTGTGTTGGATTTGATTTGAGTGAGCCAACCAACTTGTCAATAACAAAGTTTCCAGAAGAGTTTATTTATTCAAGTCGATGTTTGATTCTTTTGTTGGAGGGCTCCTTCATAAAAGACAATTTGATAGATCACTTCAATTTCTGTCTCGAAGGAGTTCAGCCAAAGTGTACACATCATATTTCATCTTCAGTCTGTCAGCTTCAATACCGCCAAACCAAGGCCAGAGTTATCATGCTTTCTTTCTGTGCGTTACAGCATTCGGACTTGGCTCGATGGTATACATTGGACTGGAACTTGGATCTTTCATTGACTCGATTCTACCCGTTGACTCGCCCTGTCACAACATTCTGCGCGGAGTCAATCCACTTCTCCAACTCATCTTCACATTCATGCAAATGTACTTCATCTTCATCAATGCAAGAGTAAGCATATTTTCGTCTTTTGTCCGTGGGCCACTGGGAAAAGATTCTTTATTAAAGCAAGAAGTAAAACAGTTTGCGAACTCGATGTCTACATTTTAATGATCATTTTTTTCTGTTGAATTTGACACGTTCCCGTCTCATAATAATACGATAATTCTAATCTTACGACTTACCATATTTTCAACTCTATGCCAAAAGTTTGCGTTTACATGAACGCACTTTTGTGCGAAGGTGTCCTAGTCAGCAAAGTCCAGCATAAAATCTTGGGATTTATTTACAAATGTGGTTTATTCATGGCTCATCTATTCTCTTTTCTTTCTCCCTATGAGCAGTTGCGAATACACAAATTCAAGATTATTGCCAGATTTGGACTCATGCACGTGGTGGCGACAAATCTCTGCGTCTGGATAAGAACACTCGTACGTGAGTGTGTGAAAGAAGTGACTCGTTATCAACTGAAGAGGGGCTATGGGATCTCGGAAGGATACATGGTTCTAGGTACTTTGCACTTTTACTCGTCAATGCCTTAGTATTTATAGCAAGATGAGTCATATCGGTCGTGCGAGTGGCAAACGGATCTTACGTAATGATTTTATGGCAAAAATATGATAATGAGGAAGGGCACTCGATGCCATGAGATTCAACCAGTGTAGTACGACATTTTAAATTGTGACTGCATTGCAGAGGGAAATCGTATACTGCACGCAAGATTGGGGTGGAATGGAACAACAACCGAATCTCCCATCGGCACATTCGGCAGTGGAGGGTACAATCTGAATCAAGACGTCGGGTTCAAGGCGCCCGGCTCCACCGAGGCACCGGTGGCAAAGAATTTCTCATGCGAAAGGAAGGATCCGTTCATGGGCACATTCGTGGCTGATGCAGCTCCTTATCTGTTCCCTGTTGTAATCGAGTACAGTCTCATTGCTGCTGCAGTGGCGTTCATCATTTGGAGAAATATTGGCCGCGGAGTACCGACCAAAACGTGAGTGCATCTTGTTAAGACAGTACGACGAGTTGGTTACAACTTGCATTGATTCAATTTCTATATGCACAGAACAACTGAAGAGGGCGACGAAGGCCAGCAGGAATGGGAAATGGGAGCCGACGTTTACAATCGCTACACTTCTGGGAATGGGGACGGCGGTTCTGCCTCTGGACCAGTAGATTGCGTTGGAGCAAGCAAGGGCCTCTTCTTTGGCCTGTTGCTGTTGGTGGCCGCACTCATCTGCCATATTCTGTACTTCGTTCTGGTATCGCGTGAGCAACTGAAACTCTTGGCGATCTGCTTGGCTGATGGAGCTCATGGCGTTCTTCTCGGAATTTCATTCCTGGCGACTCTGATTGGATTCATACGGTGAGCCTTACCATACGGATTCTTACGCATTTAAGTTAGTAAATTACGGAAGCATGTGTTCATGTTTGCTTGCGTTTCGTCTGCCAGAGTGAGACGTCTGAGATTTCACGGAGACCACACAAGTCCACTGCGGGACCTTCTCCTGCGTGTGTCAATTCTTGGTGTGTTTGCGTACGTCATCTTCAGTTTAATAGCCGGGGTGTTTCAGGGATTGAGTTTGGACATTCCATCGATTTTGGTGGGAGGAGTCGCGATTCTCGTTATCCTGCAGGTCAGCGCCAATCTGTGCCAATCACTTTTTGCATTAATATCGCAGAATTGAGTACGAAGTGCCTTGCGTCTGCAGGTCATCTTACAAATGCTCTTTATTTCTGATGTCGGCCGAAGAAGAATCCATCTTCCCGAGCACACAAGAACCAAACCAGGCAGACAAATCGTGACACTGCTCCTGATCACAAATTTGACCATGTGGGCTATTGTAATTTTGGAAGGTAATTGGGAAATTTAATAATAATAATAATAATAATAATATAGTATTTAATAATAATAATTGCAATTTATTCAGGTAGGTAATTTCATTCGCGCATTGCCATTTTGAATTCCAGATTTCCAATCTTGTTTGTTTATTTTCAGCGCGCAAAGTGGAACTTGACCCGGTTCAGCTGAACATCTATCAGTACATCCCGTGGCTCATGGTTCAGCGTCTTGCCCTTCCGCTGTACATCTTTCACCGCTTCTTCTCAGCAATCACCCTGGCTGAGATCTGGAAGAACACCTACACCCTCAAGTACCTCCCTGTGGCCACAGGACCCTAAGCGCCCTTGGCGAAGAGATAAAATCACATCCCGCATTCACACACTAAGAAAAAGGCTCAACATTGAACAGAGAAATCTTACGAGTAAAATCCGAGCAATTGTAAATCAGGTCGAATTGAAAGTGAGTTTCTCTTCTTCCTCAATTTGATAAACACTTAAACTATGCATAAAGTCAATGATGATAAGCAACAGTACAATAGTGAGTCGGTTGTCTTAGACACATGAACAATTCTTTCATTACTATTCTTAAAGGTTATCTCATAGCAATGGAAAGCAGAGAAGTTAAGTACGGCTACTGCAATATACAAAATGCATTAGTACCGGCGGCTGCTGACTAAAGGTGGGATTTGGGATGCTATGATCAGTCTATTGTGATTTGGGAGCATCGGGAAACAATGCAAAAGGCGTCACACGTCAATCTGTACATACTCACGTAGAAAGACGCACCTACTGTTAGACATGCCATGGTCAAAAACAACGAGATACGAGAACTCAGTGCTGGTACTTTCAATTTAATGGCTGAAGTCATCATTGATCCCGATTCGCTCACTTCTTACTTCATATGCACAGGCACAATAGTAGCGAACGGCGGTTTAGATACGCAGAATGCAATTAGAAAGGATGCAATTGAAAAGATAGATCCAAGACACAGAAATCTAAGATCGTTTCACTGCCAGGAACCCATAACTTAATAAATGCAGTAATTCGACGTGTAAATTAGACTTTCATAAGTAAGACCACTTTTCAAGTTATTTCAAGCACACGAAACACATGACGCCAGCATTCTTCTTAATCAGCATCCCGCCTAACTAGCTTTTTAAGGCGAGTTAATAAAAATGTAGCGATGCAATTTGCTAAAGTTCAACTTTGTGCGCTTTAATAACTTTGGCTAGTGCGGCCAGTAGGGAAATATTCCGAAGGAAAGCAAAGCAGGTTGTACTTAAAATTTAAACCCCGAACTGCAGTCAAATTTCAAATACTTGGCGTTGATTGCAATTTTACTCTTTTTCTAAAGATGGTCAATTGTCCCGCACAGGGCAATTGTTTTGTACTTGTTTGGCAGCGCTTTTGTGTACATTTTAATCTCATAAGATCACCATGTCGTGTACAGTAAAGATAAGCTAGACATTTGATAGTCTATTTACATTTTGCTAACTATTTCCACGTTTTTCATGCGAGCACGTGGCAGAAATAAAGAGTTACCGATTTGTTGCTATTATAATTGTAATTATGATCTTAGGATGACGACCTTCGAATTAGGCCCCTACTAGAATCATTTCTCATACTCTTCCCCATGTGTCTAGTCCTACCATAAGCGAACCTTAGAAGTTAGTTCATGGCGAGTGCTCTGTTCTGAATCGTAATGCTGTATGTACTGTAAACAGTGTGGGAGTCAACGAAGAATTGAACAAGTTGAACGGGAAATTGGAATTGAATGCGAATTGCTCTGCTGAAAAAATATGCAAATTTTCTAATTTACTCTTAGAATTCAAGTTCTAAATGTAGCAATTAGTTAAGTTTAGTGTAACGTGGTAAATTTTAAGTGATACAAGCGTTGTACAATACAGTGAGGAAACTGTTAGGTCATATTCTTTAGTTTTGTTAGAGTTATGCAGTGATATTACTAGCAACTTGTGGCGACCATAAGTGTAAGCGTATAAGCATACTGTGCGTTCGGTGAAAGTATTCATTATTCAGCTGTTCCGTTGTTTTTTATTTCCAAGCCTCACAATGTCACCTTTTATATTTGCTGCGAGCGATTTCCTTCTACTTGACTAACACTTGCTAATTCCTAATGGGCCCTCGTGATGATGAATACGGTGTTAGTTAACTGATTGTGTTCATTGTATGACATTCAACACTCTTGATACGGTATGGTATAGTTGGTAGAGTTCGTGGTACGTGTATTCAGGCGGCACATTCAAACATTCAGCGAGGACATTTTTAACTTCTGTCCAGGATCGATATACGAGTACAGCGGTAATAAAGGTTTCAATCCATCAGCCATGCCAAAAGCCGGCCCGGCAGGGGTCTTACTCATTTTTCAGTTGCAGAAACTGCACGTGCAAATACAAACTTCGTAATCCAGGTCTTTCGTCTCAATTGCCATAACTCAGGGCAATCTTTCCATTCGTATCGTCTGCCAAAGCAATGTCAAGTCTCATTTAAAGTGTCCGTTTAATTTCCTCAATCAAATCACACACATACATTATGAACTTATAGTACAAAACTTAAACACTGTAAGCATACGTAAGTTCATTCAGCGTGTACTTTACTGTATAACAAGTGTCTGCAATTAACAAGCAACTCAACACTACTTAAGGCTAAAAATAATTTATTAACTGCATGGAATTTACGCTAGCTTCTAGAAGCAAGAGTACCGTTTTAGTCTTGATTGACTGCCCTGTCGGAACAGAATTGCAGCCAGCTGGTCTCAGCGTCGCTTCACTCATACAAGCGATCGCAGCGACAAAATTACTCTGACGCTTTTGTTTTGTCCGTACGCTATGCGAATGCGAATTGCGATTGTGAAGTAGCAAGAGGCAAGAACCTTCTCGATGGAATTGTCGAGACAATCTTCACTGCTGTAAAATTTATGTGTACTGCAATTTCTAAACTTGTACCGCTGCATTAACCATTTGTCAAATTGATATTAAATTATTGACTACAAGCTTTTAATAAACTGAATTAAAAATGAAGCCCAGCTACGTCCGGGTTCTTTTGGATTGTCTCGAATATTTGCCACAACGAATTCGCACGTTTCAGAAGTTTGCCTGCAAATTGTTTGCAGGAAGCTCACTTTGGAAGTGGCTTCCAATTTGATGGAATGACAACCGTCTTGGTCATTCGCCGCTGCGTTTTTCTTAACGACTCATCTTTTGCGTAGGGCTTCACCACTCGAATTTCTCCACCGCCAAACGAGTTTACTGCTCTGCTGGAACTCTTCCTGAACTGCGTAGTCGAGGACGATGTCATCAAATCATTGATCACAGCCTGATCGAGTTTTGTGTTGAGATTCGTCCCATAGTTCATCTCTTCTGACCGCTGGCGAGTCTTCGCAAAACTATCCCTGCTTTCCATTCCTTTGAGCAGCGCCTCCATCGACATGATTTCCGCTGCATCGTCGTCTTCGTCGACACCGGCGCTAAGCAGCACCTGCACAAGTTGCTGCACTTCCTTGAAACTGTCTCGCTGCTTCTGATCCGCCTTGTTGGACTTTTTGACAAGCGCCTTTGAATTGAGTTCAGGTATTCTGCTCTGTGGAATCGAGTGCTTCGCAGGTGGCAGAAGTGGTCTCAATTCCTTTCTTGAATTGTAAAACCACGACTTTGACGGCTGATGTCCGATTGTTTTGTTATGTGAGTCTTTAGTTTGGCTGCTTGACGATGACGAGAACGAAAAGAAATTCTTAATTGATTGAAGAATCCCGCCTCCGATTGATTTCGATTGGCTTGGCGGAGCCTCCTTCTTGTTGCGGAGAGGCGATTTTTTCGGTGGCAGCACGACAGCCACAGGCACATGATTCGAGTGTTGCGCCTCAAGAACGGGGAATTGATTGGTTCGTCGAGTTTGTTTCGTGGTCGGTGGAGTCGGCCTGACTCCGTATTGAGTCTTCTCTCGCGCTTCACTATGTTCGATCTCCTGCAACATTTCCTGTAGCTTCTCCTTCAGGAGCTCCTTCACGTACTTGCGAAATTCTGTCTTTGGGATTCCTTTGCTGGAAATGCTCTCTGGAATTGCTTTGCCCGTTAGCAGGCTGTTGGATGCGCTCGTCTGTTGTGTTGCTGCAATGGCCGAACTGTGTTTAGAGGCACTCGATTCGTTGTTGACATGCTCCTGCTTAAAGTTGCTGAATGAAAGCGGGCTCGGAGGGTGCCTCAAAATATATCCAAGCGCAGAGAGTTTCACAGCCAACTTGTCTGCAAGCAAATCAATTGCAGGCTGTACTGTGGACCGAACTCCATTTTCACCGGACACCTTTCCGTTGTACTCATCGAAGAGGTTTCTCTGGGCCTCCAACTCGCCAAGTGGCTTGTATTTGCCTAGACCCTGTCCACCTGTCTTGACTTTACTATTGCTGCTGCTGCTTTTGTAAGAATCAGCAGCTGGCTTTTTGAGGAATTTGTTTGCTCGCATCGAACTGGAAGGGGAAGAACCAATCTCGCCCATTGGAACTAGAACCTGCAACGGGAAAAACGTTATCATGGTGTCAGTGGACAAGAGCTAGGCTAAATCGGTCCAACTTACTCCGTACGGTGTGTAGATGTTTGGCGGTGGTTTCTTCTTACTCTCATAGTATTTGTTCATCATGTCATCGTGGTATTTTGCCGCCAGAACATTCATCATCTGTTCTCTTGGATGTACGTGCACAACCTGAGGTCAATTTAGAATTTAGACCCGAGCGTGTTGAATCTAACCGAGTAATTAAATTTAGCTTACCTCCATTCCTGGACCCAAACTATCTAGGGAAAGTTGGTGAGGAACAGTAGGATTCAGTTCAGAAGCACTGATGACCGGAATCTCACGCCCGTGCACTTTCGGTCTTACTGGAATCATTGCCTCTGCAGGAACCAGGCTTGGGAACATGAGAACGTACGGTTTATCACTAAAAGGACTGCTGGGTTCTCCATTCCCCCTCTCCTGGTTACCCTCAGAATTCTCTTGCGTCAGATTCTTATCGTACGAGTCATAGATATCATCGTCGTTGTTCTTCGGAGGTCGTTGTAGGCTGAAAGGGTTCTCAAAGTCAGGATTTTCTTCTATGTCATTGTTTGGTATTTGCTGGAACCGGGGTGGTCTCTCGTAATTTTGTTGCTCTTCGTCCTCTTCGGGAAAATCTTCGTTGTTCGAGTGAATACTTTGCGGACGGTTCCTTTCTTCGCGGTATCGTGAACCCTGAAATCTTGTGGTAGGATATTTGTGCTCGGATGTTTGACGATATCTTCCACCAGAATTCTGGCTACTTTGGACTCCTTGAGCTATTTGACTAAAGTCGTGGAATTTGTCCAAATGATTTTCGACGGGTGGACGAGAAGAGAGAAGGTTTTGGTCACCTTGATCGTCCGAGCTTGGAAATTGTCCTGCATTTTGCAGGAATGGATCAAAATGATACTGCAGCTGGTGTCCATTTGGTAGGGGCGGATTGGCTGGTTCGTAGTCCGGATGCGTTGCCATCGAGTGCGAGTGTGGAGGATAATGCCGATGTGGAGTGACCTGTTGCATTCCATGCTCATCGGACGGTGGAAGTGGGACGTTCACCAGCCCGGGCATTGGGAGGGTGATAGTCGGTGCTGCATTCAACCTTCCTTCGTAGCCATCAGAGCCCGCACTGATTACTGCAACCGGACCTCGTTTCCCGTTGATATTGTTTCCATTTGCCTGTTCCATCAGTTTCTTCGTCTCACCACTCGTTAAACTTCCTGCCGAATAATAGTACGAGGTAGGAACATTTTGAAGTGTGGAACCAAAAGTTTGCGGCACAGCAGCCGGCATTGAGTCAGAGAACTGTTTGAAAGGCGGCAGGGACCGGAAACCACCGGCATCTAAGCTTTGTGCGTTTGAGGAAACGGTGCTGGGGTTGGAATCAGGAAATGGATGGAACTGCTGGATCGAACTTTTCGTGTATGATGGAAGACTGGTATGGCTTTGCATGACGTTGAAATTATTTCCAGCGAATGGATTATGGGGATTGTTGGTCATTTCTCCAATCATGTTCCCAAACATATTTGGGTCAAACATTGAGAGAGCATTTGACTGGAAATTAGAGCTGGGGTCTTCAACCGTGGATGGAATCGCTTGATGCTCTTGAGTAGGCAGCGAGACAGGCGTAGTAGCTGGAGATGATGCAGGAGGATGCTGCACTATTTGGTGGTGATGGTGATGAACAACAATCGGTTCCAGATTTTCATGGTGTGCTCGGACAACATCATTGCCTTCTGTATGATAGTTCAATATTTGCTCATCGTCGACAACACTGCCCGCCTGAAACGGTGGGATTTCAGATGATCGAACGTCGTTGAAAGTGAATTTTGTCCTGTCAAAATGGGTCGAAGCTGACGTTTGGTCTTTTGGAACAGACTTTGGCGTTGTTTGAGGAGTAGGTGGGTTTCTACTATAACTCGGGCGTAGCTTCTCAAAATATTCCTTTGACTGTGGATGATTCGGAGTGAGCACAGTCAGGTGAGGATGAACACTGAATTGGACGGCAGAGATGGGCTGAGATGACATGAATGAAGACTGGATCTGTTTGTGTTCCGTTCTGTTGGGTGACGGATACGGTGTCTCGCTGACTGATATTCCCTGAGCAAACTTTGCATAATCGTCTGCAGTTGGAAATGCAAACATTTTTCTCCGAGCCACTTCTTGCTCTCTTTTGGCCTCCTGGATTCGCCTGAGCTCGTGCAGGTTGTCGTCTTCGTATTCAATGTCGTCGGAGCCAGTTGTCTTTGAGTTGTGATCATCCTGTGGAGTTGGACCGTGGTTGTTTATATCCACGAGAGAACCACTGGACCCTGAAACACCGGTTGAGTCTTGCTCCTCTGCGCTGCTCGTGTAGAATGAATTCTGCTGCAGGTTCATGTAATTGTTCTCCCAGCTCTTTCGATCATGCGGTGTCAATTTGGGGTCAAAATTTGTGTCCGTCTCTTCCTGACCAGTGTCCTCGTCTGGGTGTTGAATGTGGTGATGTACGTCGGTCGAGTGAGCCCCTTGCATCCACTCCTTCGGACTCTCAGTGATTGTGGAGTTTGCTGGCTTTGGCTTGCTCGTTATTACCGGCTGTGAAGTTGTGATCGGTACGTAGTTGGACTTCTCCGTGTAGCCTGATCGAGACGGATTTTCAATTTGTTGCGGGATGAACATGGCGTTCGTGGTCTCCATCAGTTGAGTGGCCACCGTTGGGGCCGACATTGTTGGCAGAGAAGAGAGAATCTCGTTTCGAGTCATAGGCAATTTCCTCACACTTGAGGTTGGTTTGGGCAACAGTAGCTCAATTGGCTTTCCGTTCTCCTTTGCGACGGGTTCAAGTTTTGTGCTTTGATGGCCCGGATTGAGGAAATTCTTCTGAAAGAACGGGGGAAGAAGAGGAGGAGCGGGTGTTGTGGTTGTCGTGCTGCGAATACGTTTTATTCGTGGAGGTTTCTTCTCGGGAAATTCCTCCTTCTCAGATTCAATTCGATCGCCGAATGCCGGCCCCGAAGGCCCGGTGGCCGTGGAGGGGAAGAAAGGCTCGTCAAAGGTGGACGTGAAATTAGCACGATTCACTTTCCGGATTCGCATCCTGACGCGTTTATCACCCCGTTTCTTCAGCCCGCCATCCTCACCGTTCCCAATTCGAATTTTTCGGTGTGGTCTCTTTCTCCTGAACGCTTCAGCAAAATCTTCCTCAAGCCTCACACCGTTGTGCTGCGATTCCTCTGGCGCGGTGGTGGTATTTAGATTCTCGTTATCAACACTATCGAGAAAAGTGGAGCTCACGAGCGCAACGGGGTCTGGTAATGCCTCAGCAACATCATCCCCAAAAGTCTCGAAAACTTGCTCACCCAGCTCCGGACTTCCTTCCATGTGGTCGTATTCAGCGAATGTTGGGGCCATGTTCGACCCCGCAAACATACGAGGATCATACAGCGCATTGTTGTTGCTGTCGCTGTAGTAGTCAATGACTCTCCGTGTCTCGTTGGCGAGGTAAATCAGATCCTGGGCGTGAAGATGCACAGGCCCAGCTTCGAAGGACTCCATTTCCATTTGTTCTCCTCCAATTTCATTTTCTAAATTATTTAGACTATGAAGACTCGTTGCGTTTGATTCATTCTCCTGCGCGTCAGTTGAGTGGCCGTGCTCTCTCTCGAAATCTTGATTATATAACCCGTAGTCCCCATTGGGATCACGCGTGCCATACTCGTTCAAGTACGACTGGTGATACGGCGATGTCAACTGCGAATCTAACTCGTAGTCATAAAAGTCGTTGCCAAACCCTTTCTCTTCACCATCTGCCTGATCATTTTCGTTTTCTTGCCGCCGCTGGTTCGGAAAGGAGAGCGCTTCAGAAGAGGCCAGGTTTATCAGCGGTATTGAAGATATTGAGGGACTCTGAAGCGGCGTGCTGAAGTTGCTTTCGTCATTGGGGTTATGGTGAGGAAGATTTGAACCCTGAGTCACATTTTCGTCGCTGGTCTCATTTTTCATGCCGTCGTCACGATTTTGCTGCTGGTGTGCAGTGTCCGAATGAAAATAGCGTGACATTCCAATTCTGGTGGCTGTCACAGTGAGCGTAGACTTGGTCGCATGATGATCTGATAAGTCTGGGCTGCTGTTTTGGGCTTGACTGAGATTGCTTGGACTCAATGTCATGGTCGACGAGTCAATTGCAGTCGTCGACTTTCTTTCGACTTCGTCTTGAATTTCGCCGTCGACACTGGCTTCCTCCTTTTCGCGCGTACCTGTCATTGAGTCAGTAAATAAATTATCGCAGGCCCAGTGGAGAAGGAGGAAAACGCGCAATATTTCTTCCCATGGCTTTGGGTGCGTGAGGTGACGAGTTTAGGCCAATTACTTATTCTGCACCCTTTCACACAATAACAAGAATAGTCAAACTGAGCTTGAAGTAGGCCTGAAAGTGAGTGGAGCATAAATAATTTTACTGGCGCGTTAATGTGCCAGCAGAGTCCCAGGTTAATTTGAGACACTCATTAAGACTGAGATTGTGACGATTGACGCGCGGCGAGAGAAGGAAAAGTGGGTAAGTATGGCATTCAGATCAACAACAGAACAACAAAGCAAGGAGCCAATTTGATTTATTCTGACCACAGCCGACTTATTGCACTTCGACACGACATTCCTCAAACAAGGCGCTCACTGCGAACTCATTGACTTGTGATCGCCATTCGATTCGCAGAGTGCGTTTGCTTTCTACGTTATTGTTTTGTAATCTTTTACAATTAAGAAATGAAGGCCATGAGGCAAGTCTCATTTTACGAATAGACTGCGTGCTGAAGAGAATTGTCAAACCAGTCGAATTTCTGAGGCGGCCATTCAACAGTTGTCAATTCGAAACACGCTCTTGAAATATGAATGCAATTGTAACAGGAGCTTCACATTGAACGCACTTGAGCCTGAACACAGGCTTCAGCGGTTTCGTGATGAGTACGCGTTTCGTGGCAGAAAAGCCAAGATCGTTGGCAGCAGCAAGATGTTACGCTCTCATTGCTTTCGGTTCTCCTTCAGTCTTCTCTTCAATTAATGCAACGCACCTGAGACACTCGTGCCTTTTCCGTGGGTGCATTTTGCAAATGAAAACTGATATACATGCACAGACACACGTTTGTCTGGTCAATGGCAAGTTCATTTCTGCAACAGCGGTGCATTGCCGCATGAGATAAGAGTTTGAACTGAATAGCGTGTAATTAGTGTTCGGCTGAGAGAAACTGCAGACTACCGGCTTGTGTCTTTACACCTACTGAGAATTTGAGAAGATGAAGACTGATAGGGAAATAAATAAAATACCGTTTTGCTCACATAACAGTCCGAGAGTCTCCACTCGTGCAGTTATGCTACAAGACCTCGACGAACACGGTTACGCTAGAACGCTTAATAGAGCAATTAATAATTAGAGACATTACAAAACACGAATTTGAGACTTGACATTCTGACTTGGCATTTCATGTCGAAATGGGAAAGAACTGCACTAAAAGGAATTGAATTATTATCCTGGCTTTTAAACTTTCATGTCACTGGTGTGGTGTACTTATTGTCTTACTTATTGTATGCCTTCTCTTCATCTTACCATTAACATGCTGGGACTCCACAACCTGAACTTTGGATGGACTGATTTGGGTTTCATTAGCACCACCACCGTCGCCGCCAGACAGTTTTTCAGTTCGATTAGCATCATCCATACTGGCGGTCACTTCAGCCAAGGCTGGTGCACTACAAACTAATAGTATTGCGAGCAAAACTCCTGCTGCTGTGAGCGTGAAGTGTCTGAACTGGCACATTTTACTGGATTCTTCTACCGATGACAAGAGCAGGGACCTTATTTATCTAGCGAAGGCACTGTTGCTGTGCAGACACAAGAATATTTCCAGAGGAATATTCGTCAGCACATTTTCTGATTCAGGCAGAGTCCGATAAGTGTGATATTGCAGTCACAACTGGTCCAGTTAGCTTAACTCACACACTTTGGCTGTCGCATGCTGCGGATGTCCCCTCGAGTGTAGGTCAGCGTTTGGGCTCAGTTTCTAAGTCAAGTGAGGCCAACCTGAAGACTGACTCTTTTTCATTCCTCGATTTTTTAGAATCTCATTTTTCCTAGGTAGCAATGAAAATTATGTGGTGCATGTATGAGAGCACACGCATGAAACAATACGGCGAACAGAGTTCAGACACGCTTTTGTGGTCATCTTCACCAAAGCGAGAATTTAGACTTTAAAATTACTTGGGAGTTGAGCCTATACAACGATACTATTACAATGGCGCACTCACCCGAAATAAACATATCACAGAGCTGTAATCATAATTTGAAAATTCATTTCGCGAGGTTGTTCCTCACTCCCACATCATGAATTCCATTTCAATTAGTGGGCTCAATAATGGTTTCCCTGCCCAATGACAGGGCGGCAGAAATCCTGGTGGTCACCAATTGATAACAACTTTTACTATCTGAACTTAGCAAAAATTCGAATCAGTTTGATCAGGAGTCTGAACTATGGCACATGGCATCAGGAGCGACAGTTGTAACTGCAGAACTTCCATGAATAAAAACTCGGCATTTCCCGGTGGAACCGGTCAAATTTGTTCTAAAATAGGAGCCTCGACTTATTACAGAACAGAATACCAACAATTCGTGTGCTAGCTGCTCGTAATTTTGCATTTTACCATGTTTGACGATGGCGCAGATTCTGAACTGCTCCCAATTTCCCTACAACATGGCTCCTATTGTCACTGCCAATTGTGAGTGAGCGCAGGTGCTTTGGTATTTGGGCAGGCATACGGCGGTTCCATCATTTTTGCACAATACTGTGCTCCGATACCGCTCCTCTCCTCGTGGTGGACGTGGCGCACATCCCTGCGATCGACGCTGAAGTGTCCGACGCGACGAAACAATGGAGTTACACTTCCAGTCGTCGTTTTGCCATCGTGGGAACTCAGAGCTGGTCAAGAATCACAAGAGCAGCCGGCACACGGGTGACGGTCTCCACTTCTTCCACATCTAGTCAACCCACTAGATGCGGGCCGTGCTGGCCTTTCGGCTCGTTCAGAACACGAGTTTGGAATTTGGCTGAATGTTCTTCCATCTACTCAATTTGAAACATTATATTGGAGGATTATTCATTTCTTATTGCAGTGGTACTCTGTCTTGGATACTCACACTGAATATGCACTATAAATGGCGAAATCAGTTATCGGATATAGTTTTTGCATGCATTTTTCTAGAGGAGAAATACAAAGAATTAAGTTGAGGTCGCATGAGATTTGTACGCGAAATTTAAAGTGGGAATTCGTAAAACTTGTTTAATTCACATATTGCTGGCTTAAAGCCTGTCTTTATTTCGTGGATATAGTCGTGTGGCTTCTCGTGAATATCATTTCTGATCAGTGACATCCCTCTAGCAAAGGTCGCTGGTGAGATGGACCGTAGAAATGTCAGTTCCACTGCTTCCGGTAGAAATGCGTCCACCGCTTCTACACCCATGTCCACAATCACTGATGCATCTCAGAGTACGAGTCGATACGACCCACAAGGAAGAAGACGATCGAGTACGAGTTCTACTGCCATTGGAGCCAAAGCCACTTCATCCAGCGCAGCGTTTCGACCACCAATCGAGCAACCTCACTTGATAGATCACCAGTCACGCCTGGCTGTAGACAACAACAACGAGGCGTATGACATGAACGGGACAAATTTTAATGCAGATATGTTCATTCAGAAAATCACAAGAGTACGTTTGGATAAACTTTAGCGTAGCTCACCTCACTCATTTGCTCACTTCTATTTCCAGGAATATTCGATAGACCACTTGATGAAGACGGAAAAGAATCTAATTTTGCAGATACAGCATTTAGATTCGGACATGCAAACGCTGGTTTACGAAAATTACAACAAATTCATTCTCGCCACAGACACAATCAGGAAAATGAAGAGGGACTTTAAGGAGATGGAAGATAAAATGGGTCTACTGTCTGGTAATATTGTCAACATTACCGAAAACTCCTCCAAAATCTCAGAAAGTTTACAGGTAAAGATTCGAATTAGCTGTCGCAATTTAGCTCGTATTATATTGCGCTAAATTTTACTTTGCTACATCTCAGGAGAAACGTGACAAAGTAGCGCGATTATCAGGAATACATGAGCTGCTGAAGAAACTTAAATTCTTGTTCGAGTTACCAAACAAGCTAAAGCAGAGCTGTGAAGACGGGAATTATGAAGAGGTAGAGGAAATAGAGTACAGTATTCAGAAGTTTAATGTATTCAGCTTTATTATTCCCTTTTTTATTTTGTCGTTAGGCAGTCCGATGCTATCTTAGTGGGGTAGAGTTTGTCAATGAATTCAAAAGGTTTCCCAGTTTGGAGGCTATTAAACAAGACTGTCAACACATTGTTGCGAGGATCCGTGATGACTTATACAAGGATTTCGACGATGAAGAGGCAAGTGGTTTCAGTTTTAAGCATACGAATAATGATGGATTATATTACAGTTAACAATTACTCACTTTTGTTTACTTACAATAGAAATCATCTCAAGATTTAACAAGAAACGTCACGTTGTTGCTTAGTCTTGGTGAAGATTCCTCTAAACTTGGCGACACGTTTCTTCAAAATGCATTCCCGAAGCTACTCCAAAACTTAGACTCCTTGAAAACAGCCAGTAGCCCAAACGTAAGCTTGAACTTCAAATTCTGAGAGACAAATTATACTACTACTATGATCATGTCAACAGGTGTCTTTGGAAGAATTCATGGAATTAGGCTGCGGAATTTTCTTAAGCAATCTGAGCCTTGTTATAGCTTCTTATTCACAAGCGTTCATTAAAGCTGACAAGTAAGAAAATATTTATCTATCGGCATGGTGCTGATGGCACATAATGAGGAAAAAATTTTATAGGCTAAAGGAACAACTTCGCTTGGAATGTCAAGAAATGCTGAAACCCTACGTGCAGAACTTGATGGACAAATTCTTACAAGTGATGGAAGAACGGCTGATCTACGAAGTGAGAGAGAGTTGTCAACAAGAAGCAGAATATAGAGACGAGCTCCTCAAAGCAATGGATCGTCTTTACCGGCGATTGATGGCGATGGGGACTTTAATGCCAAACACTGACTTCACTGAGTGAGTTGTGCAGCGTATTTCCAGAAAATCCAGATTCTCGATATTTATTGGACCTAGTCTTTACCATTGCCCTGATTGAAAAATTTCAGCTCTGGCCAAAACTTGATCACCGCATTAGCAAAGTTGGATTCGGAATTGTGCTTGGACAAGGTCAAAACTTCTTTTGAAAAAGCAATAGCTGATACTGCAAGCGAACTCAAGTGCCACCCAGGATCTGCGCAAGAAATTCTTGACTCCATCCTATCCACGTTGGTTGTCCAACTTAAGTCAAGCTTAAGCAAGCTACAAGATTATTGTCGTTCCGAATTCCACTTTGCCCAAAACCCAGATTTTCGACTGCGGGTTGGAGTTGTTATTGCAAGAGAAGGTCTCATCGTGTCATCTTTCAAATTCTTAATCCAATTTGGAAACAAATTGTACGAGGAAGCGAAATATGACCATTTAGTATGGCTTCTGACTTCCAAATTGTATCTGGACATGGAAGCAGGACCTGTCGCCTACATGGTAAGATTCGTGCTATGAAGGTCATGCTCTAATACATTAATGATTGTTATGTCTGTTCATCGTTCTCGTAGATAAATAATGTGGAGACAGCATTCGACATCAGAAGAAAAAATCTGCCCTGGGATCTTACTCCCGTCTCTGATATCAATTCCGCGCTTAATGAAACGTCTAAAAAGCTGGTTCAAGAATTCGTCTCATTCTTAGGCAATACGATTGCAACTGTAAGTATATTCAAAACTTCATCCGATTGATGAATCTCTAAATAATGCATTTTTTCCCTTTTAGCTAATGAAGAGTGCAGTGATTGATGGTGACTTAGTGGCAATGAGCGAAGAGCCAACTTCTCCTCACTCGGAAATGAGAAAAATTGTCGAGCTGTTAACAAAACTTGAAAAGAATGTTGAGCCAATTTATCCTGACCCAGATTCTTCATCATTCCTGAGAAGTGAAAGATCGTCCGATTCTTCGAAAAGATCATACAGGTATTCTAATGCCTTTACGTATATCTCAAATCGCCGTAATCGTCATGTATAATTTGTTTAGTACATTATCCGGAAGCGGCAACAAGACAGTTCGTTCTCCGGCTTACTCGAATCTGGATCCGAATATGGCTACCAATATCAATAAACTATTCTCGGAGAAAGTGGAAATCTTTGACGAAGTCGAATTTCACAAGAGTGCCATCTTGATGGCCATTGTTAAAATTGGAGTTCGCGTAAGACAATATTTAGATGTGTTGGGCAAAAAAATGGAGGCTGGAAGTCTAACGAAGGATCTTTAATATTTAGGCACTGTTGGAATACGTTCGTCTAAAAACCATGGGAAAGTTTGGTTTGCATCAGATTCAAGTTGATGTTCACTATTTGCAGTTGTATTTATGGCGGTTTGTTAATGAAAGGTACGACTTCATTATAGTGCTAAGAATGAAAGTGATATGTTCAGCTGTTACGCTTGTTGTTTGCAGCTTCCTGTATACTCTGCTGGATGAAATCATCACAAGTTCAGTTCAACGCTGTGTGGATCCAGTCCTTCTCGAGTCGACCATCGTTCAAATTATTGCCGAGAAACACAATTAATGATAATTTATCGCTCAGCTGAAATTGGGAACAGGAACCCTGTTCCACCATTAATAATTAAACATCATTTATCTGTGATAAGTAATCGTAATAATAATTTGTCAAATATTTTGAGGATTTGTCGGTCATTTTTTCAGACTTGCCAGTTTCATTGCCTGAATTCGACTGCGCGTTCATCCTCATAGTATCAAACCCGACGCTGACGTTGAAAGACTGTCTCCCACTATTATGATAGTTAACGCAAACACCGGTAAAGGCTGGCGTGGTGACTGCGGTTAGCCGAGGATTGTCACGCTTGATGGTTGAACTGATACTGTTGCAAAGGTATTTGCGGCCTGATTTCTCGTAATCCAGTCGTGAATTTTGGTTGATTTTCAAGCCCAGCGTATGGACTATAAATTCTTAGAAGTCGGTAGTCACTGCAATTCTTACTATTTAGTTGCATGAAATAATTAACATCATGCATCATCATTTTGCAATCATGTTGATTTGTGCTAGCTGACAAAGAATAGCATTCAAAGGATCGAATCTTAAAATTTTATCTTGCTTGAATAAATCCATGCGACTTCTAATTGAAAAGAGAATATTTGCTCCAGAATCATACATCGTGCGCCGCATTCTGAGACATGAATCGACAATCAGCGCAAAGATTGACATCAGAATTGATTTTATGATTTTAAGAATTCGTCTGGGGTGAGTACAGTACACAAACGTGCATGTGAATTGAAGTTTTACTAATTGGCTTGTCGGGCTTGTCAAAGATGGCAAAGGTCTTCAAAAAACAAAACAGAATAAAATCTTGGTCTCAATAACCCGAAACATAAAATTTATTCGTAAACACATTGCAGTTGAAAAGATTACTAAATTTCACAACCACAACAGGCGTCCACATTTTCTCCATTCATCCGCATTTTTGTAATTGGAATGCCGCCCAAGGGAGCAAGAGGAAGTTAATCGGTTATGGCAATGAACCAAAGAATGCAGACTTCAACTTCGACCAATGAAAGGGGACTAATTTCATATTAACCATGTATGAAAATGGATCCTGCAACTTTTAGAAGGATTCCATGTCACCTTTGCGAATTCCCAAGTGGTGAATTTAACCACGAGCAATATGGCAAATGACAAATCTGAGGAAAAAGCCAAACTGGCAAATTCAATTTCAAATGTAGCGAATTATAAATTATTTTTTGAATTCAGGTGTACATAAAACAATTTGGCCAATTCATTCCTTGAAACTCATATAATTACAAGAGTCGAAGGCACCACACACACACATTTCCACAAGTTCATGGAAGTAAAGGCTGCTTGCCTTTACTTCTTTCTTTGAACTCTTGGCAGGTCTCCCGTGCTTCGAATTTCTGAAGTCAGTATATCAGAATTCAGAAAGCTGAGCTTGGAAGCACCCCAAGGCATCATTTAGTGCATGCGTACTCTCAGTCAAAGTGGCGAATCCATTAAAGTACCCTAAGTCGAAATGGCGAATTCGCCAAGTTGGTTTTTTGAGCATTCACCACTTCCTGCCCAAGTCACCATTTTTTCTAGAAATTCGCCACTTGGGAATTTACCAAAGTAACTGACAACCTTTTAGAAGTCTCATTGTAAGGCACGCACAATTTTTGCATTGTGTCGTCGCAAACGAAATGCAGTCATTTAGTATCGCTATAAATGTTGTCGAATTCACCTTAGTTCGGCTTCATTCAACAGCCTTTTCATTTTTCTTTACGACTTGTACCATGCATCAATTCGCTACGCAGAACCCTCAAAATTGCACACGTTCTCAAATTTATAACTTGACTTGCAGTTCAGTGCCATTAATGTGACGTTTGCATTAGAAACGTGGAATTTTACGCAAGGAAGTGTAAGAGATGGATTTTGTTTCCCCCTCAGCTAAAGATTTAATCCATGCCTGCCTGCAGACGCCAACCTCTTACAGCTACTTGGAAAAGAGCACACAAATCGTGGTTCAGTTGCTATTAAAGTGAGCTATATAAAGTCACTAACTTTTTAACTACATCCTGAAAGAAATGCAATTCATGTGCTCGATTGTGGTACACGTTTATGGGATCTGCTCTGCTCTGGCACAAATGATGATCGCTTTGAGCATTCAATTAGCCATTCTTCGTCTGCCGTTTGGAATAATTAAGACGTGTACATACGAACTAGTGCAATATTCTACTACTGGTAGACGGTGAATGGGGGATTGAACATGGACCGCTGTGCAATTACAAAATGGCTTTGTTTGCCTGCATGCTGATTTCCAGCGGGTTGAGTAATGGTGAGAAAGGGTTACAGCAGACTCTATGAAATGTCTCACCGCGATCCATGCACTCTGCTAATACCATGCCGCCCCGTGTAGACCACGGCTGCTGCGTTCAGAGCATACTTAACAAAACTTTGGTAAATGTATGAAACGATGAATATTCAATCAACGAAACACCTGTGCCATATGGAGGAACAAACTGACATAAAAATATAAAATTTATTAAATAATGAAAAGAAAAGAAGAGCAGCAGCACGACGTGAACCATGGACCATCATCACTTAACACTTTGAACCCATTTGCAGCTTGGACAAGCGCGTAGACTTTAGCGTTGCTGATCCTGGCTGCTGCAAACTCATAGTCTCATTTCTATTCCATTGCGGTTTTTTAACTCTCGCACCTTTGTCACATATTTACGACTGTTGCTTTTTTTCAACGAATTGCACGTTGCGAGTTTTCATCAAATAGTCTACATTTCTCAACAAATAACTACTCTGGAGCAGAGCTCGCCAGATTCAATACGAAGAATGCGAGTTACCAGAATTAAGCTATAGGCATGGCAAAACCACAGCAGTGCAAATAACGGGAAGTTGTGCAGATTCAGTGAGGACAACGCAGAGAAACGAGAAATCTCAACAACCACTTCCAAAACGTCTCCTCTGACCACGGAACCGCCAATCGCCAATCTGTCCTGTAAGTTCTCAAAACTTGTATCCTCATGACTCACCCTCAATAAGTCGTTGACCATTTTTTCCTTTGCGGATTCTAATCGAACGGGTGGTCACTAATTTAGCATATAATTAAACGCAAATCCGGTCGCTCGTATTTAACGTATGCATTCTTGGCGTCGGCGTGGAGTCGAGGTCGTTCGCCAGTGTTATCAGATCCAGCCATCATTGGCCAAAATTCTGCCTGAAATTGAAATGCATCTGATAATAAATTGGCAATGCTCGCTTTCTGTG
The DNA here is from genome assembly GCA_009869945.1 of Mesaphorura yosii. Taxonomy (NCBI): domain Eukaryota; kingdom Metazoa; phylum Arthropoda; class Collembola; order Poduromorpha; family Tullbergiidae; genus Mesaphorura; species Mesaphorura yosii. The sequence continues at coordinate 71,384 of WIXG01000113.1, forward strand.
TGAAAAAAGTGCATGCGTCTCATTAGCATTGGCGTTTGAATTTTATTGCCCTTTCTGTCATCTGCATTTGAGTGTGGTTGCCTGTTGCGGGGTAGCTATTTTGTATTTCGCTGGATCGTAATCTATTCTGTTCTGTTTCTTGATGATCATTTATTATTCATGCTGAGCCGGTCGGTTGGGCTGCGAGTACAAATAGACAAAAGTATTATTTGATTTTTACAAACTGATGATGACGGCCATGGCGACGGCGGTGGTGCTGGCTGATGCCGATGCTGATACAGATAGTCAAGCCCCTGCACTGAGCTCGCGCGAACTTCTACCTTCAGCCGATTGTATTGGTCTACATTATTCATACACACATAATATCATAATCATAATTTACATAATATCAACAGAAACAAGAAGCCTGTCTTCCACCACCGACTACTGACTGCGGCTGGTTTGGCAGCAGGATAAAAATACTTCAATTATTTCTTTCAACCTTTACTTTCTAGCATTAGCGAAAGAGTCGAGCGTGAGTGCCACAACCCACCATACAATTCAGCGACTTTGTTACTCACTCTTGCATTGAAAATGGAGTTCACAGCTCCGAAGTGCGACTGCGAGTCAGTAGCCTCGACGCAAGTAACGTGGCCAACGTCGACACATTTTTGCTCAATCTGCCGAGAAGTATAGCGTTAAATCTCAACTTTCCAGTTTCCGAACTGGTTTGATTAACGTAGAAAAAATCTCACATTTTGTTCAATTAATTTTTATTGGTCTTTTCTTTCCCAGTCTCGAGTCACGCTGGCAGGCTGGGACTGCTGTGCTGGAGGAGAATCACTGAAAGGGAGGAAATTCGACCGAGGATTGGTTTCTCTTTCAGACGTGACGTACTGATCATTGTCTTCAATTGGGTGAGTCACTTGGGGCTCGGACAATAAATTAATCTCGTAGGACAACGACCGCGTCTCATTCTCGCCATTCAACTCACCCTTCTGCAACTCGTCTTCTACCTAATTCCATCCCTGTTCAATTGGCAAACTGTCGGATGGTAAGTACAAATCGTCAAAGTCATAGACGCGAATTTGTTTGCATGGTTGAACTTTTCTCGTCCTGAGACAAATTCGCCTGCCCACAAGTTCAAATGGCTCAACCTGCGATAAAAATGTATTAAGCAAGCCGACAATTTACTTTCGACAGCCAAACGTCGCGAGAAATGTCTGAAATTCGTATTTTATTCTCGTGGAATCCGCTTTCTTCAACACTCTTGCCAAACTCAAATAAAAACTATTTCAGATTTCCGTTGAATCGCAGCAGTCGTATTATGATGGATTCGAATGAATTTTATTTTTCAGCATCCACAAAGGAGTTGCCAACCGACACATTTCAGACTTGAGAGAAGCAGTTGGAAAATTAATTACTTGAGCCTATCCTTTTATCTACTTTATAGGTCTGGTCGTCTTTCTGACTGGCCTCATTAGTCAAAATTCAAGCTGAAAAATTCTTTTAATGAAGATGGGTTTGTAGCACAGATTACAGTTCATTTCTCATACTGGAGACGACAAGCCTCAAGATATTCTGTGATTTGTGACCGTTCTAATGGGCAAAGTATTTTCTAGCTTGCTCGTGAGTTCGCTCGCAATTTGTAAATATCTGTGATATCAACAATCTGCGATTGGATTACGATTACAAAATCTGAGGACAGTTCATCGGTTCAGAAAATAGATTTCTGTATGTTTCACAAGTTATGCTAATGATACTTGTTAATGTAGTATGGCTTGCTGCTCTAAATTTGTAAGATTGCAGAATAATGGATTTATCGAGTGATAAGTTATCAATGTTATTGATTGTTACTGAGTTGTTGTCTTTTGTCTAGTTTGAATTTTAAGTTGCAGGAGAAAAATAAAAGCAAAATGTAAACACAATCAAATCATATGAGCATCATATTTCTAATTCCGACCTTCCGCCAAGTTAAATGCTCATAAAACGATTTCATTCAAGCGTGTATGCATAGATTAGCATAAAACGTTTCATCAGATACAATGCAGTAAGATCGGGCAGAAGCCAATTAAAATGATTGGCCCAACTCGGATAAATCTAAAGTCGAGATGCCCTGATGCCCCAGTATACTACAAAGTTTAGCAGAATGTACTGGGAAATTGAGTTTCCACAATGAGTTTCATGAGGGGAGAGTGTAATCACTACATTGTACGCTGCAGCAGCAGTTGCTTGTGTCTGAGGATTTGTTAAATGGGGGATCATTTCGTTATCAGGTGAGATGCATCTACCCTGCTACAATATTACCTGGCCTCATTGAATGAAAAATGAATAGAAAAGTAAATCATTTCGGAGTTTGGTACCTGCAACACTTTGACTGTTGTTTGATTAGCGTGGTGAAAAATATGGGAACGGGAGAAGCACGGACACAAGGCCGTTCGAACCCCAGCCTCCTGTTTAAAATAAACATTCCCACTTGCTGCCACGCCACAACCGTCGAACCGATGCATGGCTTGCATGGTGCACCGCAGTCCGCACTCCACATTTTATAACTTAATTGATTTTTATTTTTACCAGATCCAACCATCCATCTTCTTCGACAAACAGCTCATTAGTATACCTCAATTTGCTCGCCTTCAGCACGCCGGGCTACGTCTCATTCTTACGTTGTCTGAATACCTGACGATATGACTCGTCTCCTGCTTGTGCGCACAGACAATAAATTGCTTTTTAATTTCTATCGTTTAGTTGCTCATTTCGTGCCGTGACAGAACAGACAAATGCTTACATCGTGTCATTTACAAACTTGAGTCTGGCTAGTCTGGTATCAGCGTCCTCCCTGGTTTTTCGTGAAGTGAAGAAGTCGTGGTCTCCGGATCAGCGAAGAACGAGCAACAGGGCGGCTAAGAAATTCATTTTTCCGGAAACATATGCTCAACTCGCTCGGCGGCAGGTATTTGGGACAGTCACCGACCTCCATTTCGTAGAACCGCTTTGAATTGGTCAACACCAACTCGTCAAAGGCACCGACACATTACTGAAATAGTAAGACTCATAAAATTGTGTTGATTAGTCAGTCGGCAGTCTTTTACTTCGCCATGCCGTGAGACAATGAATATTCGTCTCCTGTCTTCTCATGCAACAAAACAACTCCTTCCTCAACGAGAATTTGAGGTGAGCATTTCTCATAAGGTCGTTTGACTCTAAGAGAAAAGGAGTTGCCCGAGTCCAGGTTCTCAATGAACCTGACAGCAGTGTGGCATGCTTGGGAAGAATTGATTCCTGGGCAACGTTTATTTCGTTTTTTAACTTTGAGAATCGTATGTTTTAGATTAGATGAATCCATTGAAAATGGCCGAAATACTACATAGTGGCATTTACTGGTGGAAACTCACAGCTCATCAGGCGTGGCGACCGGGTTGTCCTGCAACCTGAGTTCGGATGGCTAAGTAGTAGCGCCGCAGGTGAAATTTGTATACTTTCACCCGCGCTCTGCTACTTTACCATCAGGACTCGCCAACAACTGGAGGATTGCTTGCAAACTTTTTTGTAACTTAATCTCTGTTATACTCACTGGACCTAATTTATCACAGCAGTGTTATATTTGGGTAATAAATTATTTGGAGACATGTAAATATTATAAATCTACGATTTCATAGCGTGGTCGCCATACTTTCGCTCATGAACTATTTCTTCGTGAGCATGAGTCAGACCGGTGTGGAGTCTCAAAAATTTTTATGAGAAAAATCACGATCACCATGCAGTGAGTATGTGATGAATGCTAAATTAGCGCCGCGTGTCTCACAATTGCACGTTGCAGACCACTTGTACGTACGCACGCCGTCGCCCCTCATTTTCACCCTTCTGGACCAGCTTTATCATTGATCAAGGGAGCTCGCCTTTCGTCCCAAATCCAGCAGTAAACGGATGCGACACAGCTGAGCGAAATATGAGAACTTTTCCGGTTAGTTAGTTTGGACCTTTCACCGTTGCATTGTTAAGTGAGTATCTTTTATTAATTAAGGGCTTTCAATTAAGTGCATTGACCATAAATAAAATATGAGCATGGGCCAATGCGAAATAGTGTCGGAGTTGCAGTAAGTGTCCGTTGCTACTCACAATTCCATGCAAGCTGCGTGAAGAGGAGTGCCATGTGAATGTTCTTGCAAAGTTATTGAAAGTAAGGATAAAAAGGAAAATCGTACGCTGTGCTCAATGCTGTATTGCCCGACTCGGCACTCTGACACCAAGCTGAGACGAAAGAATATGGGGTTAAATAAATAAATTGAGTTCAATTAAAATTGAAAGCGGTGAACAACAACATGGCTTTTCAAAGTAGCGCGAATGAGATACAATGTACTGAGTTCGATGAAGAAAATAGTTCCACTTGAAGAACCCAGCGGTAGTTCCTGCTTCTGAGACTCTATATCTGTCGTAAGCATTCTTGCGGCTGTTTAATTATAATTTAATTAAATGACGACGTACCTTTTGCCTCAGTGCGATTAAATCTGAAGGTGAAAGTGGGAGTATGAGCATAATTATGCAAGCAGAACGAAGAAGACAAATGTAATGCACACTGCAGAACACATTCTGGATTAAGCTGCTATGTGCTGTGTCGTTTCACCAGTTGACTCCTTTTGCACATTCGTCCGTTGTTTCTGATGTGGGCCATATTCTCCATATTGCGAATATCCACATGGACAACGTAACGCGGAATGACGGTGGGGATTAAGTCAAGTAGACGGGAGCCTCTTAATCATTTCATCACAGCAGCCAATTGAGCGAAGCGTTCACAAACAATACACAGCAGCCACAGCATTGGAGGAAGAAAGAGGAAGTGTCATCCAGTCAAAGAGCATTTTAATTTATTGAACATACAAATGGAGCGTACGGTCGATGTAAATGAATGGGTACACGCCATAAACAGCAGCTCGCTCTCGTTATTTGATGCTTCCCTCAACTTATTTATTAATCTTCATCAGTGCTACTGCTGCAACATGTCTGTCTCTTAATGCAGTCGAATATTAAGGGTTACATCCTGTAAATTCTAGGCCTCAGTACGCAGCCAGTCATAATACATTATCTCGGCATCCATCGCTCTATCCTGCACTAAGCAGTCAACGTCTTTCAGATAAATATTCATTTCAGACGGCATCGGGCGGACAATTACGATCAGTCAGTGCAAAGCCACCGTCCAGAAGACTCAACTTCGATATTTTGATCTCTGTTCGTCATTTCATATTTCACTCGATCCTTTCTCGCTCGCTCTTCTGTTGTTTTCTCCTTCCGTCAAACGAGTAATGGCAGAGTTGTGTGTTTCGTTCGTCAGCTTCACAACACCTGATTGCGCTTGCAAACAAAATCCCTATTTCGTTCCTAAGTACTAGTGCCGCAGGAGAGTTAGATTTTGAACCTGCTCCTGCTGCATCAGTGCTTATCAATGGAAAGGGCACTTCTGTCACACCGATTCGCGCCAAGCAGTTCCGCCAGTGTCCAGAGAAGTGAGAATTCTGAAAATCCAAGCGTGAGACAAGCAGACTCGACTTCTCTACGCGCTGGTGCGTTTCTTGTCTGAAATCTGACGCAATTGACAGGTAAATCTCCTTAGCTGTTTCGTCACTGCCATTGTGTAGTTTTTCACGGTCCTCACTTGGATGGTCTCAAGTCTGTCTAATGTTCACAGCCCTACGGCACACAGCTTCTCCTATTTATTTGAAGTACATTATCCGAAGTTAATCGTCTTGAACTTAACCTTGCTGGTGAATTAAGCAGGATTAGCCTGTCGAAGATTTGTCTTCCAGAATCTTCAATTTAACGTCACTAGTGCCCTTATTACCCAATCAATGCAAAGATTCTGAACTTGACCGGAGTGAGATTCAATAACAATTCGAAAAATTTATTGTGTAAATTTGCACTTTGCATAACCGTAATGATAAGTTCAGCTAACTCTTCTTCGTACTTGTACAACAACTTGAAATTATTGTAAAAATTGCTTCGTACAAATATTTGATGCATAGTAGGGATTTTTATCTTCCCCTGTCTTAACAGATCGAAGGCTACGACGAATCGGACGAACACAAGCTACGACTTCCGTGTTATCTAACCTTAGATTCTAGTTCTTGAACGAACATCAAGTGCTATTTGTCGGAAGCATTTCTACTCTAGTAATTTTCACTTTCATCTCAGAAGCTTAGTAACATGTGCGCCTGTGCAAGACGCAAACTTAAAACTAAAAAATTGGCAACGGGATCATGACGACACCGAAGCCGAAGAGATTAATGAAATATGCAGATAAGTTTCTACGCGTACTCTTATTACATAAAGGTAAAACAAATTAAAAGGAGTCAGAATCTGCATAACTCCGACTGCACCGTACAAAGTAAAACTTCTGTTGAGACTTTTTGGTAGAAAAGAGAGATAATGGCTAACACACATTTCAATTTGACCGGAATGAGCTAGAGCAGTGCCTAAGACTACACTAACAAGCTAATTTAACGCATTGATTGTTCTTCTCAAAATATAAAATATACAAACGAAGCACAAAAGTGTTGCATCATTTCGCAACGTTGCAAACACTACGCCGCAGTCATCGTTCACAAACGATCAAACTAGCATAGCCATATCCACTTTTCACGGAGCCCCACAACCCTTTTCCTTGCCGAATAGCTATTATATTAAATTATAAACAGCTCGAAAAGTTTTAAAAATTTGCTGGGAAGACTTCAGTCTCGCGGTAACAATTTTAGTCCTTCCTACCGACACCAATTTGCGACGTTTTTAATTTACCACTATGTAGATTTACCATCTCTATCATCAGTAAAGCAGTAAATTTAGTCTTTAGAGCGTATGCTGCAGGGCTGGAAAAACAATTAAAACCCTATGCAAAGTCGAATGCTGTTACAAAGAGTAATTGCTTGGACCGAACTGGTCTTTGGTATCTAATCCGAGAACAATAAATTATTTTCAGTTTCAACAAAAAATAAACTTGTAAAAATATACCTTCCTAAAACTCAATAAATATTCATATTTAGAATCCCTTTGCGAAACATCATCCTCTGGGTGGACATAAACTTACTCCTGAATGGTATTCCTTCATTGTCTTGAAATAAATGTTAAAATTTTAAAAAAGAATGATTACTCTGAAAGTCCTATTTTCAAAAATAAACCTGAGTGTCTGAACACTACGGCTACTCGTTGCGCTAATTTCCTCAGTCTCCTTCATCCTCTTCAAACTTTCCATACGAAGACTACTTGCTAAGGTTGGATCGAACACATGAGGGCGACTTGAAATGCTGCTAATCCTAAAATTGCTCGTGGTATTTGATCTCTAGGTTATTGTTTAATAGTATTTTCAATCAGCGTCACTATCGATGGTGCAGCGAATGTGCTCATGATGCCAGCAAAGATTCCGGTAATCAGGAAGGCTGCGCCAAACATTCCAGCCACGGGGGCATGCTGAGGATCCACACTCCTGCAAATCATCGTACGCGTGTTTTATCATTCGTTTTCGTCACTGGTTCATGATTCTGAGCATTAAGAGAGACACACCTTGGGCAGTATATCATTGCCAAAGAACTGAAGTAACCGCCACTGAGACCCAGCACTGTTCCACCAGCTATATAAATCCAGTCATTAGTGATCAGAACAGTGGCGAGATCTCTGCCGGATGTGTTGGGCACGTAATTGCACAGGTAGAAGAATGGAAGCAGTGCGAACCGAAGTAGAACTGGAATCCACAACCATCTTGGTCCAGGCTAAAATATTAACACAACGCGTGATTTGAGGATCGTTTCTGCCTTTCGAGCATTGCTTTACCCATTTGAACAGTCCCGGCAACATGCTTCCAATCATGGCAGCGGCATTAAAATTCAAGAAACAAGTTACATCTGTAAAGTAGATTTTATCCATAAATTCGGGATCCATCATCTTGATGTCTGTACAAAAAAAATGGTCAATTGAAAATGATCAATGAAAAAATTGATCTCAAAGTGTTAGTGAACACATCATACTGGATTGAACTGCAGGAAAAATAGCCAATGTGACAAAGAAGACCAGAAACACATTCAAACACTGGAGATAGCACTTTCTCAAAATTCCGAGGTACGGGATTCGAGGCTTCAATCCGATTTTAGAATGATTGTGGTTTCTCTTCTCGGCTTCTCTGGTGCTCCTTTGCTCGTGGTAACGATAAAACTTCTACAATGTCAAAATTGTAGCTGTCAGAATTGGGGTTTGACCGGGGAGCTGTGTATTCCTTACGTTCAATGGTAGAGCAAAGTATGAGTCGAAGCAAACTAGCAAAACCAACAACGCTGTCAAAAAATAGTAAATTGCTGCTGTTCTTTCGGATGGAGCGAGCCAAATTGATCCAATCCTTATCAGTGAAGTAACCGTGCCAGAAATGTTCTGAAAGGAATCGGCGTTTTACAACAAGCTCAAAATACTCAATCTTCATGTGCAAGCACTTACCGATCCTAGAACCACCGCTCCGCCATAATCCAGCTTGGCCGCAATTCCAAAGATTGAGTTTTGATAAATACCTCCAGCCGCTATTAGAATTAACGTGCTATTAGGTTCTGATGGATCAAAGTATAGCCAACTTCCACAAGAGTTCTTACTGTTGATTAAGACAACGGATCCCATTGTGACCCAAAAGAACAATTCTGGAATATGAGAAGTGTCCACCATAGCCAATACAATGGTAAAAACGAAAAGAATTGCTTCGATAATGATAGAGCAAACGATTCTTGTCTTCAGGTTTCCTCTGTAAGCGAAGATAAAACGTGCCGATAAATTCTTCACATATTTCTCATGTGAAACACTTCTAGTAAAGTTCCTACCCAATTTGAATAAGCAAATTCAGCCAACTAAAGAAAACATTTGGCAGTTGTGACGCAAATCCGAGGTACGGCATAAAATCATCCCTGTATTTGGTATTCGTGTTGTTGCCAATATATTGAGGGCCTAACTTGTGGTCCTCGAAATACTGTAAAGAGGCAAATGAGGCATGGGTAATAACAGCGTCATTTCACATATAAACCTATGATATCTTACGGATTTTGCATTGATAAACATATTCCAAGGCATCAAGACTCCAATCCCATGAATGACGAGTATGAAGTAGACCAAATTCCATCTGAAATTGTACAAAGAAACAAACTCATGTCACAAGACCGTTCCACGTGGACAATGATCGCATAAGACTGCGACTAGCGACTAGTAGCCACACGCCCGGTTAGTCACCTGTCTTGAGGCACTTTGGTTAAAGGTCTCGTTCTACAATTAGAACTATATTTCGCAAACTCCTTTGCACTGTCGCTGTCTTCACTAAAACACGCAACCCCGTTCCCGTTTCCATTCTGTTTCAGCAAAGGAGTTGCGAAATCGTTCCATTTCCTTGAAAACTTAGGAGTGGTGTAATGGATGGCCGAAAAATCCTCGAGAGACGCGAGTGGCGCGCGTCTTTCCAATGAATTCATTGTTACGAGACTACGATTAACCGATTCTAACACACTCTCGATAAAATTGAAAGCTCACAACGGCTGGCACAGTACACATTAGAATCTTTGCCCTAACACTATGAGTCACAATAGAAAGGCATGACGTTGTACAAGACACATAATACATCTTACTTTAATAGATAAATAACATTTTCAGGGTAATTGTAGAACCGTTTCTGTTCGCTTGCGGAACTTGAGAACAAATCGATAAATTGCTGGAAATGAATGGATGACGACTGAATACGTCTGCTGCATACGTATGCATTTCGGCATTTCACCGCCTCTGCTGCTGTGCATGCTTTTTACGGTGACTAACTCCTCTTTCACCAATTTCCTGTCTCTTTGTCTACCATCCCTTCATTCGGTTTGTTTGCAATCGCTCTACCCCTCGCTCAGGTTCCAGATGAAACATTGTGTAAATGATAGCGTACTCAACGAACGCACAGATAAAGTCTAGCATTGCCTTGTGCGGGCTCAGTTTGCCATTTCTGAAACCCGAAAGAACAGATGCCGGGGTTCAGTTACTCGTTACCACTACTACATTTACAACACTCACTCGCTGAATGTATAAATGCATTACGACTTTTCCATACACTTCACACACATGGGGCAAGCGGAGAAGGTCTGCGGTTAATAATACCCTCTGTAAAGTCACAGCTATTAAGAATTTTATTTCTCCGGTTTCTGCTATCATGAATTTTGGCAATAACTCTTGACTCCTACCATCTCTGATTTACTCATGAATGCGTGCTCGTGCACTGAGGCTCATTCGTTTGTTTCGTGACAAAATGATTATATCTCATAATTTGAAACTATAAATTATACGCTGCATTACGTAGGAACTTGAAACACTCAAGACTAAGTGCCTACGGAAATGAATGACGGCACGAATCCAGTATTCAACAGAGAGAAGGTGAAAGCATGAGCACTTATATTCCAGGAATTGCACGCTTTTCTTAGACTTTGTAAAAAAAAAGCAACTACATACAACAAGCTAGGCATTCGATTTACCTGTCCTTTGGTGGTTGAGACAGATTCATATTGCTGTTCTGCAAGATGTCATCGAATGGAGGAGTCGAATCTTCCCACCCGGGAGTAAGTCTTACTGGCCCAGAAGACGGAACAGTCACCGCAGAAGAAGCGGAAGAGCCCAAGAACGGATGGCGTTCGTTGTCGGCGTCAACCTCCACGACCTTTGATGACTCTACAATTGGTGAAAGAGAAAGGTGGCTTGATTAGACACAGTAATCAAGAAATTTCGCAGGTGAAAGGTGATGTTTGCTTCAAGTTCAGGCTCAAAATCAGGTGCACGATGCCGGCAAGTATTCACATAAAGCAATCAGTGAATAATAAGTTACGTGTTGGTTCTTCCTCTTCGAGCTCTCCGTCAGGATCTTCTTCCACTATGTACAAAGATATCACAGGCGGCGTTTCAAACCGGACACGTCTGTTGTTGCTGTTGTTTGTGGAAAGATCAAGCTGGCGATATGTACGCTAAATCATAAAATATGCAGACGAATAATTGTCTACTAAATCGTGACTAAACGACAAATACGAGGATTATTCCCCATGCAATGTTACGTTACACAGTTACGTGGGAAAAAACTGGAAGTAGAAGCCATATTAAAGCACAATTATGAGACTTATTTTGTTACCCGCATGACGAATTCCCTTAACTGCGGATCGACTTGTCAACTTTGGCCTTGCTCTTAATTAAAACGATTAAACGTCAGGTTTCGAACAATTCTCGAAATACTTTCACATGCAAGAAAGCGAGGGCAAAAATTATTGTTTATAAAAAGGTTCTGAGGCTCCAAACTGGTGATAATTTAAAACGGAACACGTTGCGTTATAAGATTGTGATCAGAAACAAACTAGCGCACGAATGAACTCCTCGCCTCGCAAATTCGGCTGCACTGGGAGTGTGTTGTAGATGGAATGGAGTGATCACAAAAGGACAAGATAAAGACACTAAGTTCATTTGATGAAGATGTTCCAGTTCAGTATGAAGGAATATTTTATTACGAACACATTATTGTTAGGAAGTTATGATCAGTGTTTTTTCGATGAATAAGCAAAGAGGCTAAGCGTCGCAAGGTACTATCGTCTTTTTGCCTCCAGAAGATCTCCTTCCCAAGACCACAACCATTACGCAAAATAACTATACACAAAAGATTAAAATTCGCAAAATTGGCATTTTCCAGTCTTCGAAAAGACATTCCCCCTTCGAGTCGTCGAGTCTCATGTGATATCTTGGGCTAGTTTGCAAGCCAGTTCGCGATACTGCCAATGCCATTGTCAGAATAAACAAAACATACGTAAGTAAACCGATTGCAATTGAGTAATTGCAATTAAACATAGTCACCTGCCATATTTAATCGTACTTTGAGCACTTATTAATTAAATTAGCTAAGTCAAAATCAAATTTAGGATAATTCAAAAACTTTTCTTGTGTGCCGTAAACCCGAGGCCATTACTGTAGCTGGCTGGCTAAAAGTCGAATTCTTTCTAAGGCGGCGGGGTCGGTGAGGTGATAAGAAAAAGTAGCAAAAAGGATAAGATATTCAGGCATGTGGTGTCAAGTAACAATCAGCTTTAATGCAAGCAGGACGTGCGCATCTCCCGAGACAAAGGCAAAGCCAGCTCATCAATATTACATTTCATTCTCATTTTATGCACCATTTTCATTCAAACTCAAATCCAGACGAAATCCAGAAGATTTCTCACGAAATCGTCCCTGCCAAAGCCAAAACTACTAAATGATGATTCATCTCAGCAAAAGTCAGACAGCATAATGGCTATATGATACCGCGCAACATTCACGTCTTAATCTTAACGTATGCATTGTCTGTGGGATGAATGAGACCATGTGAATAAAATAAAATGGGAAGGGCACATGGCGCTCGGGCACATCAGTCATAAAACTTGTTATACTTTTAATCCAACTAAAATTTTTTCCCAATCTTCAAATTTGTCTTTTCGTGAAATTGTGAATTTCTTTACAGTGTGTAAATTATGATTATGTTATGAATGCATTTACTATTTGCAGATGGCAGATTCATAAACTAACCAAGCAAAATACATGACACTAATTAATTTCACGGAAGATGAATTAATTTATGAAAGATTTGCAAAATGGTAAGTGTTTTAGCGTGAGGAAGAGAGTCATTTGTATGATTTTGACTTGAGCCTTGTAGCATACATCAATCAGTGAGGTGAATGTCATGCCAAGAGGAAGTTCGAGATGTACTTACTCCATGGAGTGTCTAAGTCGTTGTTGTCCCCGCCCCCACGATGCTGCTGTCTTGGCCTTGAGCCGTCGATTGGTCGCATTTTTCAAGTTGTCTGAATTATTTTCAGTTCTTTGGCATCAGTCGTAAATCAGCTAAAAGTCTTTTCTTGTGTTCTCAATTAATAAGTACTTCAACAGGAAACCATTCATTCAACGCCCAGTCCAAGCATATTTACCTAGTCAACAATTGATGATGATATGAGCAACACAGAGGTCCTCCGCAGACTGCAGACTTAAGTACCAAGTGCAAATAACAAAAACAGCGTAACTGCAAAGCACAATAAAGGTGTGTCGTCAGTGTCGTGTAAGATAAGTGATCTCCAAGTGCAATTTGGTGATGATTATGCCGTAGCTGATTGTATTTGGTGACTTACCCAGTCTTCAGATCTCACTGAATGACGTCCACTTATGATTGGAGGCACTTTTGATAGTCTGACGGCAGCTTTGCCAAATTTCAAATGTAAAACTGGAAGTTTTAGAAACACTAACCTAAATGCTAAGGAAAACTGCAAACTGAAATCTCATTCTATGCCGGGTACAAAGTTGCTCAGTTCAATAATTATTGTCAAGATTATTGTGTCTAAAATCTAACTAAAACCGTGCCATGGGTGAGCCCTTTTGCGCTAGACGTGGGGACCTCCTCGTCAAGTCGGAGACTGCAACGTGAAATATTATTCTCAAAGAAAAGATGCAGTTCAATAATTTATGCAGTACAGAAGTGTATTACGAAAGAGATCCGGAGAACGAACTCAATCCTCAACCAACCCGACTAAGCCAAAGCCAAAACACGAAAGAAAGTTCAAAGTAAACTCTGTACACACGCGAGATCATGCATGGGCTTATCTGAGATCTTCAGTCTGCCTATTGTGGTTTCCTCCTTTTTTCAGCATGCACCATGTGCCGTGCTCGTCTGCATTCCTTTGTGTATCGTTTTGCACTCGGCATCACGGAATTTTGCAATGGCGAATTTTTCAACTGCACGCAACTTACGATGTTTTATCTCACCAGACTTTCCTACCTACGCAGCGCTAGCTCGTGGCGGTCGAAAGAGCTCTTTGTCACGAATTTTCGAGGGATGGACAGCCTGGAACCTTTGTCCCGTGTTTATCTCATCCTTCGCAAACGCGTGGCCTATGACTAGTTGACACACCGACCAGCAAAATAATAAATAAAACTAAAACTAGAAATAAGTGAGGCTTGTGGAAATGTGAACCATATGACAAGGAAGACATTTTTGTTAAATGCATCCGGCAGCAGAACTGATTGAGTTGCCTGCATCACAAATTCAAGGGTCGATTCATAAAACGGTCGTTGTACACTGCAAATTCAGATGACAAGACTGTGAGAATTAATGGGTTTAAATGCTGAACTTCCCGTCATTGCAGTATGTGCCCGAGCACATTCTGGGTATAAAACAGAAAATAGACAGACACTGACATGGAGAGGCGTGCGTACATTCTTCCATGCTGCAGAACCAAAAATAAGGCCAGAGGAATGCGCAGTTCATATTTTCTTAAATGTTTAACAAAACATTATTATTTTATTCTCCATAAAGACCTCAAAATTCAAAACGAGATGAATTAGTAGAGTCTTTGAGGTGGGCCCATAGAAGACTTCACATGAAGTGATCGAACGTTTTGCCAATGTTTCTTCAAAAGTGAAACCAAAAAGTTTACTGCTAAGTGAACATTCTGAGCCAGCTCATCAGAACCCATTTCGACATGACCGACAGCAACACAGAGGCACAAAACCTACAGAACATAAAAATAGTTAGCATAACAATTTAACAGCTCTGAACTCTAGGGCTTTAATTGCAACGTTTACCTTCTTCATCTGGAACTTGATCGTGGCCTTGACTTCATCTATTTTCTGGGACATTGAGTCCTGATGTGTCAGAAGAACTGGGAATTTACCAGCCTTATTCAAACCCGGACCCAACAATCTTGGAATTTGCTTAATCAACGACTCGCTGGCCAAGAACGCGTCGTATTTCTTAGCTACAATATATATAAGCAATCAAACTGATTTATCCGGGTATTTTTTGAGTGACTGCATTTTGTACATTACTTACCAAGTTTCTTGACCAGTTTCTTATTTTTGTTGAGTTTTTTCAAAGCCTCAGCGTCCATAAATGGGATATTGTTTGCCTTAGCCTCGTCACAATGTTGTTGATCCCCCAAGACACAGATGCTCATCTTTGGGCGTGGAATATTCTTGAGCCTGCAGAAGCATACATTTCGGCTTAGCATATAGCACATTGACAGGGAAGGCAATGCATAAATTTCAAGTACAAGACAAAAATCGGGCCCGCAATTATTATACCTAAACTCACCCAGAAGAATGGTATAGCTCTAATTAATGTTTACCAAATATACGAAAAGGGTTCCGCGCAAGGAGGGTCTTGGTAGCAGGATGGGAGAGTAAGGGAAAAGCTATATCGGCAATCCAATAAAGGAAAGCCTCCCCAATTATTTTTTGTGATCTGGCCCTGGGTCAAGGCCAGCATTGTTCAGAATCAGTACAAGCTCAAGAGTTGAGGCATTACTTGACAGTTCCACTAAAACGTTTATCCTTTTGCGGGTCGTAATTCTTGAGTCCAATTTGGAGCTCCACAGTTTCCACAAACTTTCTCTTCTTTTCCTGAGAACTTTGAATTACGCTGTTGACACAGTCATACAGCATCTCCTTCGAAATTTTACTGCAGAATTAAATTAAAAAACGAAGCATATTAGAATTCCGTGGAGATAGTTCCAAAGCCAGCGAGGTCTGGCTCCAATTAACTCCCTTATCATTACAAACTGAATATTAAAATTACCTCATTTTGGCAGCCTGGTGATAGATGAACGCTTGATTTCACTGCTGAATAAGTTGATTCTACCAATCCAATTAAGTGAGTTGAAATTTAATTGCAGATGGGTGATTAAAACCGCTCAGTAACTCCGTGCGTTGGCTTGCACTGCACTGAATGTGAGTGAAATATGGAATGACGGTGCCGGCTTCATGCATTCTAAGCAGGCATGGTGCTTGGCTTGAGAGAAGTGTGCACACTTCGCCTGGTAGTTTCTGCGTTTGTTGGCAGAGTCCGCCCGAATGCGCTGTCTCGAACTCTGAAGCTTCTCGACATGGGCCTATACATTGTCAATTTCAATTTGAGATTACATTCTTCGCAGAAGGGCACGGAATGAGATTGCGATAATGTACAAAATCTTTCCGAGTTGGGCTTTATTTTAGTCAAATATCATTCGTTTCATTATGATCATGATGCTGGTGCTGATTAAGATACTATAGTAACATTTTCAGCTTTTAATTGCAAAAATTTAGGATCGCTTCAGCCGACGACGTTGTACTCGGTTCATTGTCATTGTCACATGCAACGGAATTAGAAGGCTCGTTCACAAAGACAGCCAGGTTGACAATCCCTGATTTTTCGACATTCTGCTCTTGGAAATTTTGGATCGATGGCGCGGACGGGTCTGGCGAGGCGAGTCTGCTTTGGGTATTGGAGATGAAGGAGTGTTGCCTTGTTTTGAAGACGTTGGTGCCAGAGGTTGAAGAAGTATTTGTGAAAATGGTTTTGCCTCCGTTCCTCATCCACCCGCTTGTTCGGCAACAGCAAAGGCTTGCCCTTCCACTTTTTATCTTCCTGGAATCAAGCGGCCTTGCAGGCGCAGACTTTAGGGAGTTATTCCAAATAGCGTACAGGAAGGGACTAATGGCTGCATTGATATTTGACAACAGATGCAGAAAATACGTAATACTGGTATTAGCAACAGTCTTCTTGGTTTGTCGGATGTTGACTACGAGATTGAATATCATCACCGGAGTTCGGCAAACAATGAAGGCCATGATGAGAGCCATGATGAGCTTCACACTCCTCCGGTGTTGGTGTTTTGGAACCACAAGTGTTGGTGACAAAGAAGCTCTTGGCGGATCTGACGTCGTGGACGACGAAGTGGTTTCTCCTGACTGTCTTGTCCCTATGTTGTTACTATTTGAAGAGGATGAAGAACTCGACTTGCTAAACTTAATGCCTCGATTTCTCACAAAACTGATGATTGACAAGTAGCATAGAACGAAGCCAGCCAGGAGCAGGAAGTATGTCACTGCAAGCGTCGACCAAAGCTCCTCTCGGAATGGGAACTTGTACCTGGCTTGGCACAAATAGTGTGTTTGGTTGTCGATGCGGACCAGCGATGTGTTGGTTCTCTTCAACACCCAGAAACTCCACTCCTCGTAAGCCCACAGCATTGGAATTGAAGCACCTGCACGGAAGACGACAATTTCTGTAAAATTGACTATAAGATTATAACACGCAATTAGAAGTTCACCGAGTGGAAGGAGCCATGTAAGCACCATAATGAGGTAGGGAACATGAGTCTCCCATCGTGTACTGATCCTCGACATCTTTGGGGAGCGAATGACACTCAAATAACGCTCTAAAGCAATTCCGAAAAGGCAAATGGCGTTCATCATGACTGCATGAGTCTGTACAGGGGCTACCGTCTTGCACAGAAAGGTTCCAAACACCTGAAACGAAATTCTGGAGTAAAGTCAAGTCGATCATTAGCAGAAGCCTATGAATGTTTACCCAGGAAAGGTATTTATCGGTCAACTTCCCCAACTCAATTGGAATTGAAGAGATCATAAGAAGCACGTCACTTAGGGCTAGCGTAGCAAGAAATAGTTTTGTGTGCATCTTGGATAATCTGCAGCATACAAATCATCTCAGCCAGACCTCAACACGAAGTAAAGCTGGAACTCACTTTGCCCTTGCAATGATTATAAGAGCCGCAATATTTCCGCAGACAGCAATAATAAGCGTTAGCATGTTCCCAGCGATTAAAACTGCCAGCACCGGGTCAGGAAGGTAGATTAACATTGTGTCCACGAAAATACGATGCTCATCCTGAAATTATAAAAATATCACGCTTTACTTATAGCACTCATGCAGTGTTGGAGATTAATTATTAGTCTTACGCGAAGATCTTCATCGACCATCACATTCGCCGTGCTGTTCATTTTGCTGAAGTTGAATTCTTGATCGACAAAAAATTTCAAACGTAGGAATTTTGTTGAACAAAATTAGAAGAAAGAATCTTCGTCTTTACAATCAACGGTCTGGATGAACGGAATGAACAGTATCGTTCCTCGTCCGACTCCGGAATGAGCGAATAATCGGGCGTTCATGTGAACGTCATTTTGTTGCAAAAGACGTCATTATCTCTGTCACAAGGAAAGTTTTCCCAACAGCTCGGGAGCCGCAGTAATTTTGCAAGGAGCAGAGGGATAGATTGGGATGAACTTGTTCATCTCAAAGAGTTTACTTAAGGATAAGACCACTCTTGCAATTATTCTCTCCAGTATGACTGTGTGTCAAATTCACGAATGGAAAGCCAAAGTTCGTCTCGAGTACCATCTGCCAAATGACATTCTGAAAACAAATTATAATATTCTATACAAATACAGATAGATTCAAGTTCACTCGTTCAAGCCAAATCGTTTGATTCATGTCTGTTGTGAACGTCCCTTAACTGAACGCAATTAGTGAGCGTAATGAAATTATGCAAGCAAACGCCATAATCAAGACACAATCTTACATAATCTTGTTTGCTTGAGACGTAATCTCAAGCAAACTGTGTTCCGAACTGGACGGGTTGATCACTCTATGAATCCATGAGATGTGAATCGGTCCTCGCTTCTCATATCGCGTTGTGCGAAAACATGTCGTATGAGTTATTGAACTGGAAATCCCTTTGTAAAGCCTCCGCAAACACAGAATCAAATTAGTCGATGCTCAAATACTAACTTTCACTTCCAATTTTGAACTGCAGTTGACCAGTGTTGATTTAACTTATTGGCGCACCATACGTGAATGAATCAACGGTCAGATGACAAGTCGCAATTGCTATGTTTTGCAATAGCGGCCCTTCCCCAAATGCGTGTAGCAATTTTGACATTCTGATCTCAGAATCTCAGCACGAGACGTGGTTCAAAAAAGAGGACAAAATGCGGCGCTAAATAAACCGACCCATAAATTTAAAATGCATTTAATTACGCGTAAATACAATAAATTGAACAATTCTATCACGCTAGAACGATTTTAGACGTTTAATAACTAACGTAACATTGCGTAAAAGTGTCAAGCCTTAAAGTTTCACGATCAGCTAACGAACGTAAGCAATTCCCGTCAACTATCGCAAATAGAAAACCAAAGCCTATGAAATTACGAATTAAAATTTGTTACTCTCATTCATGCTAAAATACACTTCATTCTGTTGAGAATCTCTGAGTTCTCAGAAAGAGAAAGGGACTGGAGAAATTATTACGGCAGCAGCCTCGAAGCAAGAGTGCTGACGTAGTTTTTATGTCTATGCATAACGTTACCTTAATTTAGCTTAGGACGAAGAGTTAACTAAAACAACCATCGTGTACAAGATACGAACTATCATTAATTCATACAATGAACTTGGGACCATGCACTCGCCGGATGGTTTAATTGGACAAAGCTGCTCTCTTATTGACAAGAATTACAGTTCGTCACAGGCATACTGACTGCAATGTACGTGGCTATCTTGCTAAACACAGGCACTTTAATTATTCGAAATTTAGAGTTAGTTGAACATGTCGTACAATCCTAAATCATTCACGTACTCATGTACTTCAAACTCACTCATGCAATTACCAAAATACTTGTTAGCTGGTAGACATTAAGTATATTCACTCCTGCACATGCTAAGACTACAAACAGCATACGAAGAAATTCGACAATGTATGAACAATCCACTGCCGAAATTCTTGTAATTAATTCATCTCAGTTGATTTGATGAGGAGCAATTACAAGTTTGCTCTGTTTTAAAGAAAATATTCTAAAAATATTACTTATTTTTACTTCCAGCCATGCGCATTCATAAATTAATGTTTAAACATTCCCCAAGAAACAAAGTAGTTGGAACAAAAACAAGGGCTACATGGGCAAACAAATTGTACGCTAACTGAAGGTTTTGAAGTTGATTTTACGGACATCGTAAAATGAGGTCCGAGCAGACGAGTGTCATTGTGGTTGTCCTTCTGGCCACGACAGGAAGCAAGTAATAATAATAATGGAGCATAAAAATGTTGTCTCGCCGGAGATAGAAATGGATACAAAATGATTTGTAGCGTGTGGTGCAGTGAAGAGATGAAGATGTGTGGCCTGGCATTAAAAATACATAAAAGGAGACAACAGACTCGCGTTACGTAATGGTCCTGAATCAACTGGACTCTGAAATGTTACAACTTGACGCAAACTTAACTAGCTATGAGTACAACTGCTAAACGAGAAGATGACCACGCGCTCTAAATACACACATTCGTATCCAGTAACAGTAACTTATAATTATGTACAAATTTAGGAAGGAAGCACTCTCTGGCACCGAACTAAATTAATATTGATGCTTTTCTTAAAGAGTGGTGATTTCCGTCGAAAAGGCGGAAGGCTTTCCACGGATTTCTTCCAAATTGATCTGCGGACGTACCAACTTGTTGAATTTCTGAAAACATGGAAATGCTTAGTTGAGAAATCAGATTCACAGGACTAAAGCCACCCGGACGCTAAGACTAGAAATGATTTACCGTCTCAAAGTCGCCTGGAGTCTTGCGCCAGATGTAGATTGCGTACCCAGGAATGCAGACCATGGTGGTCAGAGCAGAGAACCAACCGAAAACGTGGGCAGCGGTTGGGTAGCTGTAATCAAGGTAAGTGATCTCCGACCATTGGATGAATTTGAACAAGAAGACGCCCTTGAAAATGTCACCAAATGAGCTTCAAGTACACTGAATGAAGCGCACTAACTCACCACACAAATTGCTGGGGTCGAAACCACCCAGCAGAATTTCCACCAGGGGATCGGGTAGTAGCCAATCATGTCGCGAATTGCCTCATAAAATCGGTTCACGCCAAAGGCCCACGAGAAGGCGATGCACTCGAAGAAGACAACCCAAAGTAAAACGATGCCACTCACAGCATACTGGTCCAGAAGATGAAACACGTACATTCCTCCCTGTTAAAGTGTCACATGCTCCATTGAATTCGAAAAGTAGCAATTACAAAGGATGAGGCTCCGTATTTCTCATACCCGAGTCACGCAGGTGAGACCCACGAAGTAGGATAACAGGCAGACGACGGCGATGAATACTTCCTTCCTTCGGCGGAGGCGTCTTGGCCACTCATCCACCATGGCCGTGATGAATCCTTCTAGTGTGCAAAACTGTGAATCCAAGCCCACAAACAGAATCATCAGGAAGAACAAGCAGGACCAAAATGAGGGAAGTGGTAGTTGAAGAATGGCCGACGGATACGCCAGGAAGGCCAGACCGGGTCCTGTAGAGAGCACATGGAATATGTTCCACGGACGCTCAAATTGTAGATAAATTCTGAAGCAGTCTGAGTTTACCTGAAGCAGCGACCTCTTCAACCGGTTTGTTTTGCGTCTTGGCCATAAATCCAACCACCGAAAAGATGACGAAGCCAGCAAAGAAACTGGTGCAGGAATTGATGCAACACACCAGAATGGCGTCCCTGTCAAAGAATTCCGTTCCTTCATTAGCAAGAAGAGACAACAGTAAGGAAGACTTGACTCGATATATTGAAACGCTAGCTCACTTGTACACGTTGTTGTGATACTTGTTGTATGACCCGAGGGCCATGAGCGTACCCAGTCCCAATCCATATGAGAAGAAGATCTGTGTCACAGCATCTACCCACACCTGAGACTCTCCAAGTTTGGACAGGTTCGGATAAAGGTAGAACTTGATTCCATCCGCTGCACCAGGAAGCGTCAACCCACGAATCAAAAGAATGGTCAACAAGACGTAAGGGAAGAGCGCTGTGAAGTAGACGACTTTTCCGGTCCACCGAACTCCCTTCCAGATGCAAAAGTAGCACATGATCCAAACGAGCAAGAGTGTGCCGGCCAACTCCCATCGGATTCCACCGACATCATCCACGCCGGAAGAAATCCCAAGAGCTCGTCTCCTGTTAGGAGTGAAATACACCAACATTAAGGTATCCGTCTTTGACTAGGGGGTTTCTGCTCAATCTTACTCCCAAAACTCTTTCACGGGGTCCGTCAAGTTTGCTGCCAGGATGGATTTTGTACTGTTTTCCACCGTGCACCACAGCGTGCCGTCCATGCGTGGGTGGCATAACTTATGCCGATCGTACGTCGTGGCTACGCAATTCTCCGTGTTCCAATCGTTCCCACAATCACTCCATGGCAGTTCTGAAGAAGGTAGGATTTAGATTTTGCTTCATGCACCAGAAAACTCTGGCTTACTTGAGCCGAAGGACATGATGAAGTAGAAGATGGCCCATGCAAGAATAACGATGTAGTACGCATTCATCCAGCACGCCATGACCGCAGCGGCATATCCAACACCTGCAATGCGACATGACAGTTCAGACGCAAATTCTCAGGAATAAGGTCAAGTAGCAATTTGACCTTTAAAGATAGGTGTAATTTTCCAAACGCCGAGGCCACCGATTGTTAAGAATTGCCCCACCGCCAGCTCCATGAAGAACATTGGAATGCCTCCCAAGATGACCGTCATTACGTAGGGTACAAGAAAGGCACCTGCGGAATGAAATTGTCATGGCCTTGATGCTGACTGGTTCCAAGGCAAGTAGGCGCAACCGCAGCGCAAGATCCTGACTACAGAAGGAAGCAGCACAAGGTCAGCCTGACACGTGCACTTTGGGCCCATGAGCATCGCTGGGGAAAATCTTGAATCGAATCCAAATTACAGAAGCTCTGATTGTTCGCACTCCATTGTGCTCTGAGAGTTTAGCGTCGCAAGTGACGTTTATGAAGCCGCGTCGTGTAAATTTCAGTAACTTAACAATATCAAATGCCCACTAACTCGAATGCATGCAAACGCATTTGACGGTATGATTATCATGGATTAACCCTGAATGATTGAGCAGCCAAAAACAAAACTCACCCCCTCCATTCTTGTAGCATAAGTATGGAAATCTGTAAATGAAATCAAAGTGTCTTCAACTTGCCAGTTGTCACAAACGAACCGCTTTGTGCAAGAAAGTGATTCAACTCATGTTTTGATATCGAGCCTGCACTCTTTCAATTACAGAGCTTTCATGTTTCCATAAGCAAAGTCGAGAAAGAGTTTCGTACCTCCAGACGTTGCCAAGTCCGATCGCCAGCCCGATGGTGGACATGATGAAGTCGAGTTTGGTGGACCATGTTCCACGGTGCGGGAGATCAGAATCGGAATCCTTTCCATGTTCTTCATGGAATTGGGCAGCAACTGCATTAGTAATTTTAGGAGTTATTGCTCCTGATTCATGGTCACTTGAAAATTGATTCATTTCGAGGCTAAGACCTGTATCGTCCTTTTTAAAATCTACAACCCCAGTGCCCGTCGAATCACTCATGCCTTTTTCTGCTCGCCTCTCTTGCTTTCTCCTTTCCTCCCAATCACACTTTCACAATCAGCTTGCAACAAAGAATCCGACTCTGCACTTTTACTTCTGAAGCCTGTCTCGGACTCGTCAACCCACCAGCTCATCAAATCACATTCTACTTCTTTACTCCACTTGCTTCAGAAACCGTGGCCCCGCGTACTTTATCGGATTTCTTGTCACTCCGAAGACCAAAACGACGATCCGCAAAATTTTAAACTTAAACCCTGAAATTTTTATGAACTGAGATTTGTGGAACGGGAATACTTTGAAAGAGCAACCACACCAACGATAATCTCAATTCCCACTAAGATCAGAACGGAGTCTAATCAGACTTTTAAAAAAGGAGTTGGAGAGAGTGGCTAATTGCGGAAGTACCAATTGATCCCCTTGTACCCTCTGCAATACATTAACTTGTACGCGTTAACATTTCGCAGCGTTTTTGCTTCGTGTCTCACCCACGGAGGCTGGACCAACGCGCTGCTTCTTTCGACGACCATCGTAATCATCATCATTATAAATCCAGCCCTTCAGAAACCATTCGCTTCGCCCTCACCAGCGGTTGGCAGCTGGCATGAGAGTATTGTCGTCCACGAGCACCATTCATTGCAAACATGAAACGGCAATGGCAACAGCGTCACGTCGACAGCTCTAAAGCCAAGGCTACCCGTCAAATGTCTCCACACTCTCCAGGCTCTGAGAAATTGCAGCAACTCAACGTTGCGCTACATTTTAATACATTTCAATTTCACCATCAGCCTCTCGTTCAGACAATGAATAGCCCCGGCCACGAAGATATTAAGCCATTCGACAGAATAGAAGATTGATCGACATGACTGCTCACATGATGGTCGCTATGTATTTTTAATTCACACTGAGAGCAGCATTTAATTTAACTCGGGCAGACAAGCCACATTTTGTGTCTACAGTGCAGAATGGGCAGACTATTTCTGTCTCGCCTTTTATTATTGCAACTGCCTGACTTTTGGTCATTGCAAGATGGACATTTCTAAGATTCCGCATTGTGATGACATGAAGAGATTAAATTGAGCGTAAATTTAATCCATCATCCACGTAGCCTTAAAACCACCGCAGACGTTTTACAGCAAAACTCAAGAGATTTATGCTAACATGTCCAATATGGCCATGATTCCAAGTCATGCATAAGAAAAATGACAAGACACGGCTGGAGTCACTTGGGTTCCTTGAAATTGAGAACTCCTCATGTCCACGGGTACCTGCTTGTAATGGAATCATTCTTCGGTAGACACAGAGATTATGAGATCGTTGACACGCCACTTTTTGTACCACTTTACATCCTCATTACTGGCTGGTGACGACCATGACGACCACCAGCAGCATGTATGTGCTGCCTGAAACCCATATCCTCGAAGCTAGAATAAGATGAAAATGATTCACATTCAGCTAGCATTGCAGTATCACTCTTCAACGCAAAGTCTGGACTGTAATCTCTCTGAGTGTCCAGTTGGACATTTAAATGGACAATGGCTGAGCTCTGTTGGTGTGAATCAGACATTTAGCAATTTTAATATCACGATTTAAGTTCTCTGGCAAATGACAATAATAATAATATAAAGTACAATTCAGCAAACAAATTGACCTCGATGATTTTTTCCTTATTACAGTATTATTTATGGCCAATCTAATTCAATGACACATGCCACGTCTCCGTCTCCCCTACTCGGCTTGTCCCCAGCACAATGTTGATGCACCGGTACAGATTTTCACGAGTGCCAATTCTAGTAAAGGTGCTCACACTCAAGTGCATGTACCTTGCTTGACTGTGTGATCTTCATCTTTGGGCTTGAGGCTCACTGATTTTTACTCTTGTGACTTGAATTTTGCTGATACTTCAATTTGAGTGGAGGATCCCTAAATCGCCATTTCGTCACGTAGACAAATTTAAGAGTGTGATCTTTCCCCTGGGGTTCGCCATTGCAAAGCAGTTCGATCTATGACAAAAGCAAGAGTTCGGTAATGCAAAAGTGAAAAAGTATGGAGTCTCGTTAGTGTCGCTAGGAATAATCTCGAATACCTGGTCATACTGGTCCAAACAATCGATCTTGGAGCATATGTACTTCTTCACGTGTCTAATTGTCGCTTGTGCTGAGACGCGAATAAATTTCCTCTGTAAGGGCTTCATTCCAGAGCCTGCCTCCAGTAAAATATTCACCTGTCGCACAAAAGGAGAAGTAAAGCATTTTCAACAAACAAATAAGAGCCTGTCCTAAGATGAGATTTCAAGGTGGGCGTTATTTACCTGTTCATCTAAACGATGATAGTCGGTCACTTGATGTGATTGATCAGCGTAGGCGAACGAAGTTCCAGGTTGGTCGGGCCCGTTGGTGATCGGAATATTGGGAATATCCTTCGGACAGACTGTCCCTCGTGACTTGTAGAAACTTCTTTCTCTTTCCAATTCATCTTGAAGTAATATCAAATCAAAATTAGTTGTGAAGGTCCCTATTCAGTGTATTTGGAAGCATGGTTTACATGGTTCAACTTACTTTCCATTAATCCAGGGACCAACTTGTACACAATATCTTGCATGGTTCGGTCGAATTTGATATACTGCAGAGGGTGCGATTGGTGAATAACAATGTTGCATTCTGGGCAAGTGTTATTCTCCTCAAGGTGCTTAACCAGACAGCTCTTGCAAACTGCGAAAAATAAGTCACAAATCAATCTATGCTCCGAGTTCAGATTTTCAAGGCACATTAACTTACATGTGTGAAGACACTCCGTCACGGTGGTAGCGCTGATTAAGTACCCAGTACAAATCTTGCAAACAATGTACGGATTCAACACGCATAATTTGACTTGAATGTCGTCTTCCATCCTTCGTTTCTCACGCGTGGTTTAATCGGAGTAATTTCCCGATCAGAGAGCGCAAAGTATTTGGCATTCAGAGTCGGAGTCCGTGACTCCACTCAATCATTCGCCTTTAGGCTCCTCAATCAAATCTCTAATTGACTTGATCAACTCACTGTCTTCACTGCTCACCTATTCATTCCCCGATCAGGATCGCTAATGGGCCAACTTATCCAACTAGCTTAGTCTGAGGATCAGAACTTGTACTTTAAATCGTTTTCGCCGGGGAAATCGTTACGTCACTTGCAGACTCTTCAGTCATTCCCTCCTCTGTAATCATTTTCCACGCCGAACCCTGATAAGGGGCTACGTGATGTCAATACTTAATCAATACTAGCATGCACAAACAGTAGTAAGTACTCGATGTCAATTTAATTTTGTTCATAACAACACATACAACGAAATTTCGAATGCGAATAGAACCAACAGACACATCGCACCTGAACTTGCTCAAGCGCAAGAGGATCTTTGTTCGATTTACTTTTCGATAATGACCTGCACGGTGCAAGGTGAAATGGTTCCTAATTCTTTTCTGCCAACTCCTAATATCATTAAATAACAGCATCATTCGTTCCGGTTGACTTCTGAGGGACCGGAATCCTAAAGCATTTTATGTCTTTATGAAAAGGATTGATAAAAAATGTTGGAATCCACAAGTCTACTAGCAGAAGCTTGGAGAGGTGCTACTTCGGGAGTTGATGTTGAGTCCTATGAATTCAATGGTATCAGTATTCCTGCGTGAGTTGTTGCCCATCATTCGGCAAAAATTCTGGAGATATTTCGAATTTATACTACGCACTTAGCCGAGAACCATCGATAGAATTTCATATGTGGCGCATTTCACTTCTTGTCCACTTTGGCATCTTAAGGTTGTTCAGCACGATATAAGAAAACTGTTAATTGTATTAATGGAGTGATTTAGCCCATATTATTTTCTTCCCGTTTTCTTCAAGGTCTCATCTTGTTATCATCACTTCTAAAATTCGGTGACGGTCAAGTGATCCATTGGCAGATCAAGTCTCACCACACCACACAGACGCTCAATGAACGATGAGTGCGTCCTTGCTCAGAAAGCCATTTCCTTGTATGAGGCCGGTTTTCAAATGCATAATCGTGCTCTCGAGCTGTAATCCTCACACTACATCTGCCGCAAGGGTTTCTCGAATATAATATCAGTCATTCAGTTAAAAAGAAGTGTGCGATTTGACCACGAACTCAGAATAAGTTATCGGACGCCCACCTGGACTCGGGTTTGGCGTCTAACAACAGCGTAAGTGCCATTCTGGCATTTCTACTTTTGCTCACGTAATCCCCTGGTGAAATCGAATCAATTCCGCTCTTGCAAACTTAGCTCAGCTGCTTAGCATTGTAATTAATTATCGTATTGTAAATATTGTTAATTGTATTGTTTCAACAGGTGCGATCAATTAATATCAGGATAGCCTGCATACAAGCCTTTTCTTGTGATTGCGTTAAGACTAAAGGATTGTGAAATTGGATTCTTGTTCCATCTGAATCGGTATGGCTCATTAGTGGATTCACACATTGTGAAACAGAAACAGCCAATTTCCATTCGTTTCTAATTTTTCATATTGCAAGATACTGAATACAGTAAAAACGTATTTGAAGATAATGGAAGTCGACAAGATGGAAGGAAACGAAGAGTTTACTACGACGGCACCCAAAGGCAAGAAGAGGAGGCAAGGCGCAGAGTC
Source organism: Mesaphorura yosii (assembly GCA_009869945.1). Taxonomy (NCBI): domain Eukaryota; kingdom Metazoa; phylum Arthropoda; class Collembola; order Poduromorpha; family Tullbergiidae; genus Mesaphorura; species Mesaphorura yosii. Next base: position 99,218 of record WIXG01000113.1, read on the forward strand.
CATGGACACAACTTCTAGTTCGAGTGGTCCATCTGCCAAGAAGCAACCGAAGTGTGAAATGCGTAAAGTTCCGATCCCACCTCATCGCTACACACCGCTCAAAGAAAACTGGACCAAGATTTACACTCCGATTGTCGAACACTTGAAGCTGCAAATACGGTTCAACTTGAAGACGCGAAATGTTGAATTAAGAGCAAGCAATGAGACGACTGACAACGGACATTTGCAGAAGGCACAAGACTTCGTCCAGGCATTTGTTTATGGATTTGATGTGGACGACGCTCTGACATTAATCAGATTGGAAGAACTATTCATAGACTCGTTTCAGATCACCGACGTCAAAGCACTGAAAGGCGATCATTTGTCCAGAGCGATTGGTCGTCTGGCTGGCAAAGGTGGCAAGACGAAGTTTATAATTGAGAATGCTACAAAAACTCGTATAGTGCTGGCAGACTCCAAGATTCACATACTCGGTGCATTCCAAAACATTCAGTTGGCCAAAAGGGCTATTTGTAACTTAATCCTTGGAGCTCCTCCGTCAAAAGTGTACGGCACTTTGCGGGCGATGAGTGCACGCCTTTCGGAACGTTAGTGTAATTTTATAATTATTATTGGTAACTATACTACGTGAATAGTTATTGTACTCGTTCTAAATAAAAGAGTTGAAAGAAGTAGTTTGGCTGCACTGTTCAATTTGTTTGAACGAACCCCGCACCAATTTTCATACCCGGGCTCGTGAAGTTTCTAATTATTTTTCTGCGCATGTAACCACTTGATCAGATTTCAGATGGCGATGCACATTTGTATTTAATTACGTGACTGGCGCCTGCATCTCTTTAGAACTATTATCGCGACTACCAGACTAGAGCATACGTTTCAATGAAAGGAACACAATTTGCGTCTATTCCTTAGTGACAGGAGTAGGCACCTGAGGCTGAGATCGAGAATTTATAACACATCGAGCTGCTGAGTAAAATTTAGAAGGGCACTGTGACTTGAGATTTATTGGAGACTGAAAGAAAGATAGCCTCTAACATAGGCATAGGGTTGAACAAAGAAATTTATTTGAGATAACAATGTTATCTTGCTTCTCCAAGAATTCGTGGTTTATTTTTTAAATTTCTTTCCATTACAAAATATTTGTCATGAAAATTGAAATTTTAGTTATCATTTTAGGGTGAAATGAACTACACTATCTAACAAATTAACGCCAGTTGTCATATTTTAATCTGCGTAGGACTCCCAATTTTCCATACAAAGCGGAGAGGACTGAAGAAAGCAAATTCAATAAAATAGCAATGGAATGGCATGTGCTTCCCGGCCCCGGACCTTTGAGAATCGCCAGTCGTTTGAACTCATTCAGAGGGAACATTGTACTTCAGGTGAATAATTCTGATGTTCCATTGAATTTGGGTGTGGGGACGTGGGAATGAAAACTTCATGACGACTTTGAATAGTGAAATGCTCGTCTAACATGAAGATCAGTTCCGATGAATTGTTTGCATTATTCCAACACAATGCCCGCCACGCTGAAACTGGAGGGGTAAGTTGAGATTTCTTTCGTATGAGACGGTTACCCTTTTGCATTGCGCGTCATAATACCGTTCATTTGACGATTCTGAATTTCAGATTCCGGTTCCAAGCGCGACTCTCGTTCATCGCCTCGTCCCGTGCTCTGCACGTTTTGCCGAACAACCGGGCTCTGTCCAGGTTCCCGAGTCCCGTTATTCGGATTTGGTCACATGCGTTTCAGGTCATGTGGATCACATGGGACACACCCGTTGCGAGTATTTCGATGCGGTTTCTGTGAGCAGCGAGGAAGGATTCTCACGCTACGCACACTGCAGACCCAGAACCGAACGGCACGGCGAAACTTCTTCTGGTTGGATTCAAGGGGTTGGTTGTTTGGTTCATTCATAGGAAACATTTGGCTTGCAAACCTGCAAACTGGTTCTTGGGTTGCCTGGAAAGAAAGTGTATCATAGCATCAGAAGTAGAGGACCTGAGCTGAGCTAAGAATCAAGCTGTCTCGTTCCACTGCTAAGATGGAACGCAAACAGTAAGTGCAAAGGTCTGGTGGGAGGCTTCGTGAGGTGATTGTGGAGTTATATTCAGTTGGCTTAAACTCGATAAAGAATCATAATTTCAGTCCATGCGAGTAGTTTCAAGTTCCTCGTGACTATTTCAATGTGGTCTTCTGCTCCTTCTTTTTATAAGTTAAGGCCAGCCGACTCGCTCGCTGAATAAGTTCCAAATTTTGCCCTTGTCTTTATAACTCTTTCTATTTACCTTTTTTACTCGTTTTGCACGAAATTACCAAAACTTTAATTGCCAAACTCGATTTGCCCTGTTAAGTTTATGCCGAGACGACCCTCTGCCTATTGTTGAGTTTTAGTTTGTGATTTACTTCTCCTGGCCGCTCAAATCACTTGCTCTCACCGTGAAAGCAGCAACCGTGCTCTTTCTCATCGTTCAACGTCTACACACTTTATATGGTGAGTGACTGCGGGTCTTTTCACGAATCTCTCGCGTTGGCATTGTAGTATTTATATTTTGGTTGATATTGGCTCAGAATTCTATTTAAGACTGAAGCTCGCGTACACATACATATTTTTAGAGCACATTCTGTTCGCTGGCTAGCACGGTTCATCTCTGCAGCTTCTCTTCAGGTTGAGGCTGATTGAGAAACCGAGTAAAACGGGTTATTAAGTATTTAAGTAGTGGATATGCGGACGCTAATATGGGAGTTTGCGTTTATTTGCATATAATGCAGCAAAAAGTACTGCGTGAACGTACCCGATGAGAAAATGTATGCTAACATTGACTCGACTGCTCGCAAACTCATTGTTCGAGACACCAACTTTTTTCCTTCTTGCGATTGCATAATCCGACTAGGACTGGATGCCTGTTGGAGGTTTTCACACACAACAGTTATAATGATGGCGCAAAATGATTGCGGCTCGTTACGTGCCTGGTCTCAGTCTCTGCGTGCTACCATAACTTCATATTTACACGACCATGTGCTTCAACCATGAATCCCATCGTCGATGATCCGAGTGAGGAGAGGAGCGCAATACTCGCGCATTTAGTCAGTTCAGAGTTCCTACCACAAAGAGCACCAGTTCCGACCCGGGCCACTGCCGGTCATTTCTTCTTCCGCTGTCCTCTGTTTCTCGCATGTCCAGGCGTCCATTTATTCCGCCGTGATTCCTGCACCGAAAAGACAAAAGGTCTAGCCTGAACTGGGTTCAGGAGCCACAACCGCAAGCGTTCGCATTTGGCAGAATAATCGATTGATTTATTGGTGAGGCAGACATCAGTGCCTGTGTCTTGGGTTCACATCTTGCAAAGTCCTTGGGTACAACTTGCGGTAAGATTACACATGCGGTTATTAGAGAACATAATTTAAGTCATAGAACAATTATTCGTGAATTTGAATGCATTTTAATTCGTGGCAATTATCATCTTTGCAAAAGCGGTAATATACTGGCGCACATGCAGCGAAAAGCGTGAGCTTTGCCATTATGTGGCACTGAATGCGGCCACGATACAGCGCACGTGTGGCTTGTGAGGTTTCAAGATTCTGTTCAGGCTTACAATAAAGTAAAGCTTCTTGCATACAGATACATTCTCTGAGCTGCCTGTCTTCTGTGTGGATTTCAGACGACATTTCTGTTAATGAAGAATAGAGGATTGCATCTGTGATAAATCATAGCACATAAATAATTTCACGGTCGCGATTCGTAGGCACCAATTCCATTTCATTTCTAATAAAAATAGAGTTTACGACTGCTTTTGGCATATTTGTAACTTCTTGAAACTCGAATTAATGAATGCAGGGCAGGCCGCCGTCCTTAGCTTCCAAGAAGAACATTTTTGAGACTTTGAGAAGGAAAGGGACCAGACAGGTGTCCGTCACGCTGGCGCGTGAGACCAAACAGCATAATTTGGTCTGTGTTGAGAAAAATGATGACATAGGCGAAGGTTTCTTTCATCATTCAGTCCGTGGCTGTGGACGTTGGTCTTTCAGTACAACAATGAACGACAGGATTCTTACAAATGTATTCCTTAAAAAAACGGTACTTTTACAGATCTTAAAATCAGGGTTTCCAAGACTAATACTGCATTGGGTTGTATTTGATTGCGCATTAATATAGTCAATTATCGAGAACGTTATCTATTCACTTTTGATATGCTGCTGACGGCAATTCAAAACAAAGAAACACAAAACTCAGGCGATTCATTTGAATGAATGAATGAATGAATGTTCCCTTAGAAACAAATGATTAATTAATGGGTTCTTCAAACTGTCACCAGTTTTACGGTTTGAACTTGCCGAAACTCGGTTGAATTTAAATGTAGAAATCAAAGACGCAACTCTTCTCTTCGCTACTCGTTTTAAAATTTCTCGAATATAACGTGAGAATATCTGATATTCATCCCATTATTGATAAACTTAACTAGTTGTCAGGTCCAATCTTTCTTTCTGAACGTTTTCGACTTCCTGTCATCAATTTTACATCAGACCTTTTCTTTTGCACCCGAAGCCGTTCCATAAGCCCTTCCGTTATTTGATGTGAGTTGCGTACAGTATTTATGTCTTATCTCCGTTTGTCATCTACACACTTGCTAACATACGAATAATAACGCCTACTCAACAAGAGCCATTAGTTACCCAAGAAACAACTTTCCAGAAATCGATTTCGGCTTACTGTTTGCAAGTTGTCGTATGGTTCATGCTGTCAAATTTGACGTCTGAAAATTTTGTTTCTCTTTCCCAGAAACTTGCATGCAACGATCTCTCTCTGCTGGTGGACACAGCTTGGCGGAAATTGACTCAAGATTCTACAGACTCTTCTACATTGAAAAGTCAAACTAAAACTTTAACAGCAACCATTTCTGTTTGATGTTCAGAAAAGCTTAACGTGCGCTAGTTCTCTTAAGTTCCATCACAAAGTTGGACAACGACCTGCTTCACAGTTTTAGTTTGAAGAACCACTCCTTAACGTGCTACGCTAGCTTAGATAACGAAACTATCTAACGAAATTCTTGGCCTATAAGTATGAAAGTGACTGATGGTGTAGAGAATGCTACTGGTGACTCAAGTGCGACGACTACATCGAAGCTAGTTTTCGACAATGCGGCTCCCTCGCCTAAGGATCCGTCCGAAGAGAAGAATGGCAATAATAATGGCACAGACTGCGGTACAAGCTGTGGAGAACAGACGCATAATCATGGGGAGCTAAATGGTGATTCAATGAATGGACTCGGAGTTCAAACTCCACCAACCACTCCACTGTCGAAGTCAACTGTGGAGCGTCAGGATACAACAGATGACACCAGTCTAGTGAATGGCTCAGACCAGAGCGTTAAGCAAGACGGGGATGGGAAAGTGGCCACTGTGAATGGAGTGAACAAGAGCGAGTCTGACGGGAGCGAGAAGGGCGAGACTGAAGAAAAGACAGAAGGCACCGAGGATGTATTTTACGTTCATGATGCTGGCTTAACAATTAAAATCGTAGCACCTGGTGCCGAGCCATTTGAAATTCAGGTACGTGCCCAACCAGAAAGACATTGTACAATTGACCTGGTATCACGTCTTTATTACTGCAGGTATCGAGCAGTGAAATTGTTCAGGAACTGCATCAGTTACTGATGGAGAGAGAAGACACGTGCCATCGTACTTGCTTTTCGCTTCAGTTGGACGGGAACACGTTGGACAATTTTGCTGAACTGAAGAGTGTCCCAGGTTTAAAAGATGGATCGGTTATAAAGGTATGCGCTCAACCTTTTGTACTTAGCTCCAAGAAGCCCTTAATCATATCATATGGCTGTTGAACCAGGTTGTCGAGGAAAACTACACCTGTCGCGAAGCTCGGATTCACGTGAAGCACATAAGGGACCTTCTCAAACCATCTGACTGGGCCGATGCTTATGCGGGCTCCGACTGCGCATCGCTTTCCTTCTTGAATACAGTCAGTGGTGGAGATTTATCAGCCAAGAAACGGGTTGTTGATTGCACTCCACCAGATTACATAATGCCAGGATCAGCCAATCAGCTTCTTTTAACTCCGATTCATCCTCTGAACAAAGATCACAAGCCAATTTCTTGCCTTAAAGTAAGTTCAACTCAGCCGAGTCGGAGATACACAACTGAGAATCAGACGTAATGCTGATACTTTGGTTTCTGTCTGCAGGTGCTAGCCGCATCTGCCTGGAATCCACCACCAGGTTACCGGAAACTTCATGGTGACCTCATGTACTTGTTCCTTGTCACTTTAGAAGACAAAGCGTGCCATATTACCGCCTCACCTCGTGGTTTCTATTTAAATCGTTCAACAATGGATGTGTTCGACCCTCTTCCAGCGCACCCGAATTACTTTCTAAGTCACTCACTAATTGAACTACTGAACCAGATTAGTCCCGCCTTCCGGAAAAGCTTTCTTCAACTACAGAAACGACGAATGGCCAGACACCCGTTTGAGCGGGTCGCAACACCATACCAAGTCTACTCCTGGGTTTCACCCTTCCAGTCACATACTTTGGACTCAATACGTGCGGAAGAGGCGTTTTCCTCCAAACTTGGATACGAAGAACATATCCCTGGTCAAACCAGGGATTGGAACGAAGAACTTCAATCCACTCGTGAATTGCCACGCTCAACGTTACCAGAACGCCTATTGAGAGAAAGAGCAATTTTCAAGGTATGACTTTTGCCTTGTTATCTCTGTGTATCTTACGTACGACGAATTCAAATACATGCTCAATTTCAAATTGTATATTTGAATAGGTTCACTCGGATTTCGTTTCCGCTGCCTCTCGAGGGGCTGTTGCTGTCATCGACGGCAACATAATGGCCATCAATCCTGGTGAAAGTCATAAAATGCAAATGTTTATCTGGTCCAACATCTTCTTCTCGTTGGGATTCGATGTCAGAGATCACTACAAGGAACTTGGTGGCGACGCTGCGGCTCACGTTGCCCCAAGAAACGATCTGCAAGGCGTTGCCTCGTACAACGCGATCGACTCAGAAGGCCTCTATACTTTGGGAACCGTTGTAATTGACTATCGCGGCTACAGAGTTACTGCCCAATCAATTATCCCAGGAATCTTGGAGCGCGAACAAGACCAATCCGTCGTGTATGGCTCAATCGATTTTGGCAAAACTGTTGTTAGCAACGAAAAGTATCTGGACCTTCTCAAGAAAGCCGCGCCAAGACTGAAAGTTCTCCCTCATTTTGTTCGCAACGAAAAGGATGAAATTGTGGAACTTTGTTCCTCGGTGGAATGCAAAGGAATAATTGGAAATGACGGGCGACATTATATTCTTGATCTCTTGCGAACATTTCCTCCTGACATTAACTTTCTCAAAGGTAACGTCGAAGTTCAATGAAGTTCGAAGTGTGATATCTGGAGATTTGTCAAACATTCTTCTATGTTCCTTCGTTTCAGGAGAAAATATTGAATTTCATGAAGAGGTTAAGGAAATGGGTTACCCAATGGAACATCCGCATAAATTGTGCTGTTTACGACAAGAACTGGTAGATGCCTTTGTCGAGTCTCGATACATGACATTCATCAAAGTGGCCGCGTACCACCTGCAGAAGTTTGGGTTTAAGAATCAAAGCCTCCAAGAAGCGACCGTTCAATGCATTACTGCAGCCGAGAATGAAGAATCAAATGACCAACAACAAACAAATGGAGAAGCAAAAACTGACGCGCCGGAGGAGAAGATTAAGAAACAAGATGAAGCAATGGAGACGGAAGATTCTCCCGCAAAACCAGAGCCTGAAGAGGACAAGTCAACAGAGGTTTCTGAAGGTAGCAGTCTCCCCTGCATTATCACCATAGATCATTCCTGTGTGCTATTTGTAAAACTTTTTTCCAGAGTCGAACACAATCCGAGCTATTCGCAGTGCGGCCGCTTCAGTCTGCTCACTGTCTACCACAGAATTCGATCTTCGATTTAACCCTGATGTCTTTTCGCCAAGTGTAAAGCACGCTGTTCCACCGGAAGACAAACCCACAGAAGTAGAAACGAGTTCGAAAATGGAAACAGAGAAGCCCCGGGAAGAGAAAGCTGGCGATGAGAAAGAGAAGGACAGCAGCAAGGGCAAAGACAACGATATTTCGAAGCGGATGAAGTATCCGTCAATGGAGGCTCAAATCCGATTGAATCGCGAAGCATGTGATTTTCTGCTATTGTTTCAAGTTCCAAGCTTCATTCGGGATATTACAGCAAACAAGTCAGTTGACTGTATTTTTGACTCCACATATCTTGGTGGGAAGAAGATCTACGATACTATTTGATTTGCTTTTCTAGTGCCTGCGCTCTTGACAATGGCTCAACTTTCTTTGGTCCAAACGCTCTCATAATGGACGGTCATACTTTGGCGTCAGCGATGCATGCCCGTGGAATCAACATGCGGTACTTGGGTCGTGTAGTCCACTTGCTCCTGGAAAGAGAACGAACCGTTAACGAGGCAGAGAATAAAATTGTGGTTCTCCATCCAACTCCAACTCCAGCTGCTGCAACTCAGAATGGCACCGGCATAAAGAATATGCCTCACTTTATGACCACAATAGCAGTGATGGAGTTAATTTGTCGTGGAGCAAAGCATCTTTTCAACCCGTACATACAAGTGAGAAAATTGCAATACTACGTTCTGCTTACAAATTGGCGATACAAATATTAATGCTTGCTTGATTTCTAGAATGTGGATGTGATGAACCAGTGTCTGGCAATCAGTCACTTTTTGAATTGCTTTCTAATGCACGGTCAGCCAGTTGTGCCTCCAACTGTCAGCGATGAGGTAAATTCAAGTCATATAATTAATACAAATAGTGAAATAGTCGAACATTGAGTTCATTTATTTGATTTGATTTTGCAGTTAGCCCCTCTGAAACGCGGCCCGCATAAGAATAGAAAAGGTCAGCAGAACAAATCAAAGCACAGCGGCGCAAGTGGGCACACGAACGGAGTAGAATGGACTGCTCTTTCGCCAACTTCACTCTGGGAGCAACTGAAAGGCGACATCAAGTCATACTATGGGTTCGAATTCCCTCGATACTGCCAAGATTCTCTGGAGACCTGCTTGAGCACTTTTGGCATTCAAAAGATTAGCCTGCTCCGTTCATTCTGCCATAGCACTGGTGTTCAGATTCTCCTTCGCGAGTATCAATTCAACAAATCTGGCAGTGGAAAATCACAAGGCAACACGTTCACACAAGAGGATATTCTAAATGTGTTCCCAGTTGTAAAACATATCGACCCGAAGGTAATATATTGCATTAAGATCTTCATAGTCCCATGTTTAAATGTCGCGTTTAAGAAGTGTTTCCTTTCGCAGGCTTCTGACGCTTACACGTTTTTGGGCACAGCTCAGTCCAAAATGTCGTCAGGCTACTTCCGAGAAGGTTACGAGCTTCTTAGTGAGTCGCTGAACCTTCTCAACAATGTCTACGGAGCCATGCACACGGACATTGCGCTCTGCCTCCGCTCACTGGCGAGACTAAACTACGTCATGGGAGAGCACAACGATGCCATGTCGTACCAGCAGAAAGCACTTTTCATGGCCGAACGATTGCTTGGAGTTGATCACCCGACGACCATTCTGGAGTACACTCACCTCTCCTTATACTGTTTTGCAAACAATCATGTCACGACAGCACTGAAGTTGTTGTACAGGTATGCCTCTGCTAATCTCGGAATCTAGTTGGAAATTTTGAAGATGGTAGGCGTAGAAATGACTTTGCATTTTCACGACTACTTCAGAGCGAGATACTTGAGTTTACTCGTGTGTGGAGAAAATCACCCGCATGTAGCACTTTTGGACAGCAATATTGGACTAATTCTTCATGCCGTCGGAGAGTACGAGCTGTCACTCAAATTCTTGGAAAGGGCTCTGGACTTGAGCAAAAAATATTTTGGCGCTCGTTCCCTGAAAACTGCTGTCGGTCACCATTTGGTCGCAAGAACGCAGAGCTGCATAGGTAACCGGCTGTCTATTTTTGGAATTGCAATGTATATGAACGAATGACCGTGATTTTCAGGAGACTTTCGTTCTGCATTAATGAATGAGAGGGAAACTTATTCCATTTACAAGGAGCAATTGGGGGAAAAACACGAAAAGACACTGGAAGCCTCAGAATGCTTGGCACACTTAACACAACAAGCAGTGGTCTTACAAAGAAAGGTAATAGACATCGCATCGGGGACGTGAATCCAATTTAACTTAAATACTGTTCTTAGATTAATGATATGGCTCACGGAAAAGGTTTGCCCCCGATTCAAATTCAACCACCATCAATGGGTTCTGTGTTAGACATGCTCAACCTCATCAATGGAATACTCTTCATGCAAATCAGGTAGGCAGAGCCAACGCTGAAAATACTAACTGTTGACTCTGATCTAATTACTAACACAAATTGCTTCACGTTTCAGCCAACAAGACATTGAGAATTTCAAGGCGGAGTTGGAACAGCGAGCCAGGGAAATGTCACCAACTCAAACGCAAGCGCAGCCTCCTAGCACCACAACTAAGTAATAGAAACACTACACTTATTGTAGGTTTTATAAAAGTAGAGACTGAACAATAGGATGGACTGCCATTCATGCCAGCGAGTGCTTTTAAATTCTAAATCATGTCAGGTTTAAAATATAAAAAGGGACTCTTCCTTGTGAGGCAACCGATTCCTTTTTCTCATCACTACTCTGTAGAACAGCGGGCTGATCGTTCTTCCAGCGTTTTAATAATAGCTATTGATTTTGAATTCCATCATTGAATGTTTGAGCAATACTGTACTTGCAACATGCTGGAGAGTAGAAATCCACGCTGGTACATGGGTAGAGTTAAGGGACGAAAGTTTTGTACATCCATCACGACTTAACTATTCAAAAGTGTACTTTAGAAGAGACAGAAAACGTTGTGATAGTCTTACCGACAGACATGTAGTAATATGAGAGTAGCTGAATCATCGAACGGTGACCGCTTAACACAAATTTTGGTTAAATTTTGTAGCTGAAGTATGTGTACAATGACGAGAGATCGTAATAGTAGCGCCAGTGAAGCACAACTCTTAGCGTTAGCTGCGACTTAGATTTTTACATCTTGGCAATCATTTTAAGGCGGATTTATTCGAACTGGAAGATGCATACAGTCATCTGTCGGGTGGAAGTAGTTCTCATTAGGTTATTTAATTAAGATTTTGTAGTCATTCATAAAGTCAAATCGTAGGACTTATTTTTGTCGTAAGAAACATTTTAGAGCTGCAAAGCTAACAAAGCAAATCTTCTAATGTAATATAGAAAGAGGGGTCGAGGCTGCGTTGCATTTACTTGTTAACCAAAGAAGTCTTCATTTCGTTGTTTTCTAGCGCTTCATCATCAAAGTCATATCGCGTAACGAGTACTGAAATTTAAATTAATGAGAACGTTGGAGGCGTTTAACTTTTAGTTGTCATCAAATTATTATTTCATGAGTTGAGTTTTGCTTCCATGCTTCCTTGACTTTACACTTTTATTGCTCCTCAGCCTGTAATTATAACGCATTCTGTGGTAATGTTCCCAAATTAGCACAACGAAAGCCTGACGGGGGAAGAATTTGACCTCAATGAGTGTTTCTCGTGCGCTTAAAAATGTAGCGATAAATTACTTCAGTGTGGCGTATTGACTCGAGGTGCTAAAGGCAAAGCTAGCTACAGTTTGGTCTTTACTCATGTGTCGAGTAATGGAAATCGATTCCACCATGAGTGACACACCTTCTTGTTTGCAGTCCTCATTTCCGATGCGGCTCTGAATGTTGCAATAGAATTTACTAAGCAAATAAAGCTTAATTTAGTCGTCAGATTATAACTAAGAATAATCAATAGAACGACGGCCAGCCAATAACTTCACTGCATGCAGTTTTAGCCTCATGTCACCAACTTGTCATCACCGGAAAAGAACTTACATAGTGCAGCTTAAATTTTCGTGACCAAGGCGAAAACTTCATAATGTAGAGACCTAGAATTACAATTACGTTCTGAGTTGCATAGTTCAAGTACTTAAACAGCTCTGCCACAATGTGGTTGTGACTTGTAACCTCGCTCATGAACATTGCGTAACGCGATAGCGCAGGCAAGGCAGAGGAATCATGCTGGAGAAATGCGAAGAATGACTGAAAGAGGGGAATATTTCTCCTGAATAACTTTAATATACGTATTGGAACGTTCCAATAATTCTACTCGGGTTTGCCATGGTCTGAGAAATCACCTTCACTTTACTTGAGTGAAATGCTTGAGAATATATTTTGCAGAGTAATAATTAGTTTATCAAAAGACAACGCGTGCTCAATTAGAAATTCGACTAGTCCACAAACCACTGTTGTTCTCGGTTCCTTGAGATCAAGATTTGCGTTGACTGATTTCTTAATTTGTCATCTCTCTCAATCTCAATACGAGTTGATTTGGGGCGTATCAAATGATATATTTGAAATTTATTTTTTTAATCAATTGCTGTTACTCTCCACTGCTTGAGACAAAAGCCCTGTTAGACTGCCGACTTCAAGTAACTTTTCAGGACTCTAGTTACGAAATTCTGTTTCATTCTTCTTGCTATCTGAAGTTGCATGGCGCTATTGATTCTAAGAAATTCTTATGGTCGATCTAGAAGAACGACGATACACCGCGTGTCAGATAAGTGTAAATGTATGAGGGAATGACACTCAAAGTGATTTCTTTTTCGTGTGCCTACTTCCGTACTTGCACAATCACTGCAACACATTACTGCAATAATGTCATACGCTGGACTAAATTAAAATAAACTAAGTCCTTAGACGTTTTATAGAGCCACGCTTTCTGTGAGCTCATAGAGCATCACTGTGATTAAGAACTCTGTAAAGATAAGGTACGAGAAATTAATCAGACACAAAGTGAAAGCTGCAAATAGACTAATGAATTGGACTACTGATAAATCGCCAACTCACAGTAAAACTTGGTAGCACGACCAAATTGTTCATTGTTATTCTGACTAGTTTGTTAAGTGCCATGAAATGTTCAGTTTGTTGTCAGCCATGTCCTTCTTGTGTGCTCCTTATGTAAAGCATCTTTCATAGGGCTTGTGTTGTAATTTTAGGAGTGCGAGTAGGTGTGATTCCATTATCAGCTAACGTAGAACTGTATTTTAGAAACTAAAACAAGCAAGACAACCATTTCCAAATCGTGGAGTACGAAATGTGAGAAGAGCAGTTCTTCGTCCCACGTGTCTGAAACCCCAAACCGAAGCTTTACCTTAGACACAGCAAAACTAAAGGTTTTCAGTACAAGCCCACTAGAACAGTCGTAGCGACGTACCAAGCGAACAATGATGATGAAGTGCTGGAAAAGAGCGAATAATCTTATGGTTTGAAATCATAATGATATTCTAAAAGCAGAAACAGTGTAGTCAAAAGTCGGACTCCGAGGCACGGCTCAGCACGTGTTGTGGTAATGCGATCCTTTCGTTCAGTGAATGCATTACGGCAACCAAGGTTCGGGACGCTCGGGTCCGATTTTAGAGATTATTTAACGATGTTATGATATAATGTTGATATAAGAAAAGAATTGTTATTGAAACTGAAATGTAATAAAACAGAAAATGTAGTCAGCGAAGAATGCGACGCGAGCGGCCTCCTTCAGTCGGCTAATTCGCTGCAAGTTCAGATGGCCTTTTGCTCAGCACGATTGATTTCCTCCTTGGCTGCGTAATGAGTTGGGTAGCAATAAGAAAAAGGATCCAACGCCTCACACGATGCCTACCACAAAGTTTCGACCTGAACTCCGTCGTAGAGTTGTGAAAATGTACCTGGAAGCACACATGCACACATACAAGATCGGATTAATCGTAATTCGGTTTAAGAGGCGGAAAATGTCTCAAAGGCACCGCACGCTGTGGACAACGACATCCGAATAAACTAGTCGTCTTCCTTCTTTCAGATTGCGGTAATTGGAAATGAAGGCTGTCCTGTAAAAAAGTTCCTGTACTTGTGCAAATGACGGCCATTACTCGGGAAGCTATCTGGAGATCATTGGAATTATTGAGACACGACAAAACTGTCATTTCTGCCTCTCGAGTTCTTTGCTGATTGAAACATTCTCAGTTATCCGTCAACCTGTTGCCTGCTCGCCAGGTTTCCATTGCGCTCTAGCACAAAGTGTTGCATGTGTTTCTAAACTGTTCAGTCGGAGTTGGCATACGGAATTTAATTTTGGAATCAACAGATGTTGAGCAGTCAATTTCTTACCAGCACTCCTCAGAAACGGGTCAAGATAAAGGCTGATAAGTCTCTCATCCGTCGTCGTCATTTCAATAATTAGGTTTGAGCATGATAAGCAGCGCGAGTGTTGCAGCACGTGTTCGTGCATTCTAATTGGAAAACGAAGTTAACCAATTATCCAAGCCTACGATGAATCCTAAAACTTGGCTTGGCGCATCTCAACGAACAACGTGATCGTCCTTTCCAGACTCTCTTGAGAGATGCATTGCTGTGGAACGGCAGATTAGAAACACGTTCCTGCTTCTTACTGTTGAATTATTGCAGTCGTCTTTTCTTACTTTGTAATGATGACGATGAAAGTAAAGACTCGGCCCGACGGACAACAAATCTCTCAGGCATCTTTGCATTGAGCGTAAACTGCAGCTATGAATACAGGAGACATTTTTCTTGTGTGAGGAATTGAAATACTGAGTGAGTTCAAATTAGCAAATTAGGGAAGTTTCGAAGTATAAAGGGCGTCCCCGTCAATTTGTTCGACAAAAAGTATCTCTTTTCATGCGCTGAGATGCCCTTGGAAGGTTTTTCACAAGTTGTCCTAGACGATATTATCTGTGCAGCAGCCGAGATAATTATATAATCTTGTAACTGTAGCCAAGTCCTTCCTCATGGTTGAATCGTGTCTGCAACTTTCTTCGCCTCTCTTCTTCCAGCTTGTCAAACTTGACTTCCGGGCTGCTCGCTAATTAAAGTCAAGAAACGCTCATTTAAAGTTTTGGAACTTTAACTCCATTGAACCAAATGCAAAGTTAATATCGCCTTAAGTTCGAGTTGCCTTTATTGGCTCGAAGGTCATTTTCACATTTCTTTGGAAAGAATTTTCTGAAGCGCAACTTCGCAGTGCACCAACTTAACTTTCCATTCTTGTTGTTTGCTGCACGACTGCGACTGCACCCGTGCCGTGTTCAGGGATTAGACGCCCTTCAACTACGTAAGCAGGCATTATTAACGTGCTGGCCTTTTCCTGGCGTGTTTAGAATTTTCTTAACTAAACATGTGATCCCTCAACAAAAGCAGTATCTTCTTTCAGACGGACCGCATACTTTACCACTGCGCAAAGCATTAGGAGCTTTATATGCTTTTGTGCATTCTAAAATTCAATCTACGACGAAGTCGGGCCAGAAGGACCGAGGCGTAAACGAGAACACTTGTTGCATGACAAGCACGCAGACTGCGGTTTCGACTTGGACTTGGTGCTGCTTTAGGAAGTAGAAAGCCCAAAGTGTGAAAATATTGCGAAATTGAAAGCAGGCATCGCACAGAAACATCTTTACGTAACTCTTATTGCTCTCGGCAGCTATTTTTGTGAGTGAAAGTAAACACATACTGTGGCTCAGGATTACGCCTACGCATTCTGGGTTCAAGGGACATTGCGCTCTTTTATTATGAAAATGGTATTTTCACTTGGACATTCTAGCATAGCCCCAGAAGAGGACAAGCCGAAATGAGAACCTCCGACTCAAATCCGATGCGTTATTAAAATGACGGCGCTGATGAAATAGAAAGGTATTAAGTAAGAAAAAAGCTCTGCTGTAACACCTATATTCAGATTTTGCTAATGGAGTAGTTTCTACCTGCCACACAGCATGTCATCGATTTGTTTTCTATTGTGTCGCTTCTTTGTTGTGGTGGTTTAGATGTCATCGCGCTGCAGGCCTACAAAATGATAATCGGCGAATGTTTGTGAAGTTAGTGGATGATCCTAACGATCAGAATCTTTCCCTAGCCGACTGCATTTGATTGAAATGGACACTATGGTGACTTCATGCAAACTTTTCTCCTTAACCCGTATTAGATTAGATTTTTATTTCTTTATGTTCTCGACAGGCATCGGCCCATAGAACATGCAATTATAATAACATGGCACAAATTGATAATTTCAAGTATTAAAAACGTGTTTAATTCCGCTTCTAATTCATTTAAAAGTTTTAATCGGGAAAGTGATTCTTTGATGTATATCATTTGTAAGCATTTGCTAAGTTGTTAAGAGTGTCGGCTTTTTGGCTATCAATCATTCTGTAGAATTATTGCTGATTTATTATCTACTATCTGCAGGAATTTCATTAGTGTCAGGCGGTTCACGGCCGGGTTACGTGTCCATTCCCCGTGTGTATTAAGTCTCAAATTGAAGAGCTACAGCCAAACAAGAGGAGCTTCGCCTGAATGAGAGAATAATAATTACAAGCAATGATTGTAATAGAAGAATGGTACTCATCTCAGGTTGCATTCTCGACCAATCTAATCTACGTAAGCCTGCGTAAACAAATCTCATATAAGCCCAAGAAGATTGGGTTTATGCTCGCATTTTTTCGTGTTCCGTGCCTTGTATCTTCGGTCCCGCGAGAGTACTCACGTTGATGTCGGTGCGTGAAACCTTCTTTTGCAAGCAAAACACACATACGGAATTCCGCATCGCATATGGAATTCCTAGAACAGGAACACAAAAAACGACATGTTCGACACATGAATAGTTCTGGAATCTCCATCGAAGATGCGAGTCACGTTTATTGTTCACATAATTCTGTGCAGGACGGAGATTGGATTGGATGTCAATCACTGCTCGGTGCATGCTGCTTGCGCCTTCGGCTCTCAAGTCTTTCGAATCGTAATAAAAACAAACTCCGAAAAAGCTCTTGTGCTCATAAAATGCAAACAAATGCGCAGAGTGAAAGTTATCAATCATTTATCACGATCTTGGCCGCATCGCGAGTGTGAACCTGTGTAGAATTCTTTCAGTCGCGCTTCTGATAAATTGCAGTGAAGAGCGCCTTCTACCAGTTCTCATGATGCGAGAGATGTTGCCTGAGACTGAAGTGACGGCTCGGCATGTGCTGACTTTTTAATGGAAATAAGTATCTGGCAGACTCAGCTGAAGCCCACACAATAAATGTCCGCATTAAATGCACATTAAGGGAGCTCGCGTCGCTCATCGCTGAGCAAGTGGGCTGGGATCTCTGAAACTGCTTAACAAATGGGCTCGTATGGTGCTCATGTCTCCGCAATTTAGGTCTCACAAGACCAACTGCTGGAGCGACAGGAATATCGAACCACCGCTCAAGCAGGAAGTGGCACCACAGAATAAGCTTGAGAACTCTTTTCAAACTTATTGCAAGTTGTACGTGTGCATCGGTTTGACTACTTCACCAAAACTCAAGAGAAAGACCATCACGGGCACAACTGTTGCAGAATCTCTACGTCTTGTCATGCCTGTCTTTCTTTTCGCGCTTTCCCTTTTACAGTCTCTCCCAGCGCAGCGGTTCTTCCGTTCTGTTTCCATTTCCCAGTAATTCTTGCTTTAGGTACCAGAAACAATATTTTTACCACGAACATGAACATCTAACATGACATGAATTGGTTGTTAGCTAAGAAAATGAGGGCGAGACGAGACGAGTCGGTTGCTATTATTTTAAAAGCAGAGCGAAAGTGAAAACGATCCAGTCCCAGTCCCTGAATTCACTTTACTTGTTTTAGGCAGGCGGTTCCTCGCCGCACTTCACGATGATGTATACAAATTCCAGCAGCACCCGTGAATAAGACCATTCGTGTTCTTGTGTACTCGCTTGTGTAAATATTACTACATTTGTAGTCTGCACGAACGGTGAATTGGTGAACGGGAGAAAGCCTGTTGCACGCTTGAAATTAGACAAGTGAAATGACAACCTCGAGCATCAAGTAAGGGCAAGTGAGAGCATCCAGTAAGAAGTACAAAAAGAGTGCTATAAATATTGAAGTACTGGAGAGAATTCTTCAGCAAGTAGGAAAAAATCTAACTATTCGATTATGAAGAATTCCATTGCGGCAACATTATGTAGTATTAAGTAGAAGAATAATTAATAACGCCGACAGTAATGCAATTATAGTATAATGATTACCGAGGTTGTTTTTGCCCGTCTTAGCTGGTGAGTTCCAGCATATCTTGCAGGCTCTTGAGCAATCTTTTTGTCTTGCTGCCTGTTTTCATTCCACGGTTGAGGCAAATGAACAGAGAACAAGTACATTCATGCATTCGGCTTCGTACATCGGGCATGAGAGCAGACTGATGGACATCATCAAGTGAAAAGTGTGAAGGAATTAATAAAATAAAAATTGAGATGATAAGGTAAAGTTTTGCTGTCGGGTTTAGTCATTGTACACCAAACTAAATTAATTTGACAAACGAACTCACTCAAGCCTGCCTAACAGCGAGAAACGAGCTTGTGTGCTTGTGCTTGACGCGTGTATGGGAAAAGTTTGTGAGTATACCGCCAACTGTTGTATTTGGACTTGTCTGACAGAGTGACTACCACAATTTATTTATATGCCCTGAAGACCGTTTTGTGCAAGACTTTGAACTTCAGCTCAGCAATTTTAGACTCCAGTACCTAAAATTTTAATAGACAGATTTCCTGGTATAAATTAATATTTTGGATTCGTGTACTCAATCATTCGCAGTATTGTTATTCGCTATCAAGTAACGAGATTGCAGACATGATCTGTATTCCATAATGAGCGTCTTGACTTGACTTGTCTGTTGCGGAGAACTGCTCAGCATTAATTAAATTGTCTATGATTGGTGCTACTTAACAGTTTTCTTGATCGGAAGACAAGCAATGGATGTATCAGTCCGTGGGCGGACGAGCTAAATCACCGGCTTCACGAATCCACGACTTCTCACGGCGTTGTCCAGTGCTTGGAGTGCCTAGATATCATAAGCACTTATTCCCATGGTACTCGGCATAGGAATATTTCATTTCAATTTCCGAAGCACCAATTTAGCATTCACTTTTCCTCATTGTGTGGTTTCGTTTGATAGTCGTAATAAAATTCACAGTTTGCCATTTCGATGCTGATAATGGCAATTTGGTGTAGTTGAAAGCAGAAGCCGCAGGAGTGGCACTTCGTCTCATTTGCACTTCGGCTGCTGCTTGTGTTTATCATAACTTAATTGGCGTAATGATCAGATGGAATCTGAAACCTGTGGAGCAGCGGCTGGATCACCCGCTCACACATGACTTAGTAATTCCTTTGCAGATGCTCGTCGCTGCGAGTATTCCAACAAGTTTCAGCTCCAGCTAGTTTTAGTTTAGCTACTCCTTTTTTCTGTAAACATTCACTCTACGTTTGTTCCATGCACAGTCGCAGTGTTACATCATAACATTACTTCATTTTTACTACTTTACTTGTGGACTGTGAATGGTCTTGCACTTCTCCGCTTCACTCACTCTCTTTTACTGGCCCAAGCCCCAAGTGTTTCAGAGTCCAATTCTTCGAGAGCAACCTGCCAATGCAGTGCTTTTGGAACCAACAGCCAACAGGTACTTCGCTCATATGCCTAGCCCAGTTACAGTTACTTCGCCTACTCCTTCCTCTTTCCGTTCTCACTTGGAACCTGCACACGATGAAAATTGTAGTGTAAAGAAACTCTGTCAGGCTCAGTTGTCGTACAACACTCGCAAGGTGAAAGTCGATCAGGCGTACGTCCCGTCCAAATAAACATGAAAAGGGTCGTCGTCTCACACCACACGCGACTGTACTTTGTTCGTTTTACAAGACAACTTTCAGGTCAGCTTTAGTGAAGTTAGTGTATTGTTGGACTTCCTAAGCTTCGTGAGTTTCTTGTGAGTGGTAGTTAAAGGATGAATTAGGACGACCCAGTAAGTTTCTCTCGTGTAAGTGTTTGCACACCATTAACAAAGTGTGATTTTGTGCACGTAGTGTGACAACGAGAACAAATTACAAATGTAGTGCGTGAACGATAATCTTGCTTAAACAGACAGAAGAAATTATGCTGGGGTAACCACGTTGTCCATTCTCTCATTATTTCATGGAAACCTGCAATTCAACGAAACACGAATAATATAATGAATTGTTTTATGATGTGAGAGCGGTTTCAGGATCATAAAGACTAACAATAGACTTCAGACTAGACTAGACTTTCAGGGTTCATAACTCCATTCATTAATCGCGTTCTGTGCAGTGTACAGATTGTTTGACGAACGAAATGAATCATTGCGGATTTCTGGTGAAACTGAGAGCCTGCCACCACAACACGGTTATGGTTGCTCATGCTGCTTTATCTCGACGGAAATCATGAAATAGATTCGTGTCTCTCTCCATTAAGCTGAACTTGAGCTACTTCGTCCGTCGTGGTACGTGTTGCTGGCACTGACACGCGTACCCAATGTAACTTTCATTGAAACTCATTTATGGTGGCTGTTTCTTTTGATGGCAGTACTCATTCGCCAAACTCAATTTGTGCATCATTTGGACTATCAGCAGCGAAGAGAACGAGAGTGAATGATGTGAGGTGAGTGCAGCTGACGACGTTAAATGCGGCTAACCACAAAAGGTCCAACAAATAATACTAATAAATAGAATATCCGTCCTTTCATGAACACGGACATATCGAAATGAGGCGTGAAGTACAGAATGGAGAAGATCCCTTTCTGGCAAATCACAACTCTGTAATTCGTTTCGGCTTTTCGCTACATATCTACAGCGAAACTGTGTAGTTGAAATTATAATTTCTTCTCTTTTTGCGTCATATTGCGGCCACATACAAAGACACCGTCTCCAGGTGATAGCGATAATAACACGGAAACGTGTGGTCATAACTGCCCGTAATAGTCGCAGCAATCTAATCTTTCGAAAGGACTTCACGGAACCATGCGATGCTCTTTCTCCAACTTTTCTCGCTGTCAAAGTCCGAACTACGCGCACGAGACGGTGAAATCAATGAACGCGATCTTATAATAATAATGCTTTGATCAGAGAGAAGTAAAGCAGAGTGACCACTGCCACTTCGAACTATTCAAACATTTTTGATTAAGGAGATAAAACTGTAATGAATAAATAAGCATAAGTAAGCGCCGCTTTCCCAAATTCATACTGCTCAATTCTTCATTGTACTGTTACTATCGGTTCTTTTCACGTGGCCTTGGGTTGAAAGGTTTCTTGTGTCCATTTTGTCCTGATAAAATATGAAAATGGTGGCAGTACAAATGGGATGACGAAGTTCACTCTTGTCGGGTCGGAAATGTTTTTCGCTCATTAGCCGACAATTCATGGACGTGAGCTTAATGTGGGCAGCGATGCGCCACGTGTCTGCTTTTACGGGAAAGCTGCCGCAGTACTTGAATGGACAGTCGAAAGAAATTAATGACCCCAGAGTGGCCAAATGTTTGTTTTGAAAATGAATTTCAACATTGACTTTTCATGAGTCCGGTGTTTCTACTCAACATCATTGCTTTTCCGCTACTAATTCATTAAAGCGGTTTCACGGATCGTGAAAAGGAGAGCATCGCACACGAACAAGCTCCAAGCGGTGGTCACGTCGATTTATTCAAATGAATCCATTAGTTTGACACATTAAGCTAAACGTTGTACTAATTAATTCGAAATTGACACCAACACTTCATTAGTGCTCGTTTAAACTTAATTTAGGTGAGATTGATTGGAGAGTAAACCCAAAATCCTGTTCACATGACAGGCCAACGCATAGCATAGCAAAATCGGCTAAATCGGTGCATTATGTAAGTGTATAAACGTTTTAAAATCCCGGCGCCTGCCTGTCTGCAAGCAAGAAGAAGGCAGACGCATAAAAATGGGACATCAACATGAATAAGGCATTAGTTTGTTGATGTCCCCCGCTTGGATGGAAAGTAAATTGTGTTTATGTGACACGACCCTGCTCAGCAATCGTAAAGGAATTGTTTTGTACCGTGCTAAAGTTGACATCGGTTCACAAAGTAGCCTACAGTCAGCTTTTTGCGTACATAATTAATTCGCATCCCCTTCGGAAAGTCACTGGGAACGCATTTTAGCTTGGCAAGGTCATACGCATACAGACGAATGGTAACTTAATTATACCATTTTAAAAATTTGCTGAAGAGTGTTGGTTCACTGGTTTCCATAAATCAGTGAATATGATTGATGGTGCTGGCGCATTTGCCAATTTCTTCACGAACAAGATCCGTGCTACAAACATGAGAAAGACTAATTAACTAATGGACGCAAATGCTACCTTAGTATTCATTATACCATGGTCTTCAGAGTGGAAATGTCAACATGAAATCTCAC
The DNA here is from genome assembly GCA_009869945.1 of Mesaphorura yosii. Lineage (NCBI taxonomy): Eukaryota > Metazoa > Arthropoda > Collembola > Poduromorpha > Tullbergiidae > Mesaphorura > Mesaphorura yosii. The sequence continues at coordinate 121,567 of WIXG01000113.1, forward strand.
CGAGGGAATTTAACCTCAGTCCGTTTGTTTGGATGGGCTTCTTCTTGGCGCACGTGAAAGTGTAAACCCTAAACAAGATACTTTCAAGTTTTGAAAGCCTATTAATAAATTCGCACTGAATAATTGGACAGTCTTCGAGTTTTTGGTTCCACTCGAGCTTGTAAACATGACAAATATTCGTCGCATCCCTTAAGAGCTCCTTAAACTTAATAGCAGCAGTTCTAAAATAGGGGCCAATTCACTGTTCAGAATATACGTCTGGGGAGCACATTAAGGGAATCCTCGAGTTGCATTAGAATAACATGTGAATCGCAGGAAGTAGGCCGTAATCCCCTGTTGGCCTTCTTTCAAGGGCTAAGGCAAACGTTTGCGCTAAGCGTTAACATTGCACTAATTGGCCTAATTCATTAAATATTTCGATTTGCGTCTGCACATCATAGAATTAATCCGCGACCGTTTCCGTACTTCGAACAGTACATGCCGTGCGGGAGTTGACGTTAGAATTTTCTAGCTGAGTGAGTGAAAGTGAATAATAAAATAGCGGAGCTGCTCTCGCCATTTCCGTTCGAATTACGTGTGTTTGATCTTTAACTTGTCTTTTGTGCCCTCCATAGTCCAACCAACCGTTAAACCGTGTAATTCGAACCTTTCTGCCATCACCGTTTGTATTGCTCGAATATCAAACACCAAGTGAAGCTTCTTCCCTGGAAATAAAATTCCTAGACCAAAGGAGCGGAGCAGCAGAAGTGAGCTGGTGAAAACGAAAAACCTTTCAGGTTGAATAAAGTTCCTAGATAAGTAAAGGAAAACAAAGTTTTGGGAATTGGAATGCTCTTCAGAGGAAAGAGTTCTGTTGAGGATTTGATCACAAGGAAACCAATCCTCCTGTCTTGCGACTGCACAGAACATCTATTTGAACAGTAAATCGCTTGATTTTGCTGCATTATTAGATTTTACTGGTGCATGATATCTTTCTGCATCATCTTACAATCCTCGTCGCCACCTTTCCAAGAGGCAGGCTTAACAGAAATTCCGAGATTTCGCGTTGTCCATGATAACAACGCGAGTCTAACTAGGCAGTCTCATACCATCGGAATCTGTCATGAGAAGAAAATCAATTTCTTGGCACTTGGTAAATAAAGATCAGAAAACAGAAAATAAGGAAAATAATTACATTACAGGAACAGGAAACTCTTCAAGTTCATGATTCGAAACCCAACTCCACTCTCGCCGGCCTGATCTGCTTGCTCGTCCCATGAAACCAAGAGGAACTGCACTTTGCAATGTTACAGCACTCGTCTGTGGCCGACGACGAAAACAATGACGCAATCGCCATGAATTAGCTTTCCCACGGTGGCCATCTTAATCAATGTTAAGCACGAAGAACTGAGAAGACTTCCAAGGACATATTTTCTTTCCATCAAAATCGAAATTACAAATGGCATCGGACTTTGGACTTCGTGGCCCCAAAACTTCATGGGGTTGTCCAAGCGACAGGCAACTTGCACTTCGGGCCAAGTAAGTCCATGAACATCATCATTATGTAACTGTGACGCATCCGACTCAATATCACTACACATTTACCTGTTGTTGTTTTTGAATACATTCTTATGCGGTTAATTAAATTTTCCTATTTCGCACAGACTGCGCACGGGCTGGTCCATAAAAACGAACCAGTTCAACCAATACCCAAAGCCGCAACCCCTGACTGAGAAAGAGCAGCAGACGATTGTGGCAGTCATCAAAAGGGCTGAAGAGTTGGAACTGTACGAACAACAAAGAGTTGGGTAAGTACAAACGCAGATCCAATGCGGGTGATGCGACGTCAACAGCTAATGTGCGGAGTTTTCTGGCATTTCAACACTCCTCTCATAATTATTGCTCACAACGGGATTATTAAGCAACCAACTGTTGACTAAGAAAGTTTCCCCGGGCTAAATTAATAGCATAATATCGTGGTGTCTGGCCGTAATATGCTCTTGAGAGTAATTCATATTTTAGAATCAGACCTATGAAAAAGAAGTCAAAGCTTCTAGCTCGTTCATGACGAGACAAAAAGATCTGTAGTAGTAGACCAGGTTGAATTTACGGCGGTCACTATCCTCTAATGTCCAGACTCGGTATGAATAAAACTTTGTATTCGTTTGGCTTCACAAATCGGATCCCGAAAGTTCTATCGCACAGACAGCCATTGTAAAGTTTATTCTCGAACAGGTTTCCTAGAACAATGTTCACCCGTTTGACAGATACCTTTCGCACACGAACACTGACGAAAATAATAGTGACCTTACTATTTCTTAGCCCGTCAACATTGATTTGGAACTTTAACGCACGAAAAAACTTCGTTATAGAACACGTGACATAATTAAAGTGATACTACAGGATGCGCCAACGATCATCTTAATGGGGCTAATCGTACTTAATCACAATTGGCGAAATTGCATCTACTTCAAATAAAGTTGGGTTATTAAGATAAGAACAACTTGAGTTTTGAAAGTGAAAAAAAAGCACACTAGATCTTTTGACATGTAATGCGCTTGAAAGCTAGCAGCCAGTAGGAAATTGCACTCGGGTTTCTAAAAATATCTTTCTGCTGCTGTTGAAGAGTCTCACCGAGTTTCGGAACTTCCTCATGAAAAGATGTAATAAAAATGCGAAATGTGAGTTCTTGTAGTGTCATGATTTCGCAAGTCAGGTTTCTTTGTCAGTGACAGTGCTTCCACTTATAAAATCGAATCTAATTGCGCTCACCAACGATTCAGCCCACAACAGGGGCCATTAAAATTTTAATGATGATGGCATTCTGTCAATTTTTATTTGATACGTGTCTGGGCCACTACATGATAGGTGTTGTATTCTCTTTATCTAGCAAATTGGTGGACAGATTGGAAAGTCTGCGTCGTTTGGCCAGCGGAAATGGAGAATCAGAGTGTATCTTGTGTGGTGATTCGTTCGGCATTTCCGTGTTTGGAAGATCGAGCTATCGTTGTGCAGATTGTCAAAAGGTCAGTAAGTAATCTAGCTTGATTGAATCGTTCTCGATGGCGAGTCACACGAGAAGAGACATGAGTGGTAATAAAAGTGATAAAACAGACTAGAGTTTGATTCAGCAACTGGTAATCCTGAAGAAGTCATTTGTCTCCTAACAAATCGTGTAACACTCGTTAGCGTAACAGTGCTTGCGAAGGTTGACATACTTTTCTTGCTAAATAATAGAGTTATGTCCATGTCCTGCAGACAGACCGTGCAACGAATCTTTCGACTCGCCTTTTGTGCACATAAAAAACTTTCATCTCTGGGAATCGGAAACAGAGGGAATAAAAATCTCAGGTCATGGGCTCTTTCAGTGGCGATTTTAATTTGCCAATCATGATTAATTCTTTCTGAGATTACAAAAGCCTTCCAGAAATAGCTCCACATGCTGTACGACACATTAGTTGAACAATGCCCTCGGAATATAAAAGAAAAATTGACAAATTTTGCGTCATTACAGCCAGACAAAGCAAGGCAGTCACCGTCATGTAGAAAGTTAAGTAATTGGAAACAAGTTTTGAGGGACTTGTTCTATCGTGCGGCGCACAGTGCAAAGCGGTGGGCTTCATTGTGAACTCTTTACAGAAGAAAGGAGCTTTTCACTAAACTGCATAGTGCTAAGCTTCGAGTAAGCCCTGCACGTTACTTGTACGCTCCGTCGATGTATGCACATTTAAGGAAATTGAATAGTCTCACGCCTATTTTTCTAGTTCAAAGTGATTTCCGTTTTATACTCATAGCATCTATTTATACATGATTCAACTTTTTCCACTTTTCGAGTCCTCTGAGAATACGCCAATGTGCACACAACAACTCTTCCGTAGAGCATCAGAGAACGTAAGACAGAGAAAGATAAGATAAAGAGAACCAAGAAAACTTGAAAAAACTTGATTTCAACGACTGCGATGTCGTGGTTTGTTCGCTCTCCTGTTGAAGCTTCTGATTCTGTTTGCTCTGTCTGCCTGTCAGCGAGTGCAACGTGTGAAAGCGAAAGTAACAAGGCAAGCTTTGTAATGTACACATCAACGACGCAAGTGGGCTTTCACTTTATGCCCGCAAGAGTCATGAGCTCTCTGTGCCCGTAAAAGCTGAAAGGTGATTTATTTTCCCGTAACGCAAGCTGCAAAGAAAGAAACAACAATCTACTGGCATGACAGGAGCCGAGCGCTTCATAATTTAGTGGAATTTAGCAAAGTGTTTTCAAGGTCGTCAGTGAGAAATGGGCCGCACTTAACTGGATGATTTATTAAACCTGCAGGCGGTTTGTCGAAAATGTGTCGTGGATTTGACGACCACGGTTCCAACACATTCTTCGAAACCAATTGTTGGTAGCAGTAAAAACGTCTCCGCTGGTCCCAGCACCTCTGCAAGCGCCACTCCGAAGGAGGCAATCGTCCGTCTCTGTAAACTTTGCTCAGAAAATCGTGAATTCATCAAAAAATCTGGGGCCTGGTTCTACAAAGTAAGACAATTTATAAAGCTTATAAAATAAGATTTTATACATAAAGCTAATTACCTGTTATTGATATTCATGGCTTTTGGCAATACGCTTAACGAATTCGTATTCCCTGAATTGGCATTGATTCGCTCGTTGTTTTCAGGGAATTCCAACGTACATTCTACCTGAGAAGAAAAACAACCACTACTATCGGAGCCACGCACATCTTTCGCCAGTCCAGAGCAATTACCAGGAACAGCGTTATATCAGCAGATACATCAGTGACTCTCAGGTGTCGACCGTGTCGTCGGAAGAGAGCAATAAGCCGTCGGGTGGCGTCTTTTGGTCACGGAGTCTTTCACAACGGTCACAGTCTGAAGCTAACTTTGACAGCTCTTCCGATGACGAGAGCCCGAGCCATCTAAAGAGTCAATCTGCCAAGGAAACACCAGTTGCCAATAGTAGCAATACGAACAGTCATAACCTCACCGCCGCGACGCGAAACAAATCCCAATCTTCTGCAACTCTTCTCAAACAAAACAATTCATCAGAACTCAGATCGCCGAGAGCTCAAAGCGAAACGCCAAACACAAACTCGGCTGAGGAAGAAGCGCTTTACGAGCTGCTTCCGCTCCGACCGACCGAATTCGACTCAAACGACTCGGCTAATTTCTCAACTGTCAGGCTTCGCAACAAGTCCTTCGAGAGATTTGTTCCTCGGCCACCCTCATCTGAAACTTCGCTGTCCACGTCAATCCCTGGCCAAGGAGGTCTGCTTCACGACAATAATCACCTGGCACTCAGCAGATCTTCGGACTCTTCCCTGGAAGGTGCGCGCTCCTCCTCGCCATCCTCTTCCATCTACAACACAACCCCGTCGTCCCTCAACCCATCCAACCACCAGGAGCATAAACCACCATTCGGCACGCTGGAGATTTCGCTTCTTTATGACGACACGCATCAAGCGCTTCATTGCTCCGTGCACAGGGCCCGGGTAACTCTCCTGAGACATTTAATGACAAAACCTGTCTCCCTGTCTCTGAGGATCCGTACTTTAATAATCTGTTATGTGGCAGGATATCATACCCACAGACCTGAGGAACAGTCTTTCAGATCCATTTTGTATGCTGATTCTCGTTCCTCCAAAGTACGAGGTAAGCTCCCGCTCGCATGTTGTTCTGGTTTTCACATGACTTGCTTCAACTTAAACTGCACGCTCAGCTCAAAGTCAGGATTTCAAAATGTACATAAAGCCCGTATCGCTTTTATTGCGTAATATTTACAGAGGCGATAAACTATTCGAGTTTTCATGCTCCTGTGATTATTAAGGATGAACACGAGTCGTGCTGCTGCGCTGCACAATAATCCGCAGGAGAATAGAAGTACGATTGCGACTATAAAATAAAAGCCAGTCAACCAGCATATTTAGGCTATTAATCTCACTTTAGAAAATTCCGTTGTCTTGCGAATTAAGACTGCGCACCCATTCTGGCTTCTAAAATTCAGTTTGAGCCTGGAAGCGCATCCTTAGTTCTCTTCAAGGTTGTAGGATGCAACTCTTCCGCAGGAATGGAAGCTCTACGATGCTTCTCAAAAGAGTCTCAAATACGGTCTGAAAACGAAGGAACTGAACTGGACTCTTCAAACGCCTTTGTCTTGTGAATTACAGCTTAAATTGTAGGCTTAAATTACAGCTTGCTTATAGTCAAAGTGCTTTCCATCTTGAACACAAGCCGATTGCCCTACAAGTAGCTATTAATAATACTACAGAGTGATTATGGATTTAACTTTCTCTTTGTATTCGGCAGCATGCACTTGACTTGTTTGCATAACTAATGGGCTACACTTGCCCTTCCTTCATCATTCATCGGATACACCACGTTTTGGTCATGCACAAGCACCAGAAAGTTGCGCTTTGCATCCTATACTCGAGCATGAAAGTATTTTAAAGATTCATCCGTCAGACATCAATATACCAAAGTTTAAAGTCTATTGAAGTTAATTGGATGTCAAATGAACTTTTCCTCAATAATTCCAGACTATTTCGCAAGGCAATTACGAGTGCTTAAAACTCAGAGGTGGTTAAACTGTATGAACGCGTGCCGCTACAATTCAAAGACTTTTTTGATGATGTGAAGCTCTTGTCTTACAACTGCAAGGCTGCCCAGGCTGCGACGGGGAAAATGTCTAAATAAAGTTGAGAAGTGAAATTATAATTTGCATTATTATTCGGGGAAATAAATTCTGTAATTGGTGCCGCCATGAATGGAAAGCAGAAAGTTTGAAACAAATAATAAATTGGTTTTAAATCTCGCTCTGCCCGGGCTTGGCTTGGTTTCGATTCGAATGAAGTTGCCACTCTCGGCGGTCGTTGAAACTTTGGCAGTTGCCAGTGGGAGAGTAAAAACTGTCGTTGAGTGTTTTTATGTTGCTAAATAATTAAAACCGAATGCGGATTGACAGAGTACAAGCGTGCGCTATGTACGTATGTATTTCATGGGTAGGCCATGACGAACGCGAACGGAGATCGCGTCGCCGCCTGCCGCTCAGGCCATGGAGGACTCCCCATATACAAGTTCGCTTTACTGTGACGAATCACCCGCCCTCCGGTAAGAAAACCGTTCAGTGCTGTGGATGAATTCCAACAGACTTGAGAGAGCGGGTGATCGAAATCTTCAGGAAGCACGTAGTGCACCCCAAAGCACTTAAAAAGGAGATCAACCCAGCAAATGAAGTGCTGCACGGACTCCGGATCACCCGTCTCGCAGAACTTGCATTCCAGAGACTCGGTTTTCTGTATAATCCACAGGTGTCTGTTTAACGCACAGTGCCCTGTGATCAACTGACAAAGGAGTTTGAGAGACCCCCGATTCAACCATGTCAAGTATGCATTGGTCCTTCTGTTCACACATGGGACCAAGCTCCTGGACTCCTACATTTGACTTCTTGAGCCAACGACTCAGCCTCCTCCCGCTGCCGAATAGCAGTCTTCAGGGTCTGAATACTAACGGCAAGAAAGGTTCGGGTCCGACGTAGTGTGTGCCCGAGGCTTCTTAGCCAATTGGTCAGCCCTCTCATTCCCGTAGTATCCACAATGAGCAGGTATCCAGGAAAGGACGACCCCCCGGAGACCGTTGCAGAGAAGGTTCAAGGCGTCCAAAGTCTCCTTGCAGAGGCCGGACACCTTCCTCTTTCCCTGCATGCAGTGCACTACGCTAAGACTATCGCTGAAGACGAAGATATCATTCGGCGGCGCTTTCTCTAGCAATGACTCTGCAGCTAGTCGGAGAGTCAGAGTCTGAGCCTGGAAAACGGTGGCGATCTCCCCATGGGGCACACACCCTGCCTAGCCCGACCTCCTCTCCCCTCCAGCAGAAAGCAGCACCAGTAAACTCCCCCTGCCGGGACCCGTCCGTGAAACAGATGACCCCATTCAAGTTCGAGTGAAAAGAGGCCTCTCGTGCTGTCCACCGCTTCCTACCCTCAATGACCACCTCGAAAAGTGCGGGGTTGGGACGTGCGAACCTTTCACAGGGTACATGGAAAATGCTCAACCCCCCTGCCATTTGCTCAGGCACATCAATATGAAATGAAAGTTTCATATCTCTGTGTCCGAAGTCTCTCCAGCCCAACCATTGGTTGTTCCTTCTGAGCCTGTGCATTCCAAGCGTGCGCTAACTTTAGATTGATAACTTCAGTCTGAATATGAACTTCATGATTACATTTCGCCTCATTCTAAATGAAATTTCAGAAACGTATTTCGTAGTCACTCAAACATGCTTTCATTTTGAGTGCGACGGTTCTGTTCTGCCATGCTTTATGAGTTTGCTGTATTTCACGTTCCCGTTGAAGTCGTAACAGTGCGGAAATATACACGAAAGACTGAACAGAGAGAAAGTGGCATGAATTCCTTCTCTAATTTTATTTTTGTGTTTCTTTTTTATGCCTAGGGTACTCATCTACGAACAAAAACCGTGCATAAAACTTTGCAACCAGTGTTCAATGAGACTTTAACTTTCTATGGAATGACGCAAAATGATTTGGTTCGACAGTCGCTTCAAATTAATGTCATGGGTAAGTTAATGTGTTTCCTATTGTCTGCGCTCGCAAAAATGCACCTAATTTCACTACTTCTGTCATGCCTACTGCTTCGCATCTCTCGTCATGTCCGTAGACTTCTTTCAAGTACGTGATCGCGTCACACGCTTTCTCGTCTTCTTCCGCGTATCGGTTGCGGCACGAGATGTATCGCTCACCGCTCGCTATTGTTATTAAGCGCTCACTTGCTACCAAAGCGAAAAACTAATAAACACATATTACATGTGGGTCGTAGCGACTTGTATCTCGCATTTCTCCGAATTCTCTCCTACACAGTGAAGAGTGCTGTCCCATATTTTAATAACTTCAAGCGGCAGACTGGAAGAAGTCGTGTTAATGCTCGTTCGAAGTGTGGAGCAATTATAGACATTTGTTGTTTTGTAGCTATGTGCTTGAAAAGTTTGTCAAACAATTATGACCTGAAGCATTTCATTGTCCGAATGTCAGTTCTCATATCTCTTTTTCTGTCTTTATGATCACGCGAACTTTATTCAAGTTGTTTTGCCAGTCTGAAATTAAAAATGACTCGTTTCCTAGAATTTGATTGATGTCATTGATTTGCAATTTTGCCACGGTTCCTCGAAATTCAATTCAATGCAAGATTGATGTTACCCTCAGCTAAATTCTTTTCCAAGCTAATTAGAAAAATTAATTAAATGCTCTCTCCTTTGTGGCATTCAGATGAGGACAGATGGGGAAGAGATTGCTTGGGCACGGCTCAAATCTCACTTCACCGACTCAAGCCGCAACAAACGAGGTTTTTTACGCTGGATCTCGAAGGAACCTCTTCAGTAAGAAACTCCCGGCATGATTTATGATCAATTAAACGCAACTAAGTTCTATGCATAAATTCCAAATGAATGATGTGACTCAAAATGTAGTCTCTCTGAGTCATATTTATTAATTCAATTTCCGTGTAATTCTGATTCTGTAGAGTAATTGGGAACGAACGATCGTAGACAAAGAATGGGGACGAGGCCGACTCCTACTGTCGCTACTTTACTCTACAGACAAAAGCGCTCTCATTGTTGGAGTCGTGCGGGCACATGATTTACCCGCATTGGACTTGAACGGAACTTCAGATCCATATGTCAAAGTGTGAGTTCATACTTTTGACCTTCATGTCATGCTGTTCCACTCGCATCAAGGAAGCCAGACTCATGATCTTAAACCTGAAAATTACAAGCCCGATAATGGGTTTCATGTTGGGCTAACGACCTTCCGAGAGAGTGTCTGGAAGTCGTTACGGAGAAACCGTCATTCAACGGCTTTTTACAAACCGCTGTGTTTTTGTGTTGCAGGAGACTGGTTCAGGACTCAACAGGTGGTGGCGTCACAGTCCCGACCAACTGTGCCTCGCTAAACAGAAAATACAAAACCAGCGTCAAGTGGAAAACTCTGAACCCCGAGTTTCTGGAGGAATTTTCGCTGAAAGTATCGCACGTGGATTTGTCAAAGCTCGCGCTTGTGGTTTCGGTGTGGGATAAGGACATGGGTCGAAATAATGACTACATAGGTAAGCAATTCCTTCCTATGTTCATTGGAATCTGCTGAATTTGTTTCCGGTTTCCGACATTTTCTGTAAGTTTCAGGAGGAATTTACTTGAGCTCAAATTCAAAAGGAGAGAGACTGAAACATTGGACTGACGTGGTGAATATTTGCAACAAGAAACATCTTCGATGGCACACTCTGAGTCCCACACCTGTTCCTTCTTCTTAACGCTGTATTTAGTTCGGCAGGAAATCTCTCGTGCGAATGTTTACTCAGACCGTAAAAGTTGTAATTGTAATCACATTAACAAGGTACCTGAGCCTCTCTGGAGATTATGAACATATACACAATTCTTCTACGATTAAATGTGTCAATAAAACACGTTTTCATCATCGGTGTTAAAATCTTCTTGATGCTTCTCTTCGAGAATTGCAAATTTCTTGCTGGATTGTTGTCGATTCATTTGATCCATACTAATGCGGAATATTAATACATCATGTTAAAGCATATCATTAGTTCGAGACAGAACGAATTCAGGGTATGTCAAAACTTTGCATAATTGGATCGAGATAAAAGTAGTAACGATGTGCATCAGCAAGTTGCCTTCGCAGTGTCAGGTCCCCCAAGCCAGGTTGCTTCTGAGAGTGATTTGATCGTTGTTCGCTTATTGACGGCAAGTTCATGCTTCTGATTTGCGTTCGGTCTGCCAATTCGAGAATGCTTTGAGCCTGTCGATCGGTTGTAGTGACTCGTGAGGGTATTTACTACACGGCTGCCTGCGTGCAGTAAAACAGCCTGCGCTCACTGAGCTGACATGCCGGTGAAATGTTCGATCCGGGAAAGAAAGGGGGAAGTCCTCTGGTGAATGAATAATGCAAACTGATTGTAGACATACGTGGAACTTGAACGAAAGCATCACGGGAGCTTTGCACTCGCTTTTTGGTTCGGTCGGTCAGTTCGGTGTTTCCAACGAAGAGTGTTGTATGTTTTCCTCCTTCCTTCCTATTCTGTCTCTCGCCTCTCCTGCTCTCTATTTTTCCCAGTTTCGGAATTATTTTTACTTAGCTTAGTTTTAATGAGGTTGTGACTCAAATTGAGACTAGCGACAAATACGCACAATCTTTCTTTATTCTAGTCAATAGTTATACAGCAGTTATAGTGAGACGAGCACTATTCGACGTTCATGCTCTGCCCAATCTTGAAGTTAGAGGTCAGACATAAAAAATCCGCATTGTTTTCCGGACAACTTTGGCTAAGCATGCTAATTAATCCCTTTTTTACTTTCAGAATGCTGTGGCAGAAGAAGAGTACAAATAGCTTAATTATGTCTTCATGATTCAGAGGACATTGGGCCTGGAATTGTTATACTGCATTTGGTGATATTTTTTTCGCACAAGAAATCAATAAATAATATAGCGTGGAAAGTCAAAGGAGGAACGCGCAATAAAATGGGAAACAAGAAGCGCAAGTCAAACCCCTCAACAAAAGTTGAAGACTTGAAATGGGAACTTAGGAAACGAGGCGTCCGGCCGACCGGAGATCTCGCGACAATGGTAACCAAGCCGCAATTGATCATAACGCTAGGATGTGCGCAGTTTAGAACAACCTATGTTCCGGATTAATTAACGAAGAGTCATTAACTTTCCAATGCTTGACGTGTAATGCAAAGGGTGATCGCCTGTTAAATATACCAAAATAGCAGAAAATCAACAAGTTCATAATCGCGTAAACATAATCACCACAAAATTATTTAAGTCTGTTTACTGGCCGCACTTATCTCGGGTTCATTGGGTATTAATTGCGTGCGGTTGCGTCACTCTTACATCACACGTAGTAATCCTCTTCATATTTCGCTGCATTGCTATGCGTTACAGAAACTCTGAAGTTCCACCTAAAGACCGTAACCACCTCAAGCAGTACTGAGGTACGGAGACCTCATAAATCCTCTCGTGTTTATGACAATTTTTGAGGCACGTGTACGAATTTGAGGTAACTAGTCTCTGTGCTGCGAACTGATGACCCATGACCCAGAGCATCGAATGTCATTTCTCTTGTTGATCCTGTCTATCGAAAACTTCCTAAACCATGACCACGGGGTAATATTACGCGTGTGCTGAACCAATCGGTACCCATAGCACGCTTGAATCCTTTGGCACCTTTCGTCACCCGTGTAAAGCGTGGTCAGACCTCTAATTATCTGAATAGTAACTAGCAAAACTAGTGGCGGGGTTTAGCCCGCCGGGATTCATCTCGGGCAGGGGCCCGCGTTGACAATCGAAGCCTGTCGGTGTCAAATTTACTTTCTTTTATTCGTCCGAATTGGGATGGGATTCTGGAATGTTTAGTTAACATAACCTATCATTGACACGGAAAGAAGCAGCTTTATGACCCGGCATGTCGCAATCCTCGCTTTAAAAAAGAGATTTGCGCACTATGACCTTTCAAGCCATTTCATGTTTCTTCATATTTTTCACGTATATGAACGCGAATTTGAATTTGCAGCGAAACCCAAAATTTGCAGTATACATGAAAATAGCTGACTATTTGAATTATCCTAGAAAAATGGAATGATCTAGAAGCAAAGAGTACACAAATATTTTCAGGCAAGCCAATGCAAGTCACTGTACGTGTCCCGGGGAGGCTAATTTCCATATACTCCATTGAGAATACGGATTCTAGTCAGAGTTCTAGTGATTAACGCTAACCCTGTGATGGAAGAAGCTTGCCTCCAAGTGTTCACAGCACAAAAACTATATGAAGGGTCGCGTGACGCCACTACAAAAGAAATGCTTTAATAAGCGATGCTGGTTTGGATAGATGAATTTGCATATACTCTCTTTAGAATAAGGATTGTATTCTGATACTCACGAGTGATATCGGAAGCGGAATCTACTTTCATACTTCCTAATCAGACGTCTAGGAATGTAAGAATAGTGCTTTGCTGATGACCAGAAGAGCAGACCATGATCGCTGAATAACATCCACAGACCAGAAGGTCCTGGGGTCGAAGTAGAAGTACAAACAAAGCAACGCTTTTATGAGCTAAGCTACAGACTTTTGTATGTGGCATCTTTTTATCACTTCGTACTTAATGCTTAGCCAATGTTATTCTAATCTTACAACTTACACGGTTTTCCTCAACCTCAAGATCCAGCCAGGGAGTAAACATCTGAAAGATGAATGTCTTATAATTATAATCACCCTGGGCAGATATGTCGGATGGATGCTCCTTTAATTGAATCGAGGAATTCCTTTCTGAATTCGTGTTGTCATTCTTAAGCAGACCACCGCCAGGGGTTTCTTTTTCGAAGTTCTTGTGGCAAATTTCTAGTACCCACTTTCTTTCTTTCATCACGTGAATGTGAAATGTAATTGTTTTCGTGCCATTCTTGTGAGGTTCTCTGTTGCTGTGCTGCATTACGAAACGTGTAACCTTTCCTAGCAAACAATACCCATTTCCAATATTTCAAAAACGAACTCTCTTTCGCTCTTCAATCCCAGCCTCTCTTCACGAGCTACGAAGGAAAGCATCGCCGGCAAAGGCTGACAACGAAGTTAGTAGTTGGTCAGAAATTGAAAATGTACGAAGAATTGTCAGAGATTTTCTTCTGGTAATTTGATTAGTTAATTGAAAATGATTAGTGATTAACGCCATTAATTATTAACCAGTTGCTGGTTAAGTATTTTATATAAGATTATTTCTCTCTTAATTCTAATTCCTCCATCGTAGTTCATTCGATTGTCATCATGGCTCATCTGGATCCTAACAAGATGCACACTATCGTGAACATTGAAGGCTCCGACGATAACACTCCCTCCATCGGATGCTTTGTATGCCTCTCTAAGCCATATTTCTTCGTAAGAATTTGCCCGTTTGTATTGATTCCGCTTCGGGAAGATAATATTGCTATTGTGGGGCCGAATACTAACTAGTTGACTCCTACAATCACATATTCAGGAGTTCAGATTGGGTTAATCGCTTAGATTTGAACAAAGGACGGAGCGAATCAAGAACTTGGGACTGATTTTAGCAATTTTCGCAACGTAATTGTAGGCGAACTGACTCGACAAGTATCAATCTATTGGTCGTGTCACATGATGTCCATTATTACATTGATGATCATAATCATGCTCAAGTCTGAAATTGAAGTGGCGAGTTTTTATTACGTGGCTGGCAGGGGGTTTAGTATTCTCTGTATGCAATTCACTCTCGAAATTACCACACTTGTACGTTGTACCCTAAACTCTGAAGCAAGAATATCACCATCCGCGTCCCATGCATGTATCCGACAAGTCAGTCGTACGATGAGCAGACAGCAGAACCACTCAGACTCAGATTTAACGCTTGTAGCATTAACGAAGTTTACCTGCTTACGTGCGAGAAGAGTTTCAGGCACGTAGCAGAATTAATTGCGGCAGCCAGTTCGTGAATCGTGGAACTTTCCCTGCTGCTCGCTCCGTCTTCCAACTTCCAAATATTGTGACCCACTCAGGGACACCGGTAGCCAGGGCATGACGAGACATATCATATCACCACAAGTTTAGTCTTAGGATCAGTGAGACGGAGCTGACTGCATAGGATATATGACGTTGTAAATTAATTAGTCTGTGGTCGTATTAGTAATAATAACGATGATAAGGTTTTAGAAAGAAGCCGTGGTTTTGTCTTCGTGCGCAATCCAAAAGTGCAAACTCAGTCACTCATCTGATATCAAGACTGGAAGTGGGCAGTCGTGGTGTGGTGCTATTGTTTTTTTACTATTTTGCCGACAAGTTCGAGATAGTCAACTTCATCAGCACTGATAAAGGTTGAAATTCTAGTTATGCAGCTAGTAATTTTCTTTATCGTTGTGCCAGGTTAAACTTGGTATTAGTGTAAAATTCTGGGGCGCTCGACAATATAAATGGCTTGCCATAAGGTCATTTGATTCATTTTTATTTACAGATGAAGCGGCTTGATGAGCTAAAGGAGAAGGAAAAAGAAGAACAGCAACAGAGAATCAATAACAATAAAGTCAAACCAAATTCACATCCAACAAATGATTTGAAAAAAATTAACAAGAATGAGAACGATACACAGCGACGAATGAAGCGAAAAACAGACCAACTTCGACAGGAACGATCGCAAATCGTATTGTGGAAATCACCATTTCTAACACTAAAATATTTCCTGTTGGAAATTCCATGCTCAATCTCAGATGCTAAGAATAGGTACTCAATCTAATCTTGAAGGAAATCTCAGTCGAAATTCTGATATGTCTTAACTTTTGTGCTCTTTATCAGGGTATTCGCTTCTTTGTTCGATAATCGCAAGAGATCCGTTCCTGCATTTCGTCAGCTCTGTGTTCTCATCTTCACGATGTTCCTTTTCTACAGCTTCTACTTTTATGCGTTTAAGGACGATGAAGATTCGATGATGGTAAGAATAATCCACAAATATCTTTCTTTTTCGTTGTGCGTCAACTTCCTCGATTTTTCCTCCACTTTAGGTTAAAGAATTAATCTCTTGGTACTC
Source organism: Mesaphorura yosii (assembly GCA_009869945.1). Taxonomy (NCBI): domain Eukaryota; kingdom Metazoa; phylum Arthropoda; class Collembola; order Poduromorpha; family Tullbergiidae; genus Mesaphorura; species Mesaphorura yosii. The sequence continues at coordinate 137,143 of WIXG01000113.1, forward strand.
GTATTGGATATTTCTGGGTATTTTGTCCTCTGTGGGCTTAGGAACGGGTTTACATACATTTGTATTGTATCTTGGACCATTCATCGCCAAAGTCACACTAGCCGCCCAAGAATGTGGATCTGTAAATTTCCCAAAGCCACCGTACCCAGATCAGTAAGAGAATTTACTAACTGTATTGCCCTATTTGTGACTATACAGTTTACTTTGAACAGCTTATATTCTACTTGTGTTGAATTACAGAGTGATATGCCCTGCTGGAGACAACCATCCTGGTGTGTCCATTTGGGAAATCGTTGCCAAGATTCGCTGGGAGTCTCTAATGTGGGGGTTTGGAACCGCTCTCGGGGAACTGCCACCGTATTTCATGGCCAGAGCAGCTAGAATATCAGGAATGGATGCTGATGAGGAATTGGAGGAATTTACTCAATTGCTTCAAAGAAAAAAGAGACTTGACCCTAAAAGCCTGGTATACTTTTATCCCTATTACTTTTTATGATTTCTTCTTACCGGTAGTTTGAAATCTTGATCGTTTTAGAGCTTAATTGAACGTGCAAAAGTGTGGATGGAAGATCTGGTTGAGAAGGTTGGATTTTGGGGCATCTTGGCATGTGCCTCAATTCCGAATCCACTGTTTGATCTCGCTGGAATTACTTGTGGACATTTCTTGGTTCCCTTCACTACTTTCTTTGGAGCAACTGTAATCGGGAAGGCAGTAATCAAAGCCCATCTGCAAATGATTTTCGTGATTCTAGCTTTCAATGAAGACTTGTTGAAGTTGTGAGTATTGAAAAATTGATTTGCCCCCGATTATGAACATTTTTATACTAATTATTTTGCTATAAAATACAGGGCTGTGGATCTTCTCGGCTCGATTCCTAGGCTTGGGCCGTATTTGAGTGATCCTTTCACGAAGTTCATGCAAGGTCAAAAGGCAAATCTACACAGTAAACCAGGGAACGGTTCATCGGTAAGATCCTCATCAACGTGCCTTTCTTAAAACAATGAGTACTGAAAGTACTGATATCGTCTTGTGCCTGTCTAGGATGGTGGAATTTTAGCGTTCTTATTGGAAAAACTTGTGATGGGAATGGTGATTTATTTTGTCATATCTATAATCAATTCAATGGCTCAATCGCACCACAAAAGAATCAACAAGGAGAACATCAAAGTCAAGTCATGACCTCCTTCACCTCATCTTCGAAGTAGCCGTTAATTCTTGTCCCTTCACTGAACCAAGAAACTGATCCTTCAGATTTAAACCTTCACTTTAGGTGAAAACCCAACCTGATCGCATTCGTAAGTACTATACATGCTAGAATACGATATTACGGTAACATTCTTTTCTAGTACTATGCAATGATTATTTGTATGCACCCTTTCGAAACACTAACTGAAACTGTTGAAACTGGTAATAAAAGTTGATGTCACGGAGCTACGTAGCTGTCTTTAATTAGTTAATACAGTGTACAACCCTTTGATCTGCATAACAAGATAACGCGATGCAAAAGACACTGTTTGTATATTTATAATGTAACATAGTGCGATATTTTACTTTATTTTGCACGTACTCCAACTCAGGTCGTTGCATTGTTTGGCAGGGATTTCTAAATGTGTACCTGTGAACGAATAAATAAATCGTTTCGATTTGAGCTGTGAATTATATCCGATCCGTTTCTACGCGACTATTTTTATTTGCATCAATTATCATCGTAAATTATAAGCATTTGAATGAACAACGTATTCTGTACCGAACGTGCTAAATACATTTGCCCATGCTGTGAATTAGGAGGATCACTAACTCTAACACTTCGTAATTAATAGAAATCCTTCTGAACAGAACAATGACTTTTGAAGGTTTCCATTTCAATGCGCGAGAAGTACTTGACTATTTATCGATACAAATGATCAGCTTCAATGTTTGCAGCAATTTCCGCCTCCCACTTGTCGCCGTTGTTTAGTAGCTTTTCCTTATTGTACAGAAGTTCCTCGTGCGTTTCCGTTGAAAATTCAAAATTCGGGCCCTAATCATACAAAAACAGATGATTAGTTTAATGATTACAATCACCACACAAAGTAGTTCAAGTTCAAATGAAATTGAACAAATACCTCCACAATGGCGTCCACGGGGCAAGCTTCCTGACAGAATCCGCAATAGATACACTTTGTCATATCGATATCATATCTTGTGGTTCTTCTGCTTCCATCAGCTCTCTCTTCTGCTTCAATCGTAATAGCCTACAAGCACGAAGAGTATGATAAACCGATAATTTTATTACGGATTGAGTGTGGAGGCTGCTTTCAAGGACATACCTGTGCAGGGCAAATCGCTTCACATAGTTTACAAGCGATACATCTCTCCTCGCCTGAAGGATACCTTCTGAGCGCGTGTTCACCTCGAAATCGAGGACCTAAGGGACCCTTCTCAAATGGATAGTTAATTGTAGCCGGTTCCTTAAACATGTGAGCCAGGGTAACTCCAGCACCTAAACACAAAAGGAGAATATGTCAGTTCCTTCATATCAATGTGCGCTTACTTAATTATACTATAAAAGATCGCTGTCAAAATCAGCTATACCTCGAAACAACTCATGCCAAAACATGGTCACTGCTGCTCTGTCATTAATATCCTTCCAGGCATAGCTCTCTACCTGATCGTTGACGTACTTGTACCCTGGAGTCTTTACAGCTGAAGGAGCCGTTTCCTGGAAAACTGCTTTAGATGAAGACAACGGCCGCAAATTCTTCGCAGACCATAAAAGAACATTCCGGCTTAAGGCCGGCGTTAGTGGACCTGTAAGATATATTAAATTTTATATCTGCCAAGCTTCAAGTGTATAATTTCTGGACTTACTGGGGATCATGGCTGGCGCAGTCCTTCCCAAAAACGAACGGACAACAGCTTAAAGTTTGCCAAAACAAAACAAGTTCAGCTTGGATTTTAAAGAAACGATAACTGAAGATCTTCCACTTCAGCTTCTTGATCACATATAACTTGTCCACTCAGGTTACGTTAACTGCATATGCTTATTGCGTTTGAGTTCTATATTTGTGGTAACGATCGGACTTCGTGTTTACCGCTGTGCAAAGAAAGCCTTGGAACACGCGAATGCGACATGAACGATGGTTTGTCACATGTATGAAGTGGGTTCGCCACATTAAAATATATTATCCCTTTAATAAAACAGATATTACTCGCAAATTTACAGTGCGTAAATTGGATGGATGTCGTGAATAAATTGATATTCAATACATTTTTTAATTAGCTCGTCGAAAAATAGAATGTCCGTCAAGTCGTCAGTGCTTCGTTTTTCTGGAACAAGGTTTATTTGTTGGCACATTCTGCATGCGAAGTTTTTTCTTGGCAGTTCTTAACAAAGGCCTGACGTGCATCAGCGAGTCACAAGTTGACAAAATGTCCAAGAAATCATCGCAAGACAACGACGGAATGTCTACGCCCTGTTAGAAGGCAATTTCGTAATGAATGACTTTGTTAAATTGCAGGGCACAGGTGCAGATCGTGCACATTTCACATGCTGACGACTGTTAACTTACGTTGAAGGACAACGCACAATCAGTCAAACTGATGCCAGTGAGAGCCACCACAAGCGACGATGCTCCTCCGCCAATTGTCCCTACAAGTGAGTTGACTGTGTCCAAAGCATGATGTACGTCCAACGCTGAAACGTCCAGAGCCCTTTGTTGCGCCTGTACAAGCACCGAGTAAAATGAGAAGTCTGTCCACAATCCCATTACCTCAGTGAGATGATGTACTCCTCGGACCATGTTCTGCGTCACCAGTGCCATGATTAGCAGAGCGCAGAGGTGGATTCGACCCATTTCCGGTAAGGAATGTTCAAGAAGAACAGAAATTTGCAAATTGATGAACTGCGTAATTCTTTCCAGTGACTGACAAATTTAGAGACGAAATCACCATCCTTTTATACAATTTTAACAGACGAGATGATACTTGTGACATATTATATTTGTGCTAAATCAATTACATCTGACTAATTCTAAAATCATGCAATTTGAAATGGGCTGGAGCCACTTTGCACGATCCAGGAAACTCATTAATGAATTATGCGGCACGTGCCATGCGCTGGAGACTTTGCCGTCTGGTTTCATGAGGAAAATTGTGTTGACATTGAACTTGAAGGCTTAATTGAGGCGCGTGCTAGTCAGGAGTTGAGGCGAAATGAGCATGTCAATGTCAGCGATTGTCCCGGATATGAAGCTAAATTAAGCAGATGGCCGACTGGCAAACGGGCAACATTCTGTGTGGAAGTTTCACAACTTCGAATTTATCAGAAATATTTTCAGCTTTCAGCCGAGCAAATGTTGAAGATAAAATTAGAAACCATACATTAGCATAAAGTGATAGGTTAAACAAAGGGTTTAAGAATGAAAAGAGTCCCACAATGACGAGTCATAACCATGCACGGATTCGGAAAGTCCAACGTGTTCCAACAACTTGTTTTTGTTGCATCCGTGAGAACTTCTGTTAGAGGGCTCATGTGAACTTGAGCAGTAATTGATTGACTCGAGGTACTTTTTAATGCTTCTAAAATTAGACGAAACTGGCCCGCACCGAGACTTGGCGTGTCCAGTTTGTTGAACTTGAGTAAAATAAGAAAGCTTGACTTGGCGCTTGTGAGAACAGACTAGAGTTTTTGCAAACTTTGCGTATTTTATTGTATACAAGATGAGGCTTCATCTTCATCGGCTACTGGTAGCATTTGTATACATAATTAACGTGAACATAATAACATGTACAGGTAAAGTGTCCAAAAATGTCCAGGTTTCATCCAGTCATAACTCGAATTGAATTGATCACAGGTTTGGACCAAGAAGGATGCAACGTGCCACAAACGCCCCATAATGGTAAATTTACATCCTGCTTATGACAGCCTCGTTACGATGAAGTGACAAGACCCGCAAGTCCAGATTTATTCACGATTTATAGGAAATTATGAAGTGAGTGGTTGCGAGGGAATTCTTGCTGACCCATTCGATCCGCCATGCTGGAAGGATCAGACTAAGAAATTCCCCGTCGGCAGAATAGTGCGCTACTTCTGTTTGTCCAACTTCGTGCTTCGCGGTGCCGCAACCATCGTTTGTACGAAATCAGGGAACTGGTCGCACCCATTTCCAAAATGCTGTAAACAAAGGACAGTAAAGTTCACACCAGGCACAGTTGGTAGAAGTCCTGAGAAATTCATTGCCGGGTCCACACTGGACGTGTTCGAAGGGGCTGTAGAAAAACGGGTTGACGAAGTCCAAGTGGAAACCATTTCATGTCCGTCCCTTGAGCAGACGAAGAATGTGGAATTTGAATGTCGAAGCCCAACTGGTGACTTCCACAACTGCGACAGGGCACACATTACGCCTTATACAGTTGCACATCTTAAATGCAGCAAGTGAGGGTTCATTATCCTATCTGCAGACTGCTTTCATTTTTCCCACCTCAATTACGTCTCCTCTTGTCTCCACGTAAGGTACTTCCGATCGTCCTCTGATCTCGCCTATCGCTATCGTAAGTGCAAGCCAGACGGTACCTGGAGCACTGAAGGATCCATCAACTGCATTGCAGGTTAGCCTAAAATAGGATGATTGACTCATTCGAGTTTGGGAAATAACTTTTATGGATGATTGTAGATTGTGGCAAGTCCGACATTCCGAGACGAGCATTGATCACGAATGGAATCTTATCCAATCTGGGACAGTGGCCGTGGCATGTTGCGATTTACGTAATCAACTACAAGAACGAGAAGGAGTACATCTGTGGAGGATCCCTGATTTCAAAGTATGCCGTGCTCACAGGTACGTAATCACCTTTGTCAACGCGAGTCCAAGATAAGATAATAAGCATCTTAAGCCATGTCTGAGTTTGCGTGTTTACTTTGAATTTGTGACAGCGGCACATTGCGTGACTGAAGTCGGAAGTTCAGAATTGAGATCTCTGAATTCAATCGTTCTGGCTTTTGGGAAGCACAAGCGAAGCTTCAATTACGGCGAAAAGTCAGTGCAGATTAGACAGCCCAAACAATTGTTTCTAGCAGATGGTTACAACCCACTCAACTTTGAATCGGACATTGCAATTATCGTGGTGGACGCTCCTCTAGACTACACGTTCTACGTCAGACCGGTCTGCATTCCTGAGCACTACAATTCACTCATCGAAGAAGTACGTATGTCCATGCAAACTTGGTTGAGGCTAATCATCTGATACTGCCCTTTCATAATGGCGGCCTGACTTTTGCTTTTTCAGTATCAAGTACAACCAGGAAACTTGGGAACGGTATTTGCGTTTGTTGCACTCTGTTTCGAGCAGAAATTGTTCATCTCAGAATGATTTATTCTTAAGGTTGTTGGTTGGGGTCTCACGGAGGAGGGAATTCCGTCGGAAGACTTGCGAATGGCTCAGCTACCCGTGGTCTCCTCCACAGTTTGCATTGACTCGTACCAGCAGTTCTTTCAACAGAACAAACGATACACAAACTTTTGTGCTGGCTACAGGAATGGTGAGTTCTTAGTTACAATTCCATATAACATGACGATTCCACGACAGTTTATCGTGGCCCGATTATCGAGTAGGGGAAGGATTCTTGGTGGGTAACCCTTTAGGCTATTTTTAGCTAAGATAGGGGAGGGGTTCTTTGGGGTGGGGGTTAGGGGGATGGCCCTTTAGGCTATGTTTTTTTTCCAAAAGAACTGAATTCTTTATTCGACTCAGAAAATTCGTCATAACAGATGATTGTGATCGCAAAGATCACCAAAGATCGTAAAGGTCACGAAGATCATGATCGCGTGGTAGAGCATGCAAGTCTACGCACGCACGATGGAAATCAATTACAATAATCTAAATTAAGCATAAATATAATCGTTAACGTTAAAAATCGTCGCATCAAGTCCAGGCTGATGTGTGGTTACTCTCAGCGCGGGTAGAACTGCTGCTGTTCTATCTCGGGGGCCCGATCACGTGGGGCTATTTTTAGCTCAGGGAGGGGGAATTCATTGCGGGGTGGCAGTTTGTGCTCAGGATATTTGCCAACGATAACTTGACCTGCAATATTCCGCAATAACGTTTTCCGGCTATTTCGACTATAACATGTCGATGGCAATAATCTGGCGCTGCGGTAATGTGGCTCGGCGATAAACTCGTCGCGATAACCGGGCCGCGATAACCAGTCGTGCAACGTGACATGACGTCTGATTCTCGATGTCAATGCTAACATGAACAAATGTTTTCTTCCGGTCTCATGCACGCTATCACGATGACACGACTTTTGGTATTGATAGGGTACGAATAAGATTAATTCTAGGACTTTATTTTCTGTGCTTTGGTACAGATTAAATTGATTCACGTACATTACTTTACATTGGTAGGACGGGTGTATGCAACGGCGACTCAGGAGGAATGATGGTATTTCCCTCCGGACAAGGAACTGATTTGCGTTGGTATCTGCAAGGAATTGTCAGCGTTGGCGCACCGGACCCGGAAGACAGCAGCAAATGTAATTCCAAACTGTATTCGCTATTTACTCGAGTTGGACGTTTCGCAGACTGGATTGTTCGAACACTAACTCCAGATGGCTACATATAAAAATGGCAACGGCTCGCAAATGAGGCTTGTAAAAAAAGATTCCCCAAAATCTGTGGACTTCTGAGAACTGATATCATTGTCTATAAACATTTAATCATGGGAGGTTTAATTGGTAAAGTATGACATAAGTGAAGAACATATTTTGACGAGGGTTGAAATATTCAATAAATGAAAAGTAATACAATGAATACAATCGAGTAGACGGCGACTGACTTGCTGCGAAATACAAAATTAAGCATAGAAATCATCGCGGTCAGGAATATACGGTTCCACTTTCTCGATGCCCTCAAAATTAAGAAAATGGGAGGCTCGGTGCACTTCGTGATAAAAGTCCTTCGGATTTGCCAGGATAACGTCGTACTTCATACTTGGTTCATGACGCACACCCATAAAGTTGTAGTTCCAAGATCCGTTTGAAGGTATCATGAAGAAACCCAAGAATCTGTCACTCAGGAGCATCTGGACCTTTTCGTAGTGAGAAGGTAAATACCCCTTTGGATTGTTTCCCCTGTCGCTGTTTATTCGTCCCCATTCAAATCCACTGTAGGGCAAAACCAATAAATTAATGTTAAAAACCTGGTAATTTCTATCTGCAATTTCATAAGCACATTGTCATCTTTCTTACCTCGGAGTCAACTTGTAAGCAGTCAAGGAACAAGACCCGGGAGTGAAACTGCACGTAATGATCACAGCCTTCTCTCCGTCCCATTCAGGGTTATCAGACATGATTCTCGCGTGTGTCGTGATGTCCTGCGGTGCCAATTGAGGCAATTCATTGGGCTGCGTATGTATCCAACCGAGAGGTTCCATTTCTGTAGACGAGAATGAAGGAGACGATAACAACTTAGAACATTTTACAATTTTTGAAATGGCAGAACCTTTCAACAGATCATGGCGAGGAAGTATAGCGGGAAGGTGGACAGTCTGGTGAGTTCCCCACTGAGGCGGCATCACAATGCATCGGATTTCCTTCACCTGGGGATTATCCGCTGGACTTACTCCGTACATGTATCCAGCAATTTGAGCTCTGAAATAGTGAAATCACAGATTATTTTAAATTTTGACAAAACATTACACAGAAGCAATGCATTACATAAGCAATCTGTATTCAAATTACCTTAAGTCCGAAATGGTGACAAACTTCCTCAGCAAATTCTTTGGGAGGATGTATGTGAATCCAGTTTCCTTGATATCATCTGAGGATACGTAGATGTGGTTAGTTCTCAGATGAAGATTCGTAGCGGAGATAGCTCGGATGCGCCATTCGGTCTTGGAAGAGAAGGTCTGAGTCTCATAATTCGAGGTCGTGTTTGTGATAATTTCATCACCATGCTTATTCACGGTTCTTGTGGTGGTCGCGGTGAGCTGTGACTGTTCCTTGCTCTGTTTTTCTATCTCAGCAATCTGCTGACGCTGTTGAGACGGTGCGGAGATTTCCATTCCCAACAGAATATCACGAATTTCAGATTGAGTCAGAGAGGCCACGTTGACATTGTTCTTCTTGCCGTAGTCTGCCAAGATCAAGTCCTTCAACTGTACCTCGACCTTAATCCATTCGTCGTCGGTCAATGTTGGCCAAATGTGGTGGGACTCGGTGATTGTAGTCTTGTCGGGCTTCAGAATTACTTTTGTCCTCTCGTTGTTGACATGGAGAGACCTCAAAATTAGGATCAACCGGGAGAAGGCGGTGTACGATGAAATCGTTTTTAGCCAGTCGTCATACAAATTGAACAACACCATTTGGGGTTCAGTCGCCTTGAGAATCAAGTCACCGAACTTTTCCACCTTCAGACACGCTTGGAACGGAAGCTGAAGCTCAGACCCCTTAATGACTATGTTCGGGAAGTCCAGCAAGTGTACTTCCAACGGATCCAACATGCCCTTTCTAGTGACAATAATTTGCTTCGGCTGTTCCTCAACCGGAAGAGATCGGATCAAAGCCGCAACTTCTTCGGCTGTTTTCCATTTGGCCAACTGCCCCAAACGTTTCTGACCAGCCCATACAGATGTATGGATAATTTTGAGGAACAATTGACCGGTTCTTGGGTTGAAAATAAAAATGGCTCCGTTGATTGGCTTGGTCGTTAAGTTTCCTTCAAAAGTCTTGTGTATCGTGACTCGGTACACATTTGTGTCATCCACAAACCAAATGATCTGATTGGAAAACAACTCTCCGTAGTTCTGGGACGATAAATAAGGTTCGGTTGGTTCGGATGAGTACAATTGCAGGGCTTTCCGGATTCGTTCTCTGAGCACATACAAGGCTGGATTTGCTTTCATAATCTTGGCCATAGCTTGCTGAATGAGTGGCTTGGAACCAGGGAACCAGTTTCCATATGCACTATGGAGGTTGTACGCCAAGTCGATGGAAATCAGGACTCCAGTGGGACTTGGATAGATGGACATATTGTCCGTGGTGTAGTCAAGGAATTTTGCCCGAGCATATCTCTCCACATCGTGTGAGTCATAGTCTCCCCATCTCAGCTGTACATCCACCCAATACTTCTGCGTGGTTGTGCTGTCCATGCTGTCTTTCGAGTCAGCCAGTAAGGAGGGTTTAGACACATTCCACTTGTAGGCAGCGAACAGCAGAATATCCGCACAGGAAGAATTCATTTTGTATGATTTTCGAGGATGAATGGTTTCCTTCTGCACAGTCTCAATTTCCAACGCGTCCAACTCTTGATCGAAAACTTGACACAAGTCCATGATGACCGATTCGTGGATCTTCTGCCACAAGTGGGCTCGGAAAATCTGAATAAGTGAAATCTTCAGAGTTGGAATTTTTCCGTGCATGAATATCCCAGTCAAGTCCAGTTGTACTTGGAAACCGACGTAGACATTTGCGCGGTTTATTGTTGGTGACCACCACAGCGTGAATCGACGATTAGGAATTTGATTGAGACCAGATCTTTGAGCGTTGGTGAGTTTCTTGTATTTCATGGACTCCTCAAATCCTGAAGCCTTCTCCCAGAAGAGACCTTCCCAAGTAGGGAAGTATGTGCCCTTGAACAATGTGTGTTCCAGAATTCCTTCAACTCCGCCCAGGGCTTGAATCATGTCAGTTCGATAGTTGTTCAGATTCCAAAGTTTTCCGTCGTGGCGTTGATGGGTCCACCAAAATGGGTTTTGCTTCAGAACCTGGTATTGCTTGAATTCAGTGCGCACCCTCCAGCCTTTGTCGTATGCCAATGTATGACGATCTTTTTGAAACAGTGTGTTTATTCTCGGTATCCCACGATCCCAACTGTCCTCCAAATCTTCCAATGTTAAGCGACGGTTCTGGGAGTTGGCTTCTTGACGTTTTAACGCGTACTCCGCCCAAACACGCTGGGAGTCGTTAAACTCTGCTTCCCATGGTTGAACATATCTGCAATTGGAAAAATACCGTCAAAATTAATAACTCATAAGTCGTAAGGGGTCGACTAAAGCAGAAATAACAATTTCGTACCTATACAAGTTGGGAATGAGTTGATCTTCATCGTGACTCATTCCAGATCTGAAATGTGTAATTCCAACGTCTGTTTGCTTGCTCCATCTCAGATCGGATTGAGGAATCAGCACATGTCCCATTGAAAGCATTCCAAGACCACCCAGTTCCTTCGGCGTGTAAAATACCACCGGAGGAAATCTTGACGGCATTTTGGAGTTTAGGCCGATTTTAATTCTCGTTTGGATTTTGTTCTCGCACTTCACAAGTAGATCCAACAGCTCTTGGGTGTTGACAACTGCTTCTCTGAAGTACGTCATGAGGCCGATGAGAGCTGTATTCCATTTATTAACAATTTTGGTGAAAGTGGTGGAACCTGACGCCATGAGAATTTGCCGGACTCGGTTGTGGAAACGGCTCATGGATTCATCGTCAACCCGAAGAAAGCACTGAGCTGTCCTTTCTTTGGTGATTTCATTCTGGAGGTTCCAAACTCCGTCCCGGTGAATGAAATCTTCATTCGTTGTTCGGCATTTTGGTAAAACGCGACATTCAAATCCACACATGTTAAAAAGTAGATTCGGGTTGTCCTGAAATCGATAATTGATACATTATATTGGAGTATTTTCAAGGATAAATATCAAGATTATAAATGTGCGAAGCAAGAAACTTGCCCGGGAATAGCAGCTAACGAACGTATTCTCCCACTCGACTGTTGTAACGGAACGTGGAAGTCTGTTCTTAATGTCCCAGAAGACTGCACGTCCCAGATTCACATCATGTTTCATCAGCCTCATTCTCGCATCGCGAGGCCAGCATTTTTTGTTGTTGTATCCGACAATGTTCTCGTTGTTCGGATCTGGGTGCTCAGTCAGGTACCGCTGAATCAGATCTCGAGCCTCGTCCGCAGAGAACCGGAACAAAATGTGGACACGGTCCACATATCTTGTGTACAAGCGAATAGGATGTGCAGTTTCTGTGTTGACGTCTTGAAATGTGGCAAAGTCGTTCGGCAATTGTGGTGGTCCGGCCATCTCAGCGGCTCGTTGTAATCCAAGAACCAACAAATCGAGCACAACTCCGTAGTACTGGAAATTAAGTACAAAGAAAACACAATATTACACAACATGTAAGTAAACTGAAGGAATTCCTGCCCGCCGTGACCAGCCTTAAATTGTAAAATTCACAGATGTTCTTGGGAAATGACTTACCTGAACAATGAAAGATGCAAATTGCAGGCCTCTGATAATTCCATAACTGTTTGTGTGATTCATATCCTTGTAATTGATTACGATGTTATTCTTGGCTGTCATGTAATCCGCAATGTTGTGATCCACGATCAATCGAAGCAGTCTGTTTAGTAGCGTCAAATCCATCTTTTCATAAATCTTTTCGTATACTGATTCCAAGAGCACGTTACACTCTCCTTCGGATGTTTCCCAAATATCTTGCAGATTATTGAGCCCTTGGCAAAATTTAAAGAGCAGAAGTGGAGGAGGTTCCGAGTCGGCCGGCTTCACCCAAGGCGGAAATAGGCGGCGTTTGTCTGCCTCGTACCAGAGGTATTGATCCAGGTACGCGTCAGTAATCTTTTCCAAAGGCTCAACATCATACACCGGGATTAAGTGCGAGTACAAGTCCATAAATTCAATTCCTGTTTCCTTGAAAGCTCGCTGAGTCAGTAGGTGCCGCTTGATTCTAGACAAAGCCTCGTGAGGGTTGTCGTAGGCCTGCTCAATTAATCCCAACTCTTCACGTTGACTTTGATTCAATCTTGACTTCACACTGCAAAGTTAAACCAACGATTTCAGCAGTGAAGACAAGTTTGTAGGTATAACAAAAATGGGATTTTATTTACCTGTAGGCTTCTTTCAATCTTTCCAAAGCCAGAATCAGCAACTTCGTGTCGTGCTTGTATGACAAAGGTGGGAATGGAATTGGCGAAAAACGTCGAGATTCAAGCCAATGAACTGTAGTGGTGTAAATTGCAATGGCTTCTTCCGGAGATATATAAGGTCCGTCCTTAAGATAATTATGTTGTCGTTCTTGCTCAGCCTGAAAAAATTGTCACATTTAAAAACCTCCATGCACTTTTCTAAAGTGAAAGTCAATAATGTTAAATACCTTCAAGTAAAGTCTGGTAAGCCTTCCTAGATTTTTCTTGCAAACGGTCTTGTCGACGGTTGCACCACGCCGGATTCTTTCTCTGTTGTAATGGGCTGTGTTTGTCCACCAATCAGACTTCATTTTCACGAATCGAAGAATCATGTTTTCGACTGGTGTGGGCAAACCTGGAACCTTCCACGGTATATTGGCTTTCCAGCAACGCCAAGCCTCTGACAAATGCTGCAGATTAAAACATGTAGCATTGATTAATTGATAAGTTGAGACTGCGTCATTAATTAATTCTATTGTTCACCTGAAGAATTGTCTTGGCTTTGTTCGCTTTAATGCCTTCCGGCATCATGTCCACAATATCGTGCATAACAGAAGCACGAAGTTCCAGGTCAAAGTGGCTCTCCACGCGCTGCTTGGTCACAGTTTTGGCGACTCCTTTCGAATGACGACCCTCAAACTGCCGGGACAACAGGTTACCCAACCATCGTTCCAGCAATGGTGTAATTCCTCTCATGAAGAACAACCAGACTCTCCATCCAGGGGCCCAGAAACCGCACCCTGGGCCCTTCCCCACAGGACCCTGCACAAAGCAAAAAGTTATGATTTTCTCAAAATCGACTTCCCTGCCTTAATTAAAGTATGGAATATCAGTTTGGGCATGTTCTCGGACTTGTCCTCAGCTCACATCTGGCTGATTCAGGACCCCTGCGCCACTCATCATGAGAAATTTAAAGCAAGCAGCTACGGAATCAGTCCTGTACTTACTGTATTAAATCTGTAGTAGATGACGTGCTTCAAGTCCTTGCACATTCGGATCTGCCTCATCAACTTGTATTTGTATCGGTACATTCCTGTCAATTGTCCGACATGAGCGAATATGTATTGCATTCCATCGGCAAGTTGGAATGCATCCACGTTATTCAGACGGTACTGGACGTGCGAGTCAACGATTAGCTTGGTGAGACGTAATATTTCTCTGCATAGATGGAAAGCGTTTCCGAATCTGGACTTCTTTCTCTCCTTTGTAGTCAAGGTTTTGACTGGTTTCAGGTTGAAATTGTAGTCCAAGTGCAAATAATTCAAATTCTTACGATGAATCAACAAATTCAGCATGTTGTAGCCTTGTCTACACACCTGTAGCGGGACACAATATTATAGAATTCAATTAATATGAAGTTCGATCGTCATCCGCTTAACGTTTCATATTGCAATCGGATCAACTCTGTTTACCTGCAGTCCGGCTTCTACCCAATCAAGTGTTGTGCATTGGAAGAACTTGGTGGCCTTGAAGGATCTAAACAAGTACCTCTTTTTTTGAGGTTTGGGTGGTCTGTGCTTCAGCGCATTAAGTACATAGTACTTGAGCAATTTCTGGTATGAAACACGGACTTTGACTGGCTGGCTAGGTGGGCAATGTTCCTAAAGGGAGAAATTATATATTAGCTACGGCTACTAGAATTCTAAGACGCTTTCTGTATATTTGAAAATTACCTTGTACCACGTTTTTACAAGCGGGATGTCAACTGAACGACGCGTTGTCCCAGACCTGAGATTAAACGGTCTTGGAGCCCACAAAAGCGCAATGCCATTCGCGGTGTTATCAGTGTACAGCGGGATGGAGTTCAGGATGGGTTCCTCAAAAGGTAGTTCAAATTCGTCATTGTCGTCAAATGATTCCTCGAGCGTCTGAATAAAAATATATAAAGTTAGGTTCCATAACCGAACTCTGCATGTCAAAATCTGAAAGTCGTATCATGAAGGAAAGCAATATATTACCTTCACTGCATGACGATGAGAAATTGGATTGATTAGAGGATCAAAATAAAAGGCGGGCAGATCCGGGTCTTCTGTTTTGATGAAAACCACATTGGGTGTATGATACCTATTTAACAAACACATAAGCTCATTTGACGACTAGAAGACTAAAGAAAGAGTTTTGAATTGTTTGTCGAACTCACCAAGAGAGATGGACGAAATTCGGCATATTATTGTAGAGGAATGGAAACGCAATCCTGTATTCCGTGCGCACCGGTGACCGAATAATAATCTTATTTATGTCATTGAACTCGTTCCAATCTTCATCCCTGACGAATAGCAAATATAGTCACAGTAAAAGATTATACGCTCAAGAAAATTCCGTGGTGTTCCAAGAACTTGATGAACTTAATAGAAATACTTACAATTGACTTTGGTCTTTTATCAGAGGCTCGAATTTTGGACCTCCGGGAATGGCCATATTCAGCGCTTTCGCAGTGAAGAAGGATTTCATGTCGAATAAGTAAAAGTAATTGTCGTCGACGAGGTCAGTTAGCAGCTGATTTGCAAGTCTGTACAATGTCGCCATTTGCGGGAGTTGTAATTGCCACGTCTTGTACGAGGTTCCATTCACAAACTTTGTGTCTCCCAGAGGCTTGAAATCGTAGAACCAGTTGGCAACTGATCGGTCTTCCTCGCCGTCCAACTCAATCTGAATAGCTTCTAAGGGTTCAACATCGAGTACATTGTCGGCGTAGTCCAAAGGAGGTTCTTCATCGTCAAATGGTGGAAAACGCATTCTTTTGAAGTGTCTTCGATCTCTCTTTTCTCGTCGCATCATGATCCACATTGTCCTGTGGAAAAGAAACACGATTAGACGATAAGAAGCTTGGGTATGGGCCGTCAACCACTTGGCAAATATGAATTTCTGGAAATAATTACCCCCATTGAGCTATGTATACTGGTTCCACAACCCATGGAATTTCATTTACAAATGTAATAGCGCCAGTGATATGGTACAGGACTTTGACATCTCGGATCTGCTCCCAGGGCATGGGCATGTTTTCCAGCAGCTTCAACACAGCATGTGGCATGTATTTCAACGCACCGAGATAAACTCGCTTGTCGTGCCGGTACTTTCTCGAACTCATGTCACCATGATCGCGGATAATTTTCCTGACATGCTCCGGTGGCATGTCCTCCTTATGAGCATCCACGAAACCGAACTTTCTCCTTTCTGCATACCGCTTTGTCTGAAGCTGTTTCCATTTAAGAGCTGAAAACAAAAGTCAACAGTCAACACACAAATTTTGGCACAAATGATAAATGCTCATTCTCTCAAAAGAAAACTACCTTTATCCTCTTTCTCGGCTTCGGAAATGCCGACCTCCTCCTCCTGGGTCCCAGGAGCATGAAGTGGCTGGGAGTACATACGCTGCTGGTATTGAGCCTGCATTCATAAATTAATTATTGATCAATTATCACATATGAGAATTCGAATTTTAATTTATTGTTCTAACCTGTTGCTGAGCAAATTGCTGTTGTTGCTGCTGGGCTAACATCCATGGTGGAATAGGATTTATCATATACGGTTGGTAAGACATCCTACAGTAAATAGTTACCCCGACAGATAGATTTACGAAGGAAAAACGTGGCGCTCTTTATCAAGACCGGCCTCCCTGGATAATTATATTTAAGCTTTAACCTGGAAGGGGGCCGGAATCCTTAAAACGAAGCGACGTGGCGATAACGCCATAGTCTTACATCAAGACGTTAGAATACCTTATCACTCTTAAACTGAATATGGAACACTAATTCACTTTAGCTGACCAGTACTCTAGGACTCAAATAACTTCTTTTGCAAAGAATCGACTCGATTATCGTGAAGAGCTTCAGCTTAATTGATCACTGTTGAAAGCTATCGCAAATTTCGAGGTCAACCTTCTTTCTGAACGATTATTTTAATTGACACTGTGAGAACAATGAAGAATTCGTTTTACTGCACACTTTATAATGACGCCGCTTCAAATGCAGCAAGCTACGGCTTTTGTATTTGGTGCCTGAGAATCAACTACGCAAAAAATAACCAGGAACATAGTTCCTCAGTCTACCGCATTTGTCTCGCCGCGCCGCAAGCACAAAACAGAACTCACATTTCACACCTGAGCTCGCTTGTAGGAACGTTTCGCCATACTCTTTGCAAAAAGCAACAATGGACAGCAATGTGGAGCCAACAGTAGACTATCGAAGCAGTGCCCATGACCGGCGTTCAATTGCAGGTGAGAATACACCGAACTGATGGGAATCTCCCGTTTTTATTGTGGATCCATTACTCTCATCGTTTGGGGGATAAGACAAGGCGGGTGATTTCGGGGTATCTCCGCCCGTTTGAGTTAGTCCATGTCCGTTAATAGAATGACTGCCGACTTCTCAGGAGATTGGAGTGACACTGACACAGCTTTCAGAACATTTCGGCTTTCAGCGCCTCGAACCCCTTTCTTCATTTTCAGGTGAATCCATGAGAGAATACCTTCTTCGCGTGAACATCAGATTTTATGTTGTCTAAACGCCCAGGTTATCTCATTGGGACAAAGTTCTCATCATTCAAGTAAGGATCCATTGCCGAAGTGTGTAAGACAGGTAGGTTTGGCATTAAAAATTAGAATCCAAAAGGTCACAATTTCCTCCTTTAGATTGCCAGCGACTGCAATTGTGTGTTCCTGCATCGTTAATGAGTAGGATGGATCGTATCAAATGTCAAGCACATGTTCATGAACGAACTTCTTGTATTTTTATTGAGCATGTTAGTGAGCAGTTTGTAAATAGCCGAGCCTGGCCACAACAGTGAGGGGCTGTGGCTATGACTTTGACTCAACAGCGAGCCGAGCATGTGATGAGGATGATGACAGACCTCTCATTCAAGTACAGACCACGATTCGATGCTAATAGCTTATGTTGGAAGTATAAAAGTGAATCTGAGGATTATACGGCATGAGGCGCATATTTGTTTGTAGTCGCTCGAATCAGCACCATAATAAAAATAATAAAAATAATTGGCAAATGTTATATGAAATAGAAATCAAAAGTCAGGCTACGTAAGACGAAGCAGAGCAGCGCAGAGCTCAGAGCATGTACACACTTTAAATGTGTTAAGGTTGGCTCGATTGACTCCTCTTCAGCACTGCCGAGATTACGTTCGCTTAAATATGCACGTAATGTAAACCGTGTTTAATTTAGACTTGGCCAATAGCACTTAATTCCTGCCAAGCATCGAGCCTGATGTCCTGTTCTCGGCTTGTGGTTTATGTTTCATGGGTTCAGGCTCTGTCCGATGGTTTTCTATTTATTTAACAGCTTAGTTCGACCGAAAACTCCTTCCGAACGAACAGAAATGACTTTAAAACCATGATTTGGCCTTCCCGCATCTCTCGTCTATGCTACGGAGTTTATTCACATTAGAAATTATACAAAAATGTAAATTCTCACTTTGTAGTCCATGTGTGAGTTGTTTTTGTAAATAGTTTCAAGCAGCTCAAAGTTACCAGGTTCAGCGCAGCAGCACAAGCATGCCTGCCAACGTAATGAGTCGTTTGTGCACTCGCTGAATGCCGAGCTGTTTTCATGTGACTTAATTTACGAACTGCGCCTCATTTTAACATACTTAATTTACAACGGTCGCTCTTGAAAATTCCTATGCAGCTGCAGGCTTCTGATCATTCAGCGTCGAATCTCGAGGCCAGAATTTTGTGAGCGTCAGCGCCAACGTAAGCATAATCAATGATCGATTCATGGGACACTTGAAGGGCGAACTGGTAACCTCAAATTGCAATTGCTCTCGCGTCGCCTCAAATTCCCGGCAGAGGCAAAAGCGAAGGTACGTGTTCATGCAAAAAGATGCAGGTAGTCGGATGTTGTGGTCAACAATCAGCGTCGAAAGCGACAAGACGAACAAGCCGAGTAAAAGAAATCACTGATTTCAATCTGAATTTTAATATCTCTAAACTGAATCGCTGCGCTGTGGAATAATTTTCGTCATGGCAGCCAGCATGCGATTTTTCCCTGTTCAATGTGAAATGTAGAATTGGAAATATTTCGCTTGCGACAGCGACAAGTGCTCTGGCGGGCAGTGCATTAAATGTTTATGACGTCTGAGCAGATTGCGTGTACACTTGTGCCTGCCTCTTACAGCTGCTCTAAACCACGTCCCATAACCAATAAGCAGCACTGATCGTAATTACTGTTGGCTTTAATATTTGCTATCACTGCCATTCGAAATTTCACAATAATTCCTGAGACTGCTTACTCGTGATAAATATTATGACAATTTGTTTTGTCATTCGTTCGACTGCATGCGAGGCTTAACCCTGAGCGAGCGGAGCAACCACGTGCTTGACTGCAGGCCCCAACGCTCACTTTGGACGCACGGGTATCTCGTATCTGCACTTGTACTGCCGCTGCTGCTGCGCTATTATTCTTAGAAATCAGCCGAGTCTGAGTAATAGCATCGCGAGTACGAGTGAGTACGCATATGAATTGAATACTGAACAGCGCAGCACAGTAGCTTGACTCGAGGTGGCATATCATCGAACAATTGGTGATATAATTTAAAGGTGATGATAATGATGCTATCGCAGAACACAACGCGTTCACTGCACAGTCTTCATCATTTGCTTTTCGCTAAACTCAATCGGAAACAATTTTGATAGTGACTCATGCATTATTTATTGGGCTACATGCATCCGCAGTCATTTGTTTGCCATTGATTTCGCCAAGCCAAGGCTATAAATTACAGACATGGTCCAGGCCCACGACAATGGCAACTCGCAATACAATTGCCTTATTACAATGATAAAAATGCGGCGGCCGGACGAAGCGACTTTTCAACGGACGAGACGGGAAGGTGGACTCGCGTTTCAGATTCGCCCAGAGCAGTAACGAACATTAGCAACAGGACGTGTTTTGCCGCGTGAGAGACTCAGATTCCAGACCGAGACTCATGCAATGCGCCCAAGTATTTTTGGATATTTTTATTGCCGTTGAAGGGTTTCATTTCATTTTCCATGTTCCGAGCGAGCAACACGAAAAGGGACGCTGACTATTACTCAGCGCATGGTCCGCGTGTCAGTGCTATTGAGCTGAGTCTGGTTGGAAGGGGCTGTGTCGATCGACTGCTGAACCATCTGATCGCATTGGTCCCGATCAGATGGCAGTTAACAAAGAAGAGTGAGAGTCCCTGCGAAGGTGTCTGGCCTGAGCCTGGGTCGGTTGTGGGACTGCAGATGATTGTTGTTTTGTTTTGTTAAGGTAGGTGGTTGCGTTTGGTATGCGTGAGTTGCATGCACGAGAGAAAGATGTGATTTTTCCTTTGTTGAGAAATGATTCTTTTTCTTGTTGTTCGTTGGTCCAATGTTGCCAGGTGGATGACGTGGCACAAAGGATGTTGTGTACTTAAAGTGGAGGGTAGATGAAGGACAGAAACAGAAAAAAGCACGCAGCAAGCCAAGCACATGGAGTCTCAGTTCAATAAACAGTTGACGTCGCTATAATTTAACACAACATTCCGTATATGCCGGAGCCGCAGCCAGTGCTCGCACGGACCGACGGTGGAGATGCTACGTCTATATGGATGGAAAGGGTTTTTAAAGCGTGCAAGAGCACATGAGAGATCGTTGTACATATTTCTGCACGAACCAAGTGCAAGCGAGGTGATAGTCATGAGCACTCTGCCTCGTTTGGTTGGTTGTTGTTGGTGGGAGAAAAAATAGGGGAAAAAACTAACTAAACTTTGACAGTTCTCCTCTGCTTCGGTCGGTCGGCGTCCCAAGCAAACGCTATAGAACCAACGATTGCCTCTGCCATCACGCTCATACGTAACACTCCATGTAACCAAACTTCGATTAAGGGTAAGATTCACGGTTTCCCGCGCCAAATACAATAAATTTCGCGAATCCCGCGACGCCTAGACCTTTAAGCTCCAAAATCGCAAAATTTGCAATGAAAAAATGTCTCATCCAAGCGCACTCCGTTAAATTGCGTTGGGAGTTTTTAAATGGTTTCAGAATTCCATTCCCATCGACTGGCGCAAGGAAAAAGCTAATTCGTTCGTGGTGTGGTAGTGAAAGTTACGCTGATTAGAAGTTGGAAAAAAGCAAATTCGAAAGCTTTCCCCTCGCTTTCCGTGAGCCGAATCGAAACATCGCTTCGGGTGGCTTCGACAAGACTCGTTGCCCAATCAGAATGAAGACGTAATCTTTCTTTGTGTCATATCCATTTTGCAGTTTCCTTATCTCCCCAATTAAGATAAGATTGTTTGGAGACAATGGCGGAGAACAAAAGGAGTAGGGACCACACATGTGGCTCTGCGATACGTGGTCGATGCGAGGGGAGAAGAATGCGCTATTGGTTGACGAGGACCTTAACCGTCGACGGTGCATCACACTCGTGTAGAATAGTACGAGCGAGTACAACGCTGAATGCACGGGCCAGCGTAGCATAGGCCGATTGTGAATCGAGTAAAACGGAAAGTGAGGCTTTGTACACGAGTGTAAGCATGGTGCATACTGGCGACTATCGAGTATGATGCTAGGTTAGGTATTGAGGTACAGATTTTGTGGAATATATACAGCATGGGATGATAATAATAATGTCGTAGTTAGTCTCTGTAGTATTAGAAGAAAGATAGAAGAGTAAAAAGCTCAATAAGCCGCGGGCAGCCGCTGCAACTACGAACACACACAACGGCACACAAAGTGTGTGGGACCTTAGAGGCCCTGCCAACCACGAAGGGCTGCACTGAAAATTACTTAATTAATTAGTCATCTTATTTTATTCGACGCGAAACAAACAGCAATTCAACCCTCCGAATAGCATAGATAACATAACTCGTAGCGTAGCGTAGCTTTCTGTCCAGTGCACTCACTCGCCCGATCCACTCACAGTCCACAAACTGACAGTTCATTACAAGACAAGAATGCAAGTGTGAAGTGTCCAGGGATCTGCTCCGCTCCCACAACAAAGGAACACTCCCGACTCGTGTCAGCACGGGCGTCAGGATGGGCCAATGACGAGGTCCACCGCTCGGCTTTGTCTGACCACCGCCACCACCATCACCTCCAGCCTCTCGCTCCTGCGCTGACTCGGCAGTGTCGGTAAGCCAGTTGCACATTCGGAAATTCCAGACTGACGCGAGTTATTCCCTAATGCGAGTCACGCACTTGTTTCCTGTCGAATCATTCCAGTCTCAAAAGCTCCACGTGTGCAATTGCCTGCCCCCCCCCCCCCCCCTCATTGCGCCTGGCTCCAGAGCAGAGTCGATTTATGCTGTAGCAATTACAGCCGGGCCCACGGACGGAATCACAGATCAAAGATGGGTTTGGAAACTCTGTTGGAGGCTGCCAAATACCTGGAATA
Source organism: Mesaphorura yosii (assembly GCA_009869945.1). Taxonomy (NCBI): domain Eukaryota; kingdom Metazoa; phylum Arthropoda; class Collembola; order Poduromorpha; family Tullbergiidae; genus Mesaphorura; species Mesaphorura yosii. Next base: position 159,459 of record WIXG01000113.1, read on the forward strand.
TCGGGCTGAGGTCGAAGCACGTGGTTAGTTCTCAATTTGTCGCCCTCGCATGTGACTTTATCGCCTAATTAGACTACGGGAAGATTCCTTCTGGTTCAGCCAGGCTTAATCATGCGTCATTAAGCTGTCCACGCAGCATTTGGGCCGAAATCTGCAGTTATTAGTCACAATTCATGTCATTAATGCACGGGCTGAGAACGCTCATGTACGTAGATAGGAATCGTTGTTGTGAGTTCTCCGCTGTCAAGCCTTTCATGTGCTCTGCAAGAACGTGTACACGTACACACGCTCAGAGTCCAAGCGAAGCTTGCTCACATTGCTCATGGTCTGTAGCAAGTACGGGGAAGGAGATAAAGCAGCGGCAGCCACTCGCCTGTGCACCACGGATTACGTAGACGACGAGCAACCGAGCCCTGTCAGACAGCATAGCGAGAATTTACAGTGTAGACACTTCAGCCCGTTGAATATTTCATACTCGCTCCTTTCTTTCTCTGTTCTCTCCACTACCATTCATTCCTCCTGCTTCTCCTCTCGCGTTCAGCATTAGCATCACGTATTACACTGCGCTGGTCATGTGAACACTCACAACTTAAGACTTAACTTTAATTAACGTCTGTGGCCGGGTTAAACGAATTCCCCGCACGGCTGCGACTGGACTGATCGAACGATGAGACATGCTGATGCTGACATTAAAGTCTTTTTTCAAGAGAAAAAGCGTTTACTCTTGTGGGCACCGTCAAGGAAATGATCTAAATTGAGAAACTGGACTGAACTACTTAGTTTACTCTACTCCATACCGCAGTTAATGCTGGTGTTCAGTCCAGTTTACGCTGGCAATTGAGAGAGATAACGGTCGATGACTCATCAGGCACACACAACGTGTTCTCGTCGAACGTGCAAATATCAGCGAGTTTGCAAAATGAATTTGCAATCAACATGACTTTATTACACACAGTTCTTGAAATAGTCACAGCCGTTATGGACCTGGGCAAGTTTGCGCACTAAATGCAATTGGAGAAGGCTGATGTGACAAATGCGAAAGGACAGTGAATGATGTGGAGTCAACTTTCCAGATCAACCTTCTCTTGGTGAAGGTCATGGCTTTCTGCCGAATTGACCGGACATCGCACCCATGCGCGCATCAAATTAGAGTCGCTTTCCCACTCGATTCCAAAATTGGTCATCTGGATTTAGAACGACGGACCAGTATTTTACCGTTCCGCATTTCTATTGTTAGCCACCGAGCCAAGAAGACCAAAGTTGACGCTGACTTGAGCTGGACGCGACGGTTGATGGTTGACTCATCGCATGCATGTTGATTGGGTTCCTATTTACTTAGGCATAAGCGTGGGGATTTATATTTGACGCATACTGGAAGTAGTGCATTTGATACGTAAACATATTTACGAGTGACATTGCATAAGATAAAGGTATTTATAACATCGAGGTTCAGTCGTCAGCAGTTTTTACGATTCATTTCCATTGAACGTGTAACGAGCTCATACATTGACGTGTCAGCCTAAACTGGAGGTAAGGCATTTGCACTGCTGCTCGTAATCATTTGCCTCTTGCCATGAACTCAAAATTAAAATTCACTTCTTTGAAACGTCTCAGCTCAACAACAAGCCATGAATAGGGAGGATACCGAGAACTGAGCACGGGGTTAAGCCACAGCCACACATTTGCAATGCCATTGGGCTGGCTGTGTTATCATTATCTCAAACTTCATATTTCGCTCAGTTCGTAATGTGATGCGATGTAATGACAGCAGCTGTGTTGCAAAACAGCGAGTAATTAGTGTGATGCAATTAGAGCACATTACTCTGAATAAGACTGTCACTGTGCGAAATGCGGTCTTCTGGACGTATTTTGGTATTGCCATTTTGCCCTCAGTTTTTGATCAATCAGGCACTTGCATTCCATAAACCTAAAGTAATCTGCATGCGGGTGCCGGCGCCAGACTCCTGCATTCATCGCATCCCATGGATTGCACATGGCTTGCCATTGGCGTGGCTGCCGAACTATTGCTTCGTTCATCTCGATGCAGGCTGCAGTGTAACTCGCCAACATGGGGGATGATTTGTTATTTTACATTAACTACAGGGTTGGAGGCTCGAGCACGAGAGCAAAGAGTTGAAAAATTGTTGAGATCATCAGTAACTCAGTGTGTGAGTTAGTCACGTGGAGTTTCTCAATTCAAACAAAGCGAAGCGTGTTCAGGCTTCATAGGTTCCTCGCTCAGCGAGTTGCGCCGCAATTTATACGCGCAGCGACTGCGTGGCTGTGTTGGCTCCGACGAAGGGGGCTTCGGCTTTCTGTGTTGAGCAATACAGCGTGTACGATCTGCAATGGGAAGAGATTCTTCATCCCATTGTTTGAATCATGCAAAAACACAACCGTGGTGCAGCGTAGAAAGGCTTTTAAAGAGATGGTGGTAGTTGACTGACTGGCGCTGCTGCAAAGGAGGCACGCATCCATTCATGGCAATGGCAGGAAAGCATGAACGCAAGATTTGGGGTTGTTGTCAAATAAGGCTTGGCAGAATTTTATTGCCGAATCTGCCACTTACACAATTATTGCAAATTGCATTTCATTTTGGTGGAGTTTCTGTTTGTCACTCGTGACGCTGTTGATTGGCTTAGACAGATTTCAGGCACTCAAGCAAAAGAATGGAAATAGTGATTTATTGATATCAGCGGCACATGGCCATGCCTCTTACACCTTTAATCAACCGCTGAACAATAAACGATAGTGCCACTTTGGCTTGATGAGCTAGTAAATATTATTCTTTCATGCGTGGAATTGTTTGTGATGCGAAAATGCAAGCCCATCTTTGTCAGCACACATTTGACAGCCAAGCCACCCTTGCGCTCGCGTCACACACGACTACGCTCGCAGTATTGTTGGCGTGGATTCGCCACTCGTGTTTTTCTATTTTGGTGTTGTATGGGGATGCGATGCTGATTTCGTATCTCGTGTAATAAAATTTCATCGGCTCATAGTCATAAAAATTTCCTCCTTCTTCGTAAATGGTAAGCCGACTTTAAGTGCAAGAACGCTCGTTTTTGCTCGACATTTGATAACCCAAGCCTGTGACCTGTAACGTGTCGCATGATCTCTCAGAGTCGTGGACGATGTAGGATGTCGCACATGTATAGGAATGACATTGCGATTCGATATGGTGCACGCAAACACCACATTGCGCGTACTGCTGACGAAAGAAGTAAATAGTAATTTATTGGGATGCTGCTCCACACATTACGTATTATTTATTGCGTTGAATTGAAAGAGTGCAACAACTTGTTAATGCGTAAAGGTGGGGTCGAGGTCAGTGTAGCGAGCATCTGTCTCCCAACACACTGAACAAACGAACGGATACGCGATACACCGAGCTCGGACAGCACCCAGGCCTCAAAAACAAGTTTCATAGCTCAGATCGCGATATCCTGTACAGTTCAAGACTCTGACTATGGGCACAGTGTCGGCGTCAGCTTTGCTGAATTATAGAATTACTTGACTGATGCGAAATCTCTCGCCGCCTCAGACCGCTGAAATGGCCCGAAGTTGCTTTTGGTTTGTGTATCATTTCATATCATTATTGCATAAGCTGCGGTTTTGTTGGCAAAAACATAAATAAGTGTGAGTATGCTCGACTGAAGAACACATGTTTTTGCAAACGTAGTTTATAGTACGTGGATGATGTACATGTGACTCCTCAGTTGCCTCAGTGTTCCTCTTCCCGTCCCGTGCTCTTTGGATATAGCGCAGAGATAAGGATTCGGGTGGGCATTAAGCAATATAGCACTGAGGTTCAAAGTATAAGAGTTCATGCTCACATGGTTCTGTGTACGTGCGAAACGGGTTTATAGAAGATCCATAGAAGCAGCACTGAATTCTTGGGTCGAGAAATCCTGAGACTGCTGCGAATGTCATAAGGAAGGTGAGCTTAGAACTTCCAGGCTCCCATGAAGGGCTGTCAGCCAGACTATGCATAATTTCTTCGCAAAGAAAGTGGAAAGCCTGGCCAAATGTGGGAATTCTTATTGCTCTATGATTCTATTTGCTAATGAACATTGCATTCACTGCTCACATTACTACTATGGGCTGGGGCTATGATAGGTTGAGCTGTTATGTGTTTGCCCGGACATCTATCACCAATTATAGACCCATTGACGTCGTCGTTCGTTTGGTTCCGAAGTTCATGGAATAAATGGAATTGTGGATACAGTTGGGTCGTGGGGTGGCACGGGTCATTATGCTCATAAACTGTACCATCGGTATTCCAGCTCAACGGAACCTGACACATACGCGTAAACAATAAAGATAAGATAGCGCACAGAGCATTGAATGAAGATTCAAAAGATCATGTGGGTTAATTGTGCGAAGTCAAAGTAAAGTCATTAAATATTGATCATTGAAATCACTTGCAATTGCAATTAATCCAAATGATGCGGATTAGTTGGCTGCATGATGTGCTAACCAAGCTGCTGTCAAATAATGTCAGGAGGACGATCGAATTACTAATTCATCCAGTTCTTCGTTACTTTTTATTTTGGCGATCGAGCGAGGGTGTTTTGTATTCGCTCTGGTTTCGAATGAGTGAATGGCGAAAAAATGTTATGCATATTTATGTGTGAATGTTAGCTGTTTGCACAGTTTCTGCTGACATCTGGAAAATTCCTTTTTTGGAAAGCGTATCAATGCAATTCTGCCACTCGATGTTCATGTTGAATAATCTGCGTCTCTCCTGATGTGTGTGTCGTTGCTGTATCTTGACTGAGCACCCAGCCTGCATTAAATCATGTTTATATTTTGCACGTGTGTTTCGCATGCTGAACTCCCTGCCAGTTCTTCATTCATTATATGCGTGGAGAGAAGTGATATTCGCCGGGCTCCCAGTGTCACCTCTACGCAAGCCATGCTCGCCAATCTGAATTGCGTAAATAGTCAGCGGACGAAAAAGAAAACACGTTTCTCATCTTTGGGCTGAGCCGCGCGTCAAAGCCAAAGCCGAGGCGAGGCGAGGCAGAGATCGCCATTTATGCACTCTTGTTATTAGCATAAATACACGTTCACGCGAAAAGTTGAGCAGGTAAACAGGATAATGACATGACCACATCGACTTTTCTGTGCGAACGTACGCGGCCGAGGTGGATTGACCGTTCCCTCGTCTCTCTGGCCATTTCAAACCAGTCTTTTTTGCATTCACGCGGCTTGCAGAATGTACATTGTTTCATGAAACGTGCTAACCACCACATTGCCGTGTCGGTCCGTGCAACGCAATGTGGTAACTTATTGAAGGGTAATGAATGACGAAGTTCGCCTTATTAACTCAGCTGCAGGGAGCTGGGCACCGCGTCAATTCCCTGCCAGAAAGGTATTATGCGTTGGTTCGTGCTCAAATTCCGTCCTACCCGAGGAGAGACGGAGCAACAAGATGTAGGTTGACCTCTTGAACTTGAGGAAGTTTACATAACCTTACTCGCGTTCGATAAAGTTACCCCAGGGACTGCTCTCACCGAAACCAGCCAATGGCGTGGCGTGTCTCGTGTGTTGGCTCTTGCAACGATAACTTATTTTATTACTTTCATAAATGACTCATCTCGTCGTCGGTCGGGCTGCACATTACGTTTCTGAGCATCACGAACCTTCTCTGCTCATGCCTTGAGAGTTGCTAGAACGACAGTCTTGTGGTAGCGTGTATTCTGGAGTGACGTAATTAACATTATGATAATGCAACCATTATGTTGGGCCGCCGAGAGAGTAATAGTAAAGACAAGTCGTTCGAATCTAAAATTCAATTTGTAAGCGAGCCTGCGTCTAAATATTAATGTGCAGCATGTTGCTAAGTTTGCGTTGTTTGGATTTGCACGCACTTGCAAAGACGAAGAAGGAAAATATTCCGCATGCCGCAGTGCTGCGTACAAAGCACGTCTCCTGTGCTGTCGACGGGATTGTTATTTCACTTTTGCATGCAAGGACAGCAACCTTATGCAAAATATTTTGCAAATTGGGCTCTCCTTTACAGTTTGATGCTTGAGCATTCCTTGAGAGCGAGCAAGAAGTGGCGTGATGTGGAGTAGACTCAGCATGTCAAAATCAATACCGGCATGAGTGTGTTCTCGTGAGTTTCCAGCCGGAGCCGGCTGAAGCCAAACGCAACGAGTATCATATTACCATTCAATTACGGACACACTGCTGATATAATAACACACGATAAGGCTACTTTCCAGAAATTCAGTTGCTTGTTGCTTTGGTCCTTGAGACGTTCTGACGGTAGCGATGACAAGAATTAAGTTGATTTGCCGTCGTCAGTCAATTGGTTGCTCTGTCGGTCTTTAATCAAGCATAAAAGAGTGCTGGGGTGCAATGAGGCGAATTACGAATTATGATGCACTTAAATTTGATGTCTGAACCCTGTGCTATCATTCAATCCTGAGCAGGCTTATTATCTGCATAAGTACGTGGTGCCGTGCACTGCAGAATGCGAAAACTTCTGCTCGACCTGCATGACTTGTTTTCAAACAAGAAACAGTCATTCAGTCGCTAAGATCGCGCATATTTTTTCACATTATTTGCTTGCTTATTTATTCTGCCAACACATTTGCGATCCGTACAAGTGTGAGTGAGCCAACACGTTCAAGTCGTTTCGTTGGATGTATTCAGAACTAATCTGATAAACACTGCTCATTGTAGTACCTCATGATGAGAATCGCTTCATCGCATCGCAGCCTCCACACGTCTCCCTGTCGTGTCTGCCCGCATCCACACGAAATCCAATCATACATTCATTTATTATGTAAACCACAGACAGAGTTGACTAGACACGGCACCACAGCACGTATCGTTGCATGCCGCCATCAGTTAACCCTTGCTTAGCTCGGTTCGCACAATTAAAAACTCATTCTGCGCACCAGAACACAGTGTGAAGAGTGAAGGAAGTCGGAGCGAAATTCCCCTCCTGTATCAAGTTCAACAGGCATCGGCTGCATTTTTACAAGTCTTGTCTCAGTTTGCACTTGTCTCCACTTCTAACCTGTGCTCCTGAGATTTTGATTTGACCCTTTTTATGAAGCATAATTTGTGCCTAATGAAGTGCCTCACATTCTCATTCCATTCTAGTACGCTTTGAAGTGATAACGAGTTTGGCTGCAGCTGGTGCCGGCCACACTCTTCGAAAGTGATAGTTTGCGAAGCACCTTGACAAAGAACGATCATTTGACATCACCATCGTGTATTTTAGACTACTACTTTTGAGCTTTGACGTCCTCAAGTCGTGCTGGTCCTGAGAACATAACAAAAACAAGACCAGCACCAATACATTGGGTTTCTTCTGCGACTTGACAAGTGCATGATTACGTAAACATTAAAACCACTTGTGGCTCTACAGTTTTATAGTTCTTGAAAATGATGCAAATGAGCAGCATCTCATCACTGCAGTGCGAGCTTTGAATCGTTAATCGTTTGTCTCAGTGCAGTGTTGACTCGAGTTAGCCGCTCAGTTAAATTGTCACGCGAAGGCTCGTTTTTGAAAATCGGTCCGCACAAATGAGTATGTGTGTGCTTGTCCATCATCAACGGCACTCTTCGGTCTCCAGTAGAGAGATTCCAATTCCGAAGAAAAAGTGGATCAGAGAATATTTCAGCTTCGGTATTCATTCATATCATACATTCATATTGATTCAGACCTTAGCCAGACTCAAATTGGTCAAGGAAAAGAAGACTGTATTTGAATCCGACTCTCTTTCATACTTACTCTAGCGTGTCTCACTCTGCCTTACGTGTAATCATAAATGTGTCTTGCAGGTGAGAAGGGCGACCTGCCCACCAATGGCTCATCACCTCCGACGCCAGCGTCGGTGATCCAGAACGGCTTCGTCAACCATAATGCCATCATTCCTAACGGACTGCATTATGTCTCTCCAACGGCTAACAAATTCAAATCCACCAGCCCAATCAACAATACGGCAGGATTCTCACGAGTACCTGAACCCTTGAATGGCTACAAAATTTCTGATCATTCTTACCGGCGGACAAACAACCTCAACCATTCTCCCACCTTTGATTATAATGGAGGGACCAATCGGATCAGCAAATCAACGTGAGTAGCTTCCACACTGCCGACCCTGCTCACACTCTTCGCATGGAGCCGCATATAAGACATGAGACGCTTAGGTTGAGAATCGATGATTGAATTCAATTTTGTTTGCAACTTTAGAATGAATGGCAATGGGAATGGCAATAGCTTGAACAATACTCTGCACAATAGAAATTCGGGCACTCGAGAAGTTCACAACAAATTGGAGAAAAACAGACGAGCTCACCTGAAGGAGTGCTTCGAATTGTTGAAGTAAGTTTCTAATTTTGAACAAGTTTTAATATATTATTATTAGTGAGAATTTCAGATTACATTAGCTACAATTGAGACTGTTTTGCGATGTTGAATTGTTAAACTAAGAATTTTGATAAATACCTGAACTAAGAACAAAGGTACGTGGACAAATAACAGGATGATATTTTCAAAGACTTCCTAGTCATGATTTTCATGATTTACCTTAACCGTCACGATTTTCGGGTGCAGTTGACTTTTTAATCAAGAACTTATCCATAGTGGTCTGATTTTTGTGTTTGGACACGTCTCTTAGCAAATGTGTAAATTGATAAATAATGTTGCAATGTAATGACTTCCAATGTTCATGGGGAGAGCCGTAAAATTGACTAGCCAGGAGCACTGAACAGGAAAATAAGACTCGGTAGTCGTGAAGAAAAATTACAAAACAGAACTGAATTAAATGGAAAAACGAAGTTTCAAGGATGGAACCATTGAGCGTGATTCGTGAGATTTGAACGAACAAACGAACCTTTTGAACTTTTTAATGCGAAATCGTTACCACCATGAAAATGCTCATTCTCAATTATTATTACTCTCAATAGGAGTCAGCTCCCTGCATTTGAAGACAGAAAGATCTCAAATTTGGCAATTCTTCGAAGCTCCCTTCGTCATATTCATGTAAGTTGTGCACAAACATGACTGGAGTCGCAACAAATTCAAATATTTATTATGTTTTCGTTTAACAGACCTTAAAGAGGAAAGAGCGTGAATTTGAGCACGAAATGGAACGGCTGGCCCGGGAAAAGATTTCTCTTCAGCAGCGCCTATCCAATTTAAAGAAGGACATGCTTGGCAAGTGGGACATGTGGTGCGTTCAAGAAGACCAGGACGTCGAGTATGATCAGAATGGATACTGTAATGATTCTGGCAATTCTGACGATCGTCCATTGGATTGCCGCCAGCAGCGTGACGGAATTGAAAATGGCCCAACCAACCTGCACCAGCCGCCCAAGATTGAGGGCGATTCCCAACATCCGCTCTCTGTTACAATTAATAACTGCCATTTAGGTGGGTACTGTATAATTAACATTGCATTTCATATTTTACAAGTTTTCTCTTGAAATTTGAAGGAGACAAGTTTGAGACCGCGAAGAAATTGTATGGGCACATGAATGGGGTAAATGGAATTGGCAACGGTCCGATCAGCTTGGTCACCACAACTAAACTCAGTTCGTCTCCACTCGCGGCCATCACTGTTGAAAAAACTGCTAGTTCTCCAATTGGTAAGCATGAGTCAATCTCATCTACTTTTCCAGACGTTTCAAATAAAGTTCACTTGTTACAAACTATCTTCATCTTGCGAATTACGTTCGAAATCTGGAAACGTTCTTTTACCTCATCAAATCTTGATGCTGAGATTGTAAACTTCGTGAAAAGATGATGAATGATTTGACATATTTATTCCTCTTGCAGGAGGTGCCACCTTTAATGGTACAATTCACAATTCCGGAAAAGGTACGAGCCGTAATTGATCAATATGCATATGAAGAAATCCTTTACTAGCAAGTTAACTGAATGCGTTGTTTTTGTATTGCAGGGTTCTCAGTGCTGAACAGTACGGCTGTTCCGGTACACAATCTGGGTCAGTATTATGATGAGAAGATGTGTAAATGACAACCAGTCTAGTCCTGCTAAAATCGATCATTGCACAAGAAAACTTCAAAATTTACCTAAGTCTACACAGTATGTTATTGCGTGCAGAGCCGGATGTAGTTATGATATTCCAATTCTTCCTCCGAAACCATTAATCAAGAACTGGTAATTGTTATAGTTAATTCAGAGTTCGACTTGTCTGATTGCATCATGAATTCTGCTGCATAGGCTAAGACTTGTGTTACAGTTGTTTCAGCTACGAATCAAATCAAAAACTACAAAAAAAGTAGGTTATGATAGTGATACATTTTACAGTAGACTAGCTGAAATAACAAACCAATGGATCTGTTTACCGGTACTTTTATTTTTAGCTAATCTGAACGTAGCATTAGTAAATTGTTTGTATTGCCCTAATGGTTATCAGTAAGTGCTTCAATGTCGAATACAATTAGCACACAGTGTCTGAAGAGTCGGAGGAGTGAGTGCTGCTGCTGCCTGCCCTTATCACATCACAAGACAAACTAGGTTACCTCGTATTCGTCTTAATGCCTGGCATATTGTTTGATGGCCGCAGAGAAACAGCTACTCCTTGAGAATGGCGAAGAGATTTGTATATGTAATCTGGGAATGAAGACTAGGACAAATTCAGTCTAGAAGTAAGTTGGCTATGCTTATTTTATGTGATGGAAAGAGAATTGTCTCATCGTTTAATACAACCTTACAAAGGCGGACGCCAGTTTTATTTTTGTCCGCTACATCTAAGTGTAGAAACGTGTGAAAGGCCGATTTTGTTCTAATGCACTTGATTCCAGTTAGCTAATGACAATGGAAAGACCTCCTTTCTGTACATGATCTAAATCTCTAAGGCTTCTGTTCTATTTCATCCGGCAAGCTATTGTGAAAATCGAATCAGGAGAAACAGTTTGAAGAAAGGACTACAATCACGCTGAAACATTGGATGTCAAGTCAAGAAGCAGTTCCTCGAACTATTGCACCAAATTATGCACCGCTAGTTGTAGACTGACAGGGACTATTATGATAGCCTGTCCGACTTACGTTGTACCTTCCGTCGAGACAAGAATGGGGAATTGAGAACTGTTGAGCGAAGAAATTACTGGTTGAAGATGACGCCTGCGACTAGGCACACCTTGCGTGGACTCAGGGAATATTGGCCTGTGAATGTTGAGTGCGTATGGGAGCGAACAATGAGCGTGGAGGATGAGTGGTCAGGTGCAATAGAAAGAAGCCTACAGAGAAACACTGAGAGAAGACTGGTCCAGAGTTTTGTGAAACGTACAAGAGTTGTAATACGTATTTCGTATACTAATACTGTAAGTTCTCGTACCATATTTGTATGGTTTCCAATAATTGGTACTTTTGGTAATCCAAATTTTGTGAAGGAATGTTGAATTAATTATCTGTGATTACAAAGTATGTCGCTTCTCTCCCTTCCTGACAAGAGTGTTAGCGTTACGACCTTCTGAGGACTGTGTCATGTAGTGGCGTAATTAGGACGAATAATTCCTTCACTTTTCTTTAAAATTTCTACACGAGAGCCAGAAATCAATGTTCAGATGTCCATCGGATGAGAAGTCGAAATTATTAAATGTGAATCACAGAATTCGTTAATCATCTACTTAGAGCTGGGGAAGATGTCTCAACGTATTACACTTTGTCACAACGTTCTGAGGGAAGACCGCCTCTTGCTTTATCATTTTCAGGGGATGCCATGCTGTGTAACTAGCTGATTTATGTCTGATCTGGGAAGATTTAGATGACGGAATCCAAGAGACTAGCAGAACGAGGAGAATGAACCTTGCATTATCATTATTGTCGGCTTAGTTTATTAATTACACTCATATGTATTACCAGACAAAATAATGACGTTGTACAAAAGGATGATGATAATGATACTGATACTACTGTAATAATAATAGCCTAAGAACTAGTAAGGTATCGGAGGATTCTGACTGATTGAAAAACCATAGAGCAAAAAGCAAAGAAACAAACCGTAACTTATGTTGCAAGGTATGCTGCTAAAAATAAGAAAATATTTATGATACACATTTGAATCGAACAGTTTCAAATTTTATGTGAACTTTGTAATAAACAAGTTTCGTTGAGACATAGGTAATACGGCTATTGTTTTGCTCAAGACACTGCACACACGCGAATTTTTTCCTTCGCACACGTACTCTGAACCTCTACTGGACCGTGGGCCATAAAAGTGTACACGAACCATAAATTCGAAGCTGAGCTCGAGCAACGGAAGAGTTATTTATGAATCACCTTCAGCTGTTCATCTATCTGAATATCTGAACAGTTTTTGTTTTGTAATTTTATGTACATGTGAAAGTTTTCTCCATGATAGATTGTCTAAACGATATGAAGTTTTATGAAAACCTGCGATTTCAGGCGCCTGCACCATGTCTGTGTATGTGTGAAAGCCGAAGGAACAACGCCTTCGTAATTCAGATTCGCGTAATATTATTATAATGATTTCATGTGTTTATTAACGGTTGGTATTTCTTTTGTAAATTCGAAAATAATTTAAGAACTAAAGTGGATAATTAATCGATCGGTCTCTTCTCTCCATGTTTTCTTGTAAACTCTTCAGCGTTTTTCTGAAACTTCCGTTTATCTTTAACGTATTCTTCAGCCACGTCTGCTCGAAGTGGATGTTCTGGTTCAGGATCATTAACCAAAGCCACAAGAGCTTGAATGACTGTACACAAACGATGGTGGTTAGCTTATAGTAAAGTTGGCTGCTCGTTGGGCTAAGTAATAATGCACGGATATGTACCTTGATCTGTTTTGGTAGCCGGTTTCCAGTTTTCTGCGCTAATGATGGGCAAGCATACTTGACCTTTTTCATCAATGTTTGGATGATAGATTTTGGTTTTAAAGTTGATTTTTGGTGGTTTGAAGGGATATTCAGCAGGAAAGTTGATTTCGATTCTAAAGGCACCTTTATTATATGGTGGATTGTCCTGATGCAAATGAAAGACGCACGAGGGAGGTAATTAGAAACTGAATGTATTCGCATCTGGCTCACTGCAGAGACATTTTTCTTACCGGAACAATCAATCCTTGCCAATATAAAATGTTAGTTTCATCAACAATAATATCACGGAAGGATCGCACGCCATTTGCGCGAAGTTCCTGCAGTTCCTGCGTAAATCAGGCGAAGTATAATAATGACTAATGGGGAATTGGCAACGCAGAGCGAATCATAAGTCTAATTACCTTTTGTAGTCTTCGTGTGGCTGCCATTATTGTGAAATTGATTGTATTTTGAATACAGCTTACAAATTGCAAGTCAAGGGCGTCAGGGGAATTGCTGCCCGAATACTCAGGGTCCAACAATTAACGAATTAACTGCTATTGATTCCACTCTATGCTATAAGAGGTAATACACTGAAAAAACCAGCCAGTGATTATTTCCGCAACAATGGTGTATTCACTGCGTGCACTCCTCAATCAGCCGTCATATGGGATGGTTTTGGAGATACCAACTCACAAAACTTGAAGTGTTGTAAAATTTAGAAGATGGAAGGAAACCAGACTCAAGAAAATGCGTGCAGGATGCGATTAGAGATTACGCAATGTTGTGCAAGGGGCTTACTTTACTGAGAGAAAAATGATTTTACGAAATTGTGACCGTAGCTTTGGTTTCTGCTCAAAGTGACGGGACTACGTAAATACGGTGAAAATGAATCACATTTCAGTAAAGCAAAAGCCTAACTCTAGTTTCAAATTCTGTTAAAACTCTTTTTTCGAATGGGAAAATGAAAACTGCGCTACGACCAAATTGGTGGTTCCTTTCTGAATTCCGAGGAACTACCATAAATGGTGCGCCTTTTGTGTTGTTGCTGTGTTCGTGTGGATTCGCAGTGTAAAGTCGGTTGAAAGTGAGTTAATATTTATGATTAAGACTTCTTGACTCTTCTAGACTGAAATTGTTGCAGTATTTTCGTGAGAAGACAGCCTAGTCGGTGGCAGACTTGCCTGTCTGCCTAACTGTAAATCACTTCGTAGTGTTAAACCACAACCTGCCTTCGTTTTGTACCTCGTCAAATGCTTCGCTGCAGACTTGACTGCCCAACTGCTTTGCTGTCAGATATGTGAATCTGCTTGTGATTTTTAGCCCTGAACTTTACAGGGCAGAACTGAAGCTGAGCGTATACGCCGTAGTACAAATTGTTCCTGCCACATTCCTCTGAACGGCAAAGGCAGAGCGCCTGCACCATCGCATTACACTTTCCGACCGACGGCCGAAAGTAAACTGTTGAGCAACTTTCTTTTGAGCAGCCAAAGTACATTGCACTGCACGCGCAACAATGTTGTCGAAAAATAGTTCGCAGCAGACTCGGCTCCAACGAAAGACCAACGTAGTATGGGACAGAGAAGCAGCGAAGCTAACCAAATCGAAACATAGCCGGAGCAAAAGGAGATTGAAGCCGTCCTCGAGGGATCTTCTAACATGCGAATGTCTGCTAAAATGAACTCATGTGATGTGCAGAGTGAAGTATGATACGCAGTAGGAATAATAACAAATCGAGTACTTTGCTCGTAGTGACTGTCGGTCGTCATCATTTAAATTTATGTACATTTACCAAAAATATTTATTTGTAAAGTTCACAGTTAATTCGACTTCATTTTAGTCAAATAACTTCACTTTCTCTCGAATTCAAGAGAAACACGAGAAAAAGTCGAATTTGTCAACAAGAAAGAAGGGACGTCGTGAAGAAGTCTGATCTCTTCTAAAAGTGCATTAATTTTTCTCGCATCGTAGTTAAGGGACACTTTTCACTTTAAGTTTTATGAACGCATTTCGATAAATCGCATCTCGCATTAGGAATTAGTGGAACGTGTTTTATATCATTTTCTACCGAGTAATTTCAACCACGTGTAAGTCAACAAATCTAGTCAAAAGTGCTGTGACAGGTGAAACGGGTCGGCCGCGGACTATGGACAGAGAGTGGAAAAGCCAGTGCTCCTTGGACGTGACAACTGCACTGGCGAGATCAGAACGGTTGGGTCTTGAGAGAATTGCAAGACAACGGTAGGAACGTGTAGACTTGAATTGTGCTTCAACTCCGCTGTGGTGAAAGGAAAGGGCGAACTGAACGGAGAGACTTGGCAAGTCGTTGAACTACGAGAACTTTTTACGAGTTCATCGGTCCAAGCTTGTGTAGCCGCAAAGCACTTGTGAGACAGAATTCGTCGTATCAGAGTCCTTCTAAAGTATACCAAGATTAATTGAAGATAAACGGCACCGGTATTCACCGAGTTTACGACCCTATAAAATGAGAACATGCATTGTCATGCTAGTTTATGACGCGTAACCCTGTTTACATGAAACAGCAGCCGAGTTTAGTTCAAATCGTTTCCAAACGGAACAAATTGTCGTACTCGCGTGTCGCATCTCACAAACGAAGAGTTGAATAACCTTCATTCATGAATTGATTGTTGTCATCTCATTTGACGTTTGTTTCAGAATTTCTTCAGCGCAGCGTCGCGCAAACTTGGCCTCACCCAATCGTCATTTCTTGTCGAAAATCTGTGCCGTCAAGTCAGATCTTCATTTCTCGCCTGTCAGATTGCGTCAGATTGAAATTAATCGTCTTCAGTTTTAATTGTTGTGATTGAAGATTAAAGGAGCCTAATTGAAATCGCTGAGTCATTCAGCTTATTGTAAAGAAGACTGAACCCTATAAGTGGTGCGTCAGAAAAACTTCAAATCAAATGAATACCAGTCCTCTCTCCAGCCCTCTGAAGGGTAAGTTTACCAAAATAATCTTGTTGTTAGCATCAGTATCTGCCGCACAAGGACGGTGCCTTGAACATTCGGCCTGGCCCCCAAATGTAGACGATTGTGAAAGCCTTTGTACTTCTCCATGCCTTCCAAAGAACTTCCACGTTCTTATCTGTACTAGGGCAATGCTGGACTCAGTTCAAGTGTCATATTAATTCTGGTCCAGGCTCAGGTTTATGCGCACCTGGAGTAAAGTTTCCTGCCCAGCGAGTCATTACCTTATCGGCACCCTTTCGTCATGTAAATGAATATTCAATGTCCTAATGTCCAAGTTTCATCCATTGAGATGTACACTTTTCGGGCTTCAGTTTTGTGTGATTGCTGAAGGAGAGTGCTTGTGCTTATTTTATCCAATTCGAGTTCCAAAATTCAGCTAAAGTTGATCGTATTCTTAACTCCATTGTTAGTCTTTAGGAACAAAGGGAAGGTTTTTATTTTTGTTAATTGATATCGTTGAAGCACGTATTCCTCATTTTAACCTGAAGGAGTTTCGCAATTTGATCTGGTAAGCAAATATTTCAGCCATTGAGTTATCAGTGCTCTTGGCACTTCCATGCCAAAGCCTCAGCATTTCTCCAGAGACCAGTTTTTTCTTCTCATTTTGGAGTTCAAGACTGATAATTCAGACACTATTTAGGATTCTTCGAAGTCAACATGCAAGTAGTAATAGCAAACGCTTAGATACAATCTGACGGGTTTTGCTAAAGACAAACGTCACGCTTTATGCACGCGCTCAGCTATTCCTGCTCTTCATGCAGCATCCAAGTTCTTAGACATACCCTCAATGCATCTTGAATCTATAAAAATGCAAAAATTGAAACATAGCTGAGGTCCAACAACCGTTTTTCTTATTTTCGCTTTGTCCTATTTCCATCTGATCATTTCAGATCAGATTTGGATGAACGTGATAAGAAATGAACGAACTTTGGCCTAATCGTCTTCGACTAAAATCCCACATCTGCATAATTTTTCATGATCGTATTTAATACGCAAATATTTAATACGCAATCACACATCTACGGCCCGCTTTCAAATATTTGCATTTCACCTGAACAATGTCTTTACAGGCAAGATGGACTCTGTTCGTGTTGAAAACAATAACGCCAAGCTAGAATCGGCACGCTCGTCGCCTATGAAAACAATCACCAGTAGCCTGAACTTTCGCCTGCCCAATGAAAATTCGCCCTCTCGTAAACCCGATTTTAATAATTCTGCCGCGGCGAAATCACCCAATGGAGAGAATTCAGGAAAGCGGATAGTCTACAACAGGGTAAGCAAATATCGATGACCAATCCTTGAAATAATCTTCATTTGATTATCTCAATGATCACAAATAATGATTTGAAATTCAGGACGCTTTGCTACAGTTCCGAAATACTCCCGTTCGTGTTTCAAAGCTAGAAATACCGCAAGAACTTGTCAGAGTGAGAAAAACAACGTCTCCATCGGACTTCGTCTCGTAAGACTAATAATCAAATTTGCCTTTCATTTGCATTGAACTTATTTGCAACTTTCGAACATCTCATTTTAGACCTGATCGAAAGAGAGTTGGAGGAGGAACGCCGACTCCGAGAAAAGACAATAACCAAAGTCCTCGTGATGATAGTATTAGCCTACGCCCACACAGTGGCAATTTTTCCAGCGGTTGCGCGCCAAACCTGTCACCTCACAATGGCCCTTTCCTCTCACGATTTCACACACAAGAAGATCAGCCCAAACCATTCTTTGACAGGTTGGTTGAGTCTAGCTCATCAAATGTAAGCATATTGCTTTTTTTAAAGGGTTAATGTATTTTAAATCGCAGAGATATCTCTCGTAACCAATTTCGTTATCCTCCTCCAACGAGAATGGATCCGCAAGATCGTGCCAGGGAAAGAGTTCGCGATGGACGAGGCCGAGAGGAACGGCCAATGCGTGATTTCGACAGCGAGAGAAGTCGCGATGGAAGAGATCGAGAGAGACCTGGCAGAGACCAAGACAGAAGCTTCCGAGGACCAGGAAGTCGAGCACCACCGATTGAGAATGGACGCCGCAGTTACGGACAAGGCTACTCTTGGGGAGCTGAGGAATCGGGAGACTGGAGCAGGCGCAAATCCAATGAGCAAGGACACTATCGTCGTGAGTATAATGATAGGGACAGGCACAGTGGGGGAATGGAACAAGAGCCTGAATGGTTCTCAGGTACTTCCTTTCTTCAATATGACTGATTTGTTTGATCATTTGGATGTACGGAAAGTTAATCTGCCCTTTAATTTACACGTGCAGAGGGACCAATTACTTATAACGATACAATTGAATTGCGAGGATTTCACGACGATCATCGTCAAGAACCAAGCAAAGGAGACAACGAAAATAATGCAAAGAAAGATCTGAGTGCAAGAATGGGTGCGGGTGATGCAATGACGGATGTCGAGTCTGATATTGTAAAAAATTCTCCAAAGCCAGAAGAGAGTGGCATCAGTCTTGATAAGATTTTGGCAATGGATCAACTTCCTGGCATACTTACAGTAAGTCACGCTTAGTTAATTATTAATAAACTATTCAAGTTAAGTTGGGCTTATGTATTTCTTAATTTGGTTCGTTCTTTAGAACGGCTTACTTGAACATGAAGAACCTAGTGGAAGTTCCCGCTTCAGTCAACTGTTCCAGCGGTATTCGGAAGGCTCCCGCCATGAACTGAATGGTGTCCGGAGGAGCTCTCCGCGTGATAACGTCATGAATCTAGCCTCTGAAGCCGCCAGAGATGATGGAGCATTTGGGCTAGGTAAACGAAAAATATTTAGATTTGCTTATTTACGAATGAGTTTGATCATTTTTTAAGTGTATTATAATTTAGATATGAAGAAGAAGACCGCCAAAGATATTGAATCAGCTCTCCGTAATATTCTTCTTACTAAGCCTCCCGAAGAGCAAGAACGAGCCAAGGAAGATGTTCTAGCGTTCAAGAAATTGGTAAAACTTTTCAGAGCAAAAACTCTACAATTTTAATGGTTAGAAATCGCGAATCTAATTACTTCTTTGCTTTGACGTTTAGCTGGATCAAATAGTAGTCAAAGGGGGAAGCCATTCAGACACCCCAAAAACAAATCAAAATGTGCCTAAACCGGCAACCGACGGAATGTCAGAAGCATTTGCAAGACTTGCTAAGCTGGAAAATGACGAGCAGCCAAAACACCGAGCAGAATTTCAGGCTATTTTCTCGAATTTCTTTGCTAGAGCTATGGGTGTTGACTCTGTCCCTAGTTCTTCTCATCTTTCGAACTGTCCAAGAAGAATGATACCGAATATCCAAGCACCACCGCGTCAAGTTTGTCCACAGAGTTCGTCCATGGATGGGTTTCGGCCAGTTCATGGGGGTATGCCACGTTTCGCTCCTCGGAACCAACCTCATGGTCCTCCAGAACAGATGAAATTTCAACATCACCAAAGACCCAGTTTCTCAGCTTTTGAAGTTTTAAACTTACTGCCGCTGGAAATGCAGTCCCTCGTACTTGGGGCAAAAATTGGACCAGAATTCATGAAGCGAGCAGATGTGATGCAAATCATCAATGGTAAGATCTGCAGTACTAGTGAAGTCAAAATGCACTTTATTTGACTCACACTATTGTGTAATTTAGCTTTGAGTACTGGAGAAGTAATACTTGGTGACATCATTCAGCAACTGGGAGCTCCTCAAAATCCACACAAGCTAATTTTGGCAGGCGTGCTGAAACTTGGTCTTAATGGGGTGATTCCTATTCCGGGCTTGGTCTATACTCCAGTTGGTCATAATCTTCCACCACATCTGCCACCCAACAAACTTCCGCCGAATGCATACCCGCCACATCCACCTCACCAACACTTCGGCCCACATCCACATTTCCCCATGCAACATCACAATCACATGCCTCCAATGCATGTTCCAAATCAAGGCAACCCACATCACGGTCAACCTCACTTTAATGGATCCCACCCCGGGTTCTGAGTTTACTTATAAAACCCTCCTACAAGCTTACGCGTACTTTCTAAAAATATCCTTCACCTACGAATTTGCATTAACGGTTAGTCAGGTGCTCTTTGAGGGCCATAAGTGAACATAAAAGTTAAAAGTTAATCCTATTGAGGAATTTAATCCTCCAATTGGTGATGATATTAATTAACAATGAATATTTCGAATTACCAATTTGCTCAGGTAAATTTTCTTTCGTAATTAAAACATTCATTAAATTCTTTTCAGGACGGCCTAAATTTTTCAAGTTAAAAGCGACCTGACTAGTTACTTCGTCCCTGTTCTGAATTTACCAAAGTACGCTTCTCCAACACTTTCGGGTACTTTAATTAGTGTGCATTTTGGTTGTAGCGGCGTTATCAAATCTGTTACTGCATGCTCAGGGAAACTCGGGTTCGAGTAATGAGACTGCTTCTCGATTGTTAGATTACTATTTTATGTACTAAGATCAGACGTGTTCGAAAATCATACAATGAACCGTGCGCTCTAATCGATAGAGCCATCTTTTCTACGTTAATATTAAGGTACTTTGTGCAAGGAGTTAAGTAGTCAAAATTATTATCGGAAAAGTAAGCGATCAACAAAAATAAAAAATTCAAGCAAATAAATTTTCATAACAAAATGAAGTCTACATCAGTCTGAAGGACGAAAAGATCTTTCATTTCGGGTTGCTGCTTGCTGACTGGGAGTCTATACATATCGTAAAGCCATGAGATCGTTCTACAAACAACTTGCATGTCGCATTCTTGGACTGCAAACGAGAGAGACTTTTTCTTCGCTCTTTGCTCTTCACTTCACTCGCGTCGGAGAAAACTTTTATTTCAATTGCGCTACTCGTAGAGTCTCTGATTTTTGATTAATTGGCTACATTTTATTTATTTTCTGTAAGTTAACGAGGTAATTTTGCTGCCCACTAAAGTTTAACGTCCAATGACTGACTTTTAGTAGTGATTAGCGAAGTTTGCAGAAAAATTAATAGAATCTAGCAAGTTCCCTGGATTCTGAACCGGATCGGCTGAATTGTCTTTACAACTAGAACAGTTAATTAACTAGAAGCACTCCAGAGTCGCAAACTTTGAAGGCGAAGCACTAGCACTCATTCTGACAGTAAGTTCGTACCTTCCAATCGGCCGAATCATTATTTGAAATTAAGAAAGGAACCTCGTGTGGATGTCTTCATTATTGTGGCACTTTCTAAAAGTGTAACTGGAATTTGAGGCAGAACGAGTTTGGAAAAGGACTTCTTGCTAGCACACTTGTTAATTTGCATGATAGGAAACGGAAAAGGCTGATTCATCGAGTAAAATGGCACATTACAAATATAAAGCCGTGATGGATTCACCGGCTGAAATGGAACAATCTTCTTCGAACCAAAAAGATAATGAAACCCCAGTTGTAAGTCCAAGAAGTTCCGAGAGCTAATAATTTGTATTTCGACACATTGTAGAACCCCTTATTTCTTAACTGAGTTGACAGACACGTCCAAGCATTCACAATCAGCAAGACTCCTCGAGCCAGCATTGTGGTTAATTGGACCGCAAAAAAGTTTCTGGATGCCGAACTTTCCTCAGCTGCAGCTGTTTCCATTCTGGAGGAGTCGGACATGATGCATACTCCACCATTCGAGACCAGAGCCGAGGAATCGCCATCGCCAAGAATCCAGTTCCAACATCCGCGAGGAATGCCAATCTGCAAAATTCTACCAACAATGAAGCGGGCCAACCGATCCCCATCACCATCGGTGAAGAAACCTTTGGAATTTGCACCAGTTCAAGCAGATCGTCCGGTTACGCGAGGAATTCGGCTTGCCAAGGCTCCAACAACATTGAACCTAGCCAAAAGATCACAATCTCCATCGCCATCCGCTTTGGTCCGTCCGGTCACAGGAATGATTCCTCTCAGTAAAACTCCAATAATCTCAAGACGAACCCGAGGGTCACCATCGGTACATAAATCTTTGAAACGTTTTCCAGCTCTGGCGTCCCGTCCGAAAAAGTACAGCCATCCCTTCGTCAACATCCCTGTTAGAGCCCAGGCAGCACCGTCGGCTACCACGGCCGATGAATTGCCATTGAATCACCAGCCGCCGTTGCAATTTCCTCCTTTTGTTCGTCAACTGAAACACGTCAACCTTATCGAAAGAGATCGTGCAGCTGCTTTCAAAACGCGGCGTAAGGCTTCTCCTAGCTTGTCCTTCCGGTCATTTTACGCTAGACGAAAGTTTGTTCAAGAGCCGGATGTCATTCGAAAGCGCAACTACGACCCCGAAAGCGCGTGACTACGCCCGATCATGGGCTCAAGCTCATGTCGTTCGTTCTAGATCGCTTCTGCGAACGGTGAGTGCAATGGTATAACTAAAATTTACACTTTTTATCGGCTCTATTCTATTGACCAAGCTATTCGTATTCTGCATCAAAGGTTCTTGATGGAACTTCTCCGGTTGACTCGCTTCCAAGTGTCAACTTCTGCCAACTTTGAGTTCTTCAGCTGAGTTAAGTCAATTTGAAACAAAGGAAGCCAGTGATAGCGTCCTTCTTGATAAGTAAGTCGCCCTCCAAAACCTTCGTCATTACCGTTTTTGTAATTCGAAGGTAGCAACCTCTTTTTCCAAATTCAGGTTCGTTGTCCCAAAACGCACTGGAGACGTTCCTAAGCAAGCAATTGGACTACCATCGGATAGCACGTATCTTCGGTCAGGCCGAAAGAAGATGCATCTGAAGGAAGATCCTAGCAGTAATACAGTTGCTGCGAAGAATCTTGCTCGGAACAGATTCTCGGAAGCAAATTCGACTATCAAACACAAGAAGATCGCTGCGAATGCTCATCGTGTTCGTCATTACATGAAGCCTACTTTCGTCAGCCTGCAAAAGGCAAGTTCAAGCTCTTCCCACAATAACCCGAAACATGGTTGGCGCATCTGGTGGCAAAGGGAATTTCTTGGATCCGCAATACTTAGCATCTGGAGTTGAAAAGGTTCAAGTATTCACAGCGTTCAAGTCAAAGCTTGGGAAGAAACTGCACGCATCGGAGGTGCGCAAACGAGCGACGAGCGAGTCAAGACACAAGTTCAAGATTGCCAAGGCGAAAGCAAGAAAACCGAAAGCTCGATCACTTCCTGCAATGGCGGCAGTCGTCCAACAATTATTGGAGTATGCTCATGACGCTTCGGAGGAGCTGGAGCTACCGCCAGTTGCTCGTACTGGCACTGATGTTGGGATGCTTGATGCTGATTCTAAGAAAATATCAGGCTTGGCTGAACTTGGCGAAGAGAAGATGGCTGAACCGGAAACAGATTCATGTAAATCGCTATTTTCATCACTACCTCAAAATTTAACGTAAGGATGCTTACCATGATCGCTTCAAACTAATTCGGACGCATTTGATTGTTAATCACAATCTTAAAAAATTCTATGCATTAACAAAATTAATAAAACACATCCACACTATCAGTGCTGCTGCTTGAGGATCAATTTGCGTGCTTTAATTTCTGCTGTTGCCACTGTCTCGTAAGCTATTAGGCTATTGCATCTTACTTAGCTTAACTCTAGCCATGAACAATGAATTCAAAGCGTCACAAGAGAGGCACTCACCAAGGCCATCAAATTCGGATGAAAGTAAAAAGCTGTCCTCTGTCAATTTATTGAGTAATATTACTTGGACACAAAAGCATGGAGCCTGGCCACAAGAATAAATGTTTTCAGACATAAAATCTAGAAATATTTGGGTCGCGGAGTTCTGTAGACATGAGTCCGAAAAATTCATTCATTCTCATATTCTCATTCTCAAAAATCATTTTCAACCCAAGATTAGATAAATAGTAGGAAATGGGGTCATACTTGCGGTTGTATTCCAGTTTCAACTCCAATTTTCAAGGTCCAATTTTCTTGCAAGTTACTCAAGACAAATGTAAGCAGGAAAGCTGCCTTCGCGTGCTTTCAAGCAAAGTGTATCAATTGAACGAACGCCATTTATGCAAAGCAGATAAGAGCATGACAAGTAGGTAACGGATTCAATCACTATGTGCAAAGCAACAGAACAATTCTTTTTCCAGCATTCGTCATTCGTACTGCTATATTGTTTAGTTTACTCGTCCAAAAATTTAAAGTTGGAGCTGGAGCTTCTTTTATGATTCTAATTCGAACCGTGTACGGTTTACATTTGTCAAGACGGGAGATGAAGCGCATGCAATAATGCAGAATATGAAATCATGAGCCATGAGCATGGGCTGAATGCAATGCAAAGGCCTTGCACACACTTTTGGGGATCAGTGCATTGAGATTCACAGAAAAGATCACAACAAATTAAATTCAGTAAATTCTTTTTGAAAGGAACATTTCTCAATTTTTAGGTCGACATTTTGACTAACTGTGAACATTTTATAATTTTGACATATTACAAGATTTTGCAGATCTTTAAGCTCAAAGCCAGACTGAAAGGAAATCAAACTGTGCTTCTCTTCGACATCGAGTGAGCGTAGAATACGGAACACGGCGCAGCAAGGCAAAGAGGACAGGGTTGGTGTTTTACGCGCACAGTGCCACCACAAGGCAAGGCTTCACGGCACGGCGTAGTAGCAAAGAGCCATGGGTAGATGAAGGTGCTCGTTCTCTGATGATAAAGCGAAAGCTGAGAACCCAAGATAGATACGCTGTGTTTTAGCAAAAATAAGCACTGCACAAACAGTTCGAAAGCGCAGTAACCATGGGAAGAGAGGAAGAGACCTGCTGGACACATTTTCAGCCTAATAATGGAGGAAGACATTAGAGTCGTCGTCGTCAGAGATCATGAAGAATTTCCGACCGAGTTCTTCATGCCCAATAGTTGTGACCATAATGAAGTAATTTAATAAAGTTAACACGGGACGAGGACAGAAAGTATTTCTGGTTAAGTATTTTGCACAGATTCTATTTTCAAGTGTGTATGTTTCTGCGAGAAATTCGACGCGAATTCTGTAACTATGTTCCACACCTCGCTGCATTGCAGTCACGTACGCATCGTTGTGAACTCTGACTGATACCGTTGCATAGCCACCGACGAAGACCAAATGGACACCACACTGTTATGAAATGAGTACAAACAATCAACTATAAACCATTAAAAACGACACAAACCGAATTAAAAGACTGGAACACTGCGACACTTGCATTAAAGTACGTACCTAATTTTTCTTGGCATATCTCATTATCTCATTAGGCTATGCCCTCTTTGACCAACTGGTTAATTCTTCAACAATGGGAGTTGCGCGGGGAATTTCCCTGAAATCATATATGAAGATTTAATTAAATTAAGAATTCTCCGAGTCTGAGGGTAATTGCACCAATGAACACATTGGCTCAGATCAACCAATCAGATTGCTGAAGACACTTCGTTCAGTTTTTAACTATTACGAAATCTAAACGATTTGTCGTTTTCTTTCAAACCAGCTGCCGGGTGGGCCCGTGTATTGTGCCTGGTGCATAAATTGTAGCCCTTTGTCCCAGCCCTGTCGAGAGAGTATGCATCTTAATTTAGGCCTTTGCCTTAAAAATTAGTTTTTCAATATTATTGGTTTGATTTACTTGAGGAAACTGTCCATCATCCTCCTAACTGGGCTTCTATATCTTGAATGCTAACTTTTATCCATTCTATGTGTAGTTACCGCCGACTTCAGACGGTGATTTAACTTCAGCCGATGCAATCTTGAAATACTAGAATGGGTGACTACCGCCGGTACCAATATTCGGGACACAACAGCCGAGATGACAGGCCCCGGAATTCATTCTACGGACGAAGAGATTACTACGCTAACAACAATACGCGACCAGGAGGTCATTACTCCGGATCACACTTTCGTGGTCGGGGTCGGGGTCGAGACAACTTCAACGACAGATTTCAAGGCTCCCAGCAGCGTAGAGAGTACTCGACTGAAATGCACAAGCCCGAAGACTGGAGGCCACGCAGAGCAGAAGACGATCCATACAAAAGGAGATTACAGTCTGAAAATGGTAATATCGATTTGCAACTCAAAAGGGAATCGACTTTACGATTTACCATCGACAACTGACCGTTTTTATACTATTCAGAATTTAGCAGAAGCGCTGGACTAAACATGGAAGCTTTAAAGTACATGGAAAGATTGCGAAGTTCTAAACCATATCTTCAGAAACGCAAGAAGGAAATAATAGAAACGAAGAAGGAGAAATTACTGGAAGATGAACTAGAAGACATTGAGTTTTGTCTGGATGTGATATCTGATGCAAATGCTGACAAGTAAGTGAACCAATTTACTGCATAGTCGGACTTTGATTTTAAATGGAACAGTGGATTCATGATAGCTAAATTTGCTAAATGAACTATCGAGTCGAGTTATTTACTGGTACAACTAATTAATAGATATTAAGAAGAAATTTGAAATATTCTAATCTAGGATTAAACGTCCATGAATGGTTCATAAGGAAAGGGGTAAAAAATTAAGGGCGAAACGGATAAAACGTTAACAGATTTAAATGTCCACAAGCAATAAAAAGTCCATCGATCGAAATGTTCATACAACAGAGAACGTCAAATATAAACGTATAAAACACGAAATTATTGGTGAAAATATTAATGTAGACGGGATTTTAAATTTCTTACGTGTTGGCGTCGCTAAAATCAAGTGATCTCTTTCTCGTACTGCTCTTCGTTCCTGACGAGTAATAAATATTGGTGGCATGAAGTTCTGGTTGGGAGTAATACTACACAAGTAGGATATTCCAGGACGAAGTTGAGACGCCTTTGATGCAGATAAATGATAAACATAACGACTGCCCTTCAGACCTATAGGTTCCTCACCCGCCAATCCTTATTCTAGAACACCCTCAGCTCTGTCAGTTTGTTGCTGCTCTCGCAGTTATCAAGTGAACTTGTAAAGAGCCGGGTAGGATCCCCCGCTAAGCTATGCAAATACATAGTTTAATAGCATTTTTACATTGTGGATCTTTTATACATCAACCCTTTTATCCTGTGGCCCAGCTTTGTACAGTGGACCTTTTTAATTTGGACTTTTGGTTTAACAAATGGGAATAATCCCTGAACCAAATATTCAACCCATTCCTATTACTCTGACCCTCCTTCTTACTCTTGACTGTTTTTCAGGAGTTTTGGACTGCAGACTATCAAAACTGCCTACGACAAAGTACTAGAACTGGTCCGCAATAATCCAGTCACTTCGGTATGTTGAAAAGTGTAAAGAAGATTAACGATGTCAAAATTAACTGTAATTTTTTCCAAAGCAGGTTCCTGAAGTTGTGGATCTCGACTTGGAAGATGATGGCATAGAAGAAATTTGTGCACCAAGAAGTCCTTCTCCAGAAATCAGCGCACCTAAGAGTGACAATGACATAATCGTAATACCAACAGAAAGATCTCAAGTGAAAACAGACTGGAATTACAGGCCTGACATAAGTGAATATGATAGTCAAACTGACGAAGATCCAATGTTTAACCGAATTTCAGTAGGACAAGCCCATTCGTCGTACTCGTCGAATATCTCCGTGTCCGTCTCAAGATTTAATAAAGATCGACCACCAGAAAGAAATGATCGTCGCAATAATAACAAGACAGACAACTACAGTTCCAGCCAAGCTAGCTTTACCAACGACACGGTGGCTGAAGGAGGAGGAGACTCGGAGGCGAAGACAAACATGGCTCTCCAAACTACGACGAATTCTAGACAAGACTGGGAAGGAAATTGGAATTATCCGTCTGGTGCAAATCCCTGGAATCCATCAGAATCGATGCCATCGCAAGATCAGGACATGAGAATACTTGACAGTCATCCAAGCTCAGCGATGCCGCCACAGGATTCAAGTATTAATTTGGGGTCGACACCAAGCGGCTTACCAAACGCCACTGCCTTTGCTAACAACTTTGCCAATGGACTGAACCCCAACGCATTTGTTGCAAATCTTATGAATTCTTCCTTAATGAATCAGATGATGATGGGTCTCCAGCTGACTCAGCAACAGCAGCAGATGTTGGCCATGAACATGGTTCAAAACCAAACGGGAATGCTCCCTTCGACATCGTATCCACCAGGCCCAAATCATCAGTTCAACAGTATTCATACCACGATAGTGCAAAGCAGTCAAGTAAACTTAGTTGCAAACCCTCCTAATCAAGATATGTATTCTCAGCTGCCCCGGCCCGCTCGGCCTGGTCTACTGCCCACACCTCACATGCAGCCGCTACGAAATCCATTCGAATTAACCAGCTCTCCTCACCAAACCGGACAGATGTTTCGACCAACAGTGCCATTGCCACCAGGATTTCCTTTCGTTCCAAACCTAACTGTGACCCAGTCAGATTTTGAGCGCGTAAGATTTATGGCAAGTAAAATTGGAACAGCACAAGTGGAAGCCTCTCAGCGATTAGCTGCGCAAAGCCAGCAGAGTAGTTTTCAATCCTCTCCGTCTTCCGACTGTAACACAAGTACGAACAGAAAACTTGGTTCCGGTGAAATAAACGGTGACCCACGTATACGTTCTCGACTGCAGAAGGAAAAACTTGCGAACAAATCTCAAGAAACAAAGGAAAGGCAACAGCGTATCACAGAAAGTGCAAAGAAAGATTTGAGTGTGGAAAATAAGGCAACTGTGCTTAAATTTAGAGCCTTGAGTGAAATAGCTGCATCGGGTCCAGTGAAAATAGGTGATAAGGAACACACGAAAGCCGAGATGCTCAAGAGCACGTTGCAATTGAAGAAAGCTCTCGCAATTAAAGCCAGCTCCGAAGCCTCGATAAACGATGACTACGACTCAGAGCAGAGAAAAAGACGACCTGAGTCAGGCGAAGGAAAACAATCTTCAGATGCCACGCAAGCGGAAGAGGATCAGTGCAGAAAATCGAGAAGGGAAGGCGATCGTCCAGTAGTGGGATCTGTTAAAGGGTACAGAATCCCAAAGATTAAAAAACCTGAGCCTCAGCCAGAAGTTATCGAAGTTCCAACCACTGAATTGAACGAGTCAAACCAACCCGGCGCACAAGATGTGGTAAGTTCAGTATGAATTCACAATCGTTTATTCTACACACTAGAAATTGGCTAAACACCTGTAATTTATATTCAACAGGTAACTTCTAGTCCAGCAAGCCCGGCTGATCAGACCGCCTGTGAAATACTGGAAAGTCCAGAAAGTCCTGACCCAGTGTCGTCGACTGTGTCTAAGCACGGGTTGGATGCTGATGATCTCCTTAAAGACTATTTGCTACAGTCCCTCCCCGCGGACAAGTTGTCGAAAATGAACTCAGACAGTATGGCTAAACTTCTGGACTCACTTAAAGGAGAACTGAATGCCAAATTACAGCAACTATCGAAAGACGACAGTGAAGAGCCGACCGAGCTGGACGTTTGTCAACAGGAAGAAGAATCACACGTTATCAGCGATGTCGATGTTGAAGGATCTGCACCAAGTCCAAAAGAAACTAGGCCAGAACGAAAATCACGTGCTGCTATTAGAAAAGGTCCTGAGGAGAGACGGACTCGCCGCTCTTCCTTGGACAAGCTTCATGACGCTCTGCAGTCAATCAATTTCGACGCTATTATGCCGCTTCGCCCTCGAAGATCAACGAGGGAGCAGGAGCCTGAGCCGGAACTTAAAGTGAGCAAGACTCTAGATAAATATGCTTACTTTATTACGACCTATGCTTTTCAATTATAGACAAGAGCAACACGTGGAAGCAGACGAAAGAATTCATTCATCGAGTTAGGAGCCGAAGCAGTTGAAGCTGCGCTAAAGCAGGTTCAGGTTCCGATCCCACCGCCTGATTCGGTGCTTGAAGACACTCAGAGCACGCCAGTCAAAGGAAAGCGTGGTCGCAAGAGGAAATCTGATAGTCAGGAATTGGTCGCAAAGAATGCAAAAGCCTCGAAGATTTCGGCTGAATTAAATTTGTCGGATCAGAGTGACAAAACCATACAGAAGCTCCCAAGGGGAAGACCGAGAAAGGGCACTAAAAGGCGGAAGACGGTTGTAAGGAAATCCAAGCCAAAACCTTCGGCGGGATCCAGAGTCACACGAAGCCGAAACATTTCTAGCAATGAAACGGATGATGCAAAAAGTGAGAGTGATGAGGCTGAAACTCATGATAGTCAGGAACAGGAACTCGATGAATTTGTGGAAGGGGAACGCCGG
Source organism: Mesaphorura yosii (assembly GCA_009869945.1). Taxonomy (NCBI): domain Eukaryota; kingdom Metazoa; phylum Arthropoda; class Collembola; order Poduromorpha; family Tullbergiidae; genus Mesaphorura; species Mesaphorura yosii. Next base: position 189,398 of record WIXG01000113.1, read on the forward strand.
ATGGAGACTGCTGACGAAGCGATCAGATATTTTTGCCAGGCTGGAGAGGAGCCGCCGTATGAACCTGATGAGGATGAAACAGGGTCTCAGAATATAATGGAAGAGGCCATTTATGACGTCGATCTCTCGGAAATGGAGGATGATATTGGTGCCACCTACGCAAAGGAAATGTCAAGAACAGAAATTTCACTGCCAGAATCAACTGTCAGTGATGAAATGAAGAAGCTGTTCGACCATATGCTGAAGCCAACACCAATAACAGAAGATGAGGAAATCAACTTATTGGAAGAAATTGATTCAGTCGTCATTGCAGCTGATGTCTCTAAGTCAATGCATTGTAACCCTCCATGTGATCAGACGCCGGAACTTGAGAAAACAAATCAATTTGATGAGAAAACTAGAATCCTAGAATCGTCGCCCAAGCCTTTGTGTGAAGATGTAAAGCTCCAGGATGAAGATAAAGAAATCATCCCGGAATCAGAACTGGACGATTCCCCTGGCAAAGAAGTTGAATACTCTGACGAAGTAGCTGGGCATGATCAGGCGGAAAATGTTGCTATTGAGGACGAGGTTGATAAGAAAGAAACCCAGGAAAAAGTCATTTCTGAAGACAACAACCGAGGTTCTGAGAAGGGAGACGACATGGCTGTTTTGGAGGAGAACGTGACTCAGATGGATCAGAAAGTTGTTCATAATCTGGAAGGTATGTTTGTGTTTCCTCTCTAAGACTAAATTCGAATCGTTGTGGAAAGGTTGACCACAATGACGTTTAATTCCTTCTACAGGTCATTCATTGTACCAATGCGCGAATGACAGATGCAACTTCACAGCAGCTGATAGCATCTCATTCAAGGAACATTCAAATACTTGTGGACTAGTTGGGGAAGTGAAACAGTTGAACTGTTATCACTGTGATAAGAAGCTGAAAACTATTGGCAGTCTCCTAGAACATCTTAAGACTCATGGACGGCGGAGACAAATCTGCACTCTTTGCCCGTTTCGGTGCTGGCTTAACATAGAATTAGCAAAACACATGAAAGTATGTTATCAGTTAATACAAGGACCCTTAATACTTTATCTAATCCGCATTTCTTGTACAGCTTACACATAAAGTCAGTAATTACAAAATTATCAAAATCACGGAAGACGGGGAGGCGGACTATCTGATGTATCCTAAAGACGTTTGGAGCAAATTAACTCAGCCCGCCTCTCTAAAGGAAAACACAATAATTTATTGTCCTCGAGTCCAGTTTATCCCGGAAGAAATTCCTGCAATTCCTCGGAATGCCATCTTCCCGTAAGGCAGTATTTCGACCATATTTACAAATGCATATTTTTGCTTATGCTTACTTGTCTGTTCAGGTCGTTCGTCTATTGTGGTCTCTGTACGTATTCTACGAAAGTTCGATCTAACATTATACGCCACCTGCACCTACACGAGCAAGCTGAGCAGGATGGTGGTGCGACAGAAGTTCCAGCAGAGGCGCCTGTCAATCCTGTGCCGCATTTGGAAAGAAACGAGCTTATGTTTGACAAAATGACCAACTGGGCAGGCAGTTCACACGCTAACAAAGAGTAAGTCTGCTTAAGACAATGCAGTATTTCAGAATTGGACTGCTTCGTTTAAATGAAATTTCTCAAACAGTAAATCTGAGATTGAGACCGAAAATGCTTCCAAAGTTCCTCAGTTTGTGCTGGAGCAATTCCGGTACGTTTGTAGTGTACCGAGTTGCAATCACCTGACCGGAGACGACAGCCTATTGCGATCGCATATGAAGGCGCTGCACTCAGATGTGGACGCTTATGTTTGTCCTCATTGCGAGACGAATGAGTTCACAAGTATGTGCAGCGTATCAAGCCATCAACGCATGCTTAATATTTATTGCTATATTTAATAAATTGATAACACAGGGAACGACCCACGGAATTCTGTGACAATTGATAAAATTGGGACTCATCTGAAACTTCATGGTTCAAAATTGCTGAAGTGTGGCCATTGCGATTATATTCACACCCAGAATAGAATAATGGAAAGACACGTCGTGGAAAAACACCCAGAAAAGAAGCGCGTCCATCTGGTCGTTAGAAATCTTAATGGGGACGGTAATAATTCAAACAGACGTCCCTCCGTGGAAGACCTCCAGAAGGCTTCTACTGATCGTTGGAGATGCACTTTGTGTCGTGCCTTATCCGCAACCTGGGAAGAAGCAAAGAATCACTGTGACAGTACACATGGCATTAAGGGGCAATTCATGTGTTCCTCCTGTCGCTACTGTACGTCCAGCATATTTTGTATTGAGGGGCATGTGACTGAAGGCGTTTGCCAAGTGACTGAAAAACAGGCGTCTGTAATGGTCATGTTTTCTCGGTAAGCTCAACTAGCTGCTGCTAAATTTTTCTAAATAAACCTTCCGGTGAACTTGCCAGATTCAAATAAGATTTTATTTTAGCAACGAAGTCATCAGCGGAGCGGACTCTAAAGAGGAGCCGTCCCTCAATCTGGCAATATGGTGTCGTGATTCATCGAAGATAAAGCACATAAGAGGTATCTATCTGGAGGAATGTAAAGAGCGCAAAGAACGCAAGGAGCCGAAAGAAGTGAAAGTGAAGACGACGACAGTGAAGAAAGAGGTGAAAACTGAAGGTCAATTCAAGATCGTGAGAGCCTCGACTATCGTGGAAGCCGCAAAAACAATGAGGCGTCTAGCGTTTAAGAAGCGGTTGCAGATACCTCGTAACGATCAAATCGTAAAGGCACCATCTGCTCCTATTCTGGTTTGTCCAGCATGTAAAATGTACAAAACTACTAAGTCTAATGACTTTGTAATTCATCTGTATAATGAGTTCCAGTACAAAAGGTTAGATAATGAGATTACATGTTAAATAACGCACAGATAAAGCGATATGTAATACTGATCAATATTTTAACTAGGTACGGATGCTCGCTGTGCGTAATTGGCTTTGTAACTCTTGACTCGTTGAGGGTACGTGTTTACAGGAAACGAAATTAAGAAACAACGGGTTGAATAAGTGAAGAAGTCATGTTTTACTTGATTCTTTTACAGATCCACGTCATTAACGACCATAACACAGTGTTTGATGAAGATATTCATTTGAGGCTCGCACCTGTGAACCCTGAGTTGGAAGACCATATTCGAGGTGTCATCAAGTCTCAGTGCGGCAGTAAAACAGAGCCTGAACGTACTACAGCTAAGCATCGTGGCATTCTTGAAGTGGCAGTTAATTGCAAACATTGTGATGCCCCGGTGTCTTCATATCACAACTACAAAACACACATTCTAGCAAAGCACCTGGCGCCTGACAGGTGAGTCGCCGTTCCACCTGTAATTAATTGCTCTGTGCATTTCCAATACATTATCTTACATTGTCCAGATTTAAATGTAAGCATTGCGATGCTGCGTCGTGGAGTGAAGGCGCTCTAAAAGCACATCATTCGAGGACCCATCCAGATCAAGAATTTGGCTGTATTGTGGATGACGAGCTAGAGAAAATACTCACTCCAGAGTTTTGGTTGAAGCAATATGGTATACCTCACTCAAAACGTACAAAAGGAGGTTTAGTAAGTCAGAAACTTATCCTCAAAACAAATATGATGTGTTTGGACCAGTTTTCAATATCATTTTTAACTAATTAATTTCAGGGTCGGGTGAGTGACGGTTCTCCTGTGAAATCAAGCGCTTCTTCTGTGACATCAGGTTCTACTCCTGAGGTTGCCAAAGTAGTCAAGGTTTCTAAACCCAAGAAAACTGCTCAAACTGCTAAATCCTCTATTAAATCGACTGGGCAGAAGGCTAAGAACTACACGTATAAGTGAGTGAAGTTATAATTGGAAAAAAGAAGAGAGGAAATAATTTCAGATGATTCTGCACTTGCGTTTTGTAGTATTAATAAATATTTATTATTTATTTGCCTCCGTAGATGTGGGCATTGTGGCAAATTTACGATATCGCTCGCCACAATGAGAAGTCACTGGGAAAAGGTGCACCAGGATGCGAAACTAGACTGCATCTATTTTCGCTACGAGGCCTTGCCGCCTTCGTGCGCTTACTGCTCCTTCACGACATCCGACGATGCCGTACTTGAGGAACACTTTCGCCATAACCATGTTGGAAAAGATGTTTCGAGGAAAAGTGTGGAAAAGCCAACTAAAATGGCTCAAACATATCACACCAGGCTAATCTGCTCATACTGCAATGAGAAGATTGAGGACTACAACAAGCTGAAAACTCATACGAGAATTCACCACCCGAACATGAAGCCTAAGTACACAACCCATACCTCGTTGGCACAGTTGAAGGAAAAGTGTTTTATTGACGTGATATCTTTCACTTGTCCCCAATGCGGGCTGGGGTTTAAGTTCGAGGGGTCTTGTTTGAGCCACATAATGACACGTCATGGGGAACCAATGTCAACTGTGACAGCAACTATGATACGCCAACAGAAGGAATACAACCAAGATACTCACAAACCCAAGACGGCCGAAGACACGCCACTCAAATGCCCCAAATGTGAATACATGCCGAAGCATTTGACAGACGCAAGAGAACACGTTCAAGCCACCCACGTGTACCCCTTCAAATGTCCAACATGCTGGCTTATATTCAAGTCTCCAACCGAAGCTACCTTCCATTTTCGTCATAATCATGGAAGCGACACTTTAAGAGCCGTAAGTAATAAGAATGCGGTGCTGGAATTCACTGCTATGTTCCGTTCTTTGTCCGATTCAACTGGGACGCACCAACCGATGGAAATTGATCTCAAAAGTCTGTCAAATAATGAGGATCCAGAAGATGAAGTGCAGGTTATAGAAGAGTTAGCTCTTCCTTCTAAGAAGAACCAAACAGCAAGAAAGTCGACTGGTGGTCTTCCACCGTCACTAGCAAAGACGAAGGATGAAGCACCGACCACTTCGACCTTTGTCACCGTTCCATTTACACAACCAACTCCGAGACTCCTGAAAAATAACCCTTCGAACATGCCTGTTATCGACCTGTCAAATTTGTCGAATACACCTATCGTAATCGATGACTACGAACCTTATGACGATATACCCGTTGACGCGTTGGGGTCCCCTTCTGATCCGTTGGAGTGGGACGATTTGTTCGTCACTTCTGGTGCTGCATCGTCAGGATTAGACTTTATCCAGCTGGGTTAATAGTTTACTGAAACAAATCTTTGCCGTTTGTATCTTGTTAAACTTTCATTTCGTTTTTCAGGAAGTTTTTTCTCATCTCGTTTAATGTATTTTGACCGTTCAGATCTTTTTCTGCTAAGTAATATTCCTATTTTGTCAATAGTACCTTTTTTAATTGATAACCTTCTCCCGCCATACACAAAAATACTTCAGCACTCGGCACTCGCTATTTATGTCTGATAGTTAGCTAAGTTAAGGAACTCTTTCGTCAAGGCTCAAACTGTTGACTCTGAGTACTGATTTGGAACCCTTTTAATTAAACTTATTGAATCTAATATAAACCATGAGCATCGTTTCTGTGGAAAAAAATGCACATTTTCTCCTGGTTGCTGCTCTTGTCTCATTATTGAGTTCGAAAGATCTCTCAAGTTAATTTAATTTGTGCAATCGAACCCCTTAAGAAAGCGTCTTCACGGATCAACTTAATTACCTGCCGAGAGTGGTAAAATGTAATTTATTCATAGAGTAGTGAAGAACTGTAAATCGCCTAAATGTATTGTACTTTGCGTAGACAATTGAATGATGTTCTCCAATGTCATCCTAATTAATGGGTGAATTTGTATATTTTATACGTTGGAATACTTGTGTTTGTAGTCTGAATTTTTAACAAAGCAAACATCACCCTGAAGCTGGAACTTTTGTGTTCCATGTGAATAAGCTTAAATATTATCTAAGCACCTGTAAATAGTTAGTTCCGTCGTCCTGTCCATTTTGTTACATGACGTAGTTTCGATATCGCATACTTAGTTTTCATATGTAAACAATGACGAAATTTATAAAATAAAATAACTTTCTTGCAAGTTAAAACTTATGTAGCTTGATGCTGACGCGCGGAAAGATAAAATACATCGTGTGCCTTACTATTTTGGAGCTGGACCTTTTTGAGGCTCATTCGGGACATAATAACTTGGAATGAAATGTAGCTTTATTTCCAACTAAACTGACACGATGCGCGACGGAAGATAATCACTACGAAATTCACAAAGGACCGAAACTTGCAACGTTGCAACAAAGGTGCGGCGAAGAGTGGAGCTACCTACGGTTACGTAAAAACCTGTTGTGGGGTTCAAGAATGAAGACGTTGAGACACCTGTCTTGTGTATCCTATGAATTTTCATTGTTGTCTTGCAGGTGAGGTTAGACTGTACTGTATGGAAGGGCGGGTCGTTATGCACTGCATGTACAAGAGCTGCTGAGTCTGCGTTCCTCCGCTGTCGGTATTCGCTATGACTAATCCAGGCCATAATATTTACATTTTCGGAAATCGAAATCTCAATGCAATGCAACAGTAGCAGTTTGAGTTTAACGCAGCTCAACATTTAAACGTATTTCACGGGAAAATACTCAAACTAGAGTTAGCTTCCGGGCTGAAAATATTACTTGGCAGAACACTATCACTCCAATCTCTATCAAAGTATTTAAATTCGTGATGTGCCAATCGGTGACACCAAACTGTCACAATTGATCGGAGAAAAGCTAGTTGAGATGTCAAGACGCGACTGGAGGGATGACATGTAATCGCTACCTCCAGGAGCGAATTTGGAAAGTAGTGAACGTAGTTTAGAAACCTCTCCTGGTGACTTGCAGCAAATTTGAGGAGCATCGGAAAGTAAGCGTCCGCTGTCGAGGAATCTTGATTGACAATAAATTGACCGTTGGTCTAATTGCTTAGCATCATATTTATACTTGTTTTCAGAATGGCTTTAAGAACTTATCACTGCATCATTGGCATGTTTTTGATTCCCACCACAACTTTATTTATGGCACAGTCAGTACATGGTCAGAATGGTCAAAGTACTTCACGCGACTTCAATCCATTCAACACGTTCGGTGGAACGCAAGGGTTTGGTGGGCAAAGGGACTTTAGTGGAAACCCATTCAGCATTTCCAACACACTGCCTCCGACGGGGATAAGGGACAGGGAAAGAGACAGGGAGCGTGAGCGAGACCGAGACACACTGAGAGATCCCTTCAATCCCTTCAGCCCGCAAAGAGGAATCGGGCTCAACACTTTCGGAGGAGGTCCTTTCGGAACCACACGTTTGGATTTTGACAGCACGTACAACTTCCAATCCCCTGAGAACAAAATTTGCCCACCAGGCTGGGAACAGTACGAAGTGTCGTGCTACAGATTTGTCAGATCTCCTATTCACAATCGAGACGATGCCAGAAGGAATTGCCAGGTAAACGGAACACAACGTCGCAATCTTGATTATACGCAAAAAGTAAGTTTAATCGTCTCGTGTGTATGATAATTAGGCATACGGGAATGGTGCTGATCTCTTGAGCATCAATTCCTTGGAAGAGCATACGTGGATTGTACGGAGATTGACCGCCATCGATCCACAGCATCGTGAGTGGTACGTGTCAGGACGTCTTGCAGCCGGCAGTTGGATTAACGCTGACGGCTCTCAGTTTCCACCAAATTTTGATCAAGCATTCCTTCAGGATCAGCCCTCGTCTTCATCTAATCTCCTCTACAATCATCTAGTTTATAGGTGTGTATAAGTATTAGTACTACCAGTCCTGTGTCGCCAAACAGAATAATACCGCTTAATTTTTGAACTCTTTCTTAGTTATTCTGAACGAAGAAATCGAGCTTGGGGTCTACTGAAAGTGACTGGATATGACCTGCTTTTATACATTTGTGAAGTACCTTTGGCTCAAGTGCCTTACATTGACCTATCTATCGACGATAGAGATTTCGATTACGGAATAGAAGTCGACGATGTTAGAAAAATTCCGAAAGGGCCGTATTTTATTCAGGAGCCAGAAGATGTGGTTTTCGATCTCTCTCGAAACATTCTACGTTCGTACGTTTCACTCAGGTACGCCCAGTTTTTTAAAAAAATATCTTTCATTCGTGAGAATGTTGAAAAGACCAACGCCAAAAAATGTCTTTGATATTTGCAGCTGTTTGGCGGACGGATGGCCTGCTCCTATGTATGAGTGGTATAAAGAGGAGTACTTAAATAACACGATGATTGAAATTCACATCGATCCGTTGAAGAATCCCAAGTATACGATCAGCGGTGGAATGTTGATCATCGACTCACCCAAGCAAATTGAAGACAGAGGAAATTATCACTGTGTCGCAACAAATAAGTTTGGCTCAGTCATTTCGCAGACGGCTTCCATTTCATTCGGGTATATCGGAGAATTCATTCCAACAAGAGCACAAGAAATTGGAACGCAGTATTGGGGCAAAGCCATTTTCTGTGATCCTCCACAACATTATCCTTCCGTTCTGTACTATTGGTCCAGAAAGTCATTCCCCAACTTGGTAGAAGAGGACCAAAGAGTGTTTGTCTCGTATGATGGCAATCTTTACATTTCCTCAGTTGACATGAGCGACTATGGCCTCTACACCTGCCACGTCCAGAGCACTGTCTCGGGGTCTGGTCGAACGGGTCCACTCTTTAGACTTCATGTGACATCAAATGGTTAGAAAAAATAACATTTTGCCGTAACATCAACTGCAGCGTGAATTTAACTACGCGATTTTTAATACAGCAAACTATCAGCAATTGAAGTTTCCAAACAACTTTCCAAAAGCATTCCCTGAAGCTCCGAAGGCTGGGAACGAAGTTCGTCTGGAATGCGTCGCCTTTGGATAGTAAGTCAAACATAACCAATTAGTTTCTCACGATGTGTTCCTAAGACGTGTGAATTTTGTGTCCAGTCCTGTGCCTTCCTATAACTGGACAAGAAAAATTGGAAGTATTCCGAAAGGTGCAATTTTATCAAATTACAACCGTGTTCTTACAATTCCCAACGTGAGGGTCGAAGATCAAGGCGAGTATGTGTGCCGAGCAACAAACAACCGACTATCAATTGAGGATAGCGTTACGCTAAGCATTCAAGGTAAGATGACACCGTTCTTTGATGTTCGTTGGAGTACCTCAGACAATTTTATATATTTCTTTACCGATTTCTAGCTGCTCCAAATTTTACAATTCCGCTTGGCAATCGCCACATGGACAAAGACGACGACTTAGTTTGGATATGCGAGGCTTTTGGTATCCCCGACGTGGAGTATCAGTGGTATCGAAACGGGAAATTGCTGACAATGGACACCCTACCTCCAGAAGATACAGGGAGGTATCAGATCCAAGATAATGTTTTGACCATTCGAGAACTGAACGAAGAAAATGATGCCGGAATGTATCAATGCCGTGCGAATAACTCGCTCTTTGCCACGTTTTCCACTGGCCAACTGAGAGTACTCTGTAAGTCAAGTGCATGTCTTAAAATAATATTCTAGACTCTCTTAACGTTCATTGTGTCACAGATATGAAACCAAGTTTCAAGAAGACTCCAGTATTGTCGGAGACCTTGGGGGCAGAAGGAGGAAATGTTACTATCAGGTGCCAGCCAGAAGCGGCACCTCGTCCCACATTTGTTTGGAAGAAAGACGGCAACATTATCGGAAGTGGTGGACGACGCCGCGTTTTTCCGGACGGAACTCTTGTGATTCAGCCTGTTTCAAGAGATGATCAAGGACTTTTCACATGTGTCGCTCAGAATGTGCTTGGCATAGAAGAAAGCTCAGGATGGCTCGAAGTGCTGCAAGGGCCCATACTTGTGGAGCCGCCTCCTGAATATGATAATTACACAATGGGAAGCACCTTGAATTTGAATTGTCGCGCAGAGGCTGATCCAGCCTTGGATATTGCTTACGTTTGGAGGCGAAATGGCTTCCGCCTGGACGACGAGGAATACATCTACAGGGTTCTGGTGGACCCCCGAACTGGATTTTTGGAGATTTCGAATGTCACCATCGACGACAGAGGCGAATATGAATGCGAAGTCAATACTTGGGTTGGATCTTTACGAGCTATATCCATGGTCCACGTGATGGGTCCTCCCGGGCCTTCTGGTAAGTAGATTTACATTTCGCATTTTTATATGCATAGGGTAGCCTTCAAATTCTTCTCTTTCAATTTTAAGGTGGAGTTCAAGCGTTTGATCTTTCTTCTACAACTGCAATTATAAGATGGTCGGATGGTGCAACAAATGGAGCACCGCAGTTTCTGTACACGATTGAAGGACGCACACAATGGGACCCTGTGTGGAGAAAGCTCTTAGAAAGTAAAACAGGACAAATTCAAATGATGGTTCAAACAAGTATTTAATTGAATGTTTGATTAGATGTTGAAGCTGATCGGTTTGTGGATGTACGAATCGGGGAAACGACGCGGAAAGAAAAATTAGTAGGAGTCTTGTCGCCGTGGTCCGCATATGAATTTCGCATCTTGGCCGCTAACAGATACGGCTACGGCATTCCTTCACCTCCATCTCCTCAATACAACACGTTACCAGACAAACCGTTCATTGCCCCGAGAAATGTTGGAGGAGGAGGCGGAAAAACTGGGTCATTGACTATCACGTGGGATGTAAGATGCATTTTTATATTTCTGCATTCAGTGTCAAGAACACCTTTAAGATATTCAAATGGTTGCTGGAATATTATTTTGTAACTGGTTACGTCTTGATTATAATAGCCTCTGCCAGCAAAGGACCAGAATGCGCCAGGAATCTATTACAAGGTCTTCTGGAGAGAAACAAGGAACTACACGGAAGGAGAATATCAGAGTGTCATTCTAAAGCAGTGGGGAAACATAGGCATTCACGTAGTTCAAGTCCCATCAATTAATTTCTACACCCTGTATGACGTTAAAGTTCAGGTCTGTCACAATCACAACTGAATTCAACTATGACGAGCGCTGGAATACCAAAGGCACTATATTGTTTGTATGCATGTTAGGCTTGGAATGATTTGGGTTCCGGTCCGGAATCTGCGCCAGTACCGATCTACAGCGCCGAAGATATGCCTCAGGCCGCTCCTGCTCTTGTGACTCCAAGACCGTACAACTCGACTGCGATTAACGTAACTTGGATTCCGGTGGAAGAAACGCGAGAAAAGATTCGTGGAAAATTGATCGGGTACCGAGTAAGTACTAGCCGTATGTAAATCAATTCAGCTTCTGTTGCCCTCATTTCTAATCTTAATCCTATTGATTTAGATCCGTTATTGGTTGAAGAAAGACATTAATTTGTACGATCCCGAAGCGTTGAATTATCTCAGCCGCTCCCCAAAGCCATGGGCACTAATTGTAGGATTACAACCAAATACGTATTACTATGTTCAAGTCATGGCTTACAACTCGGCTGGCCCTGGGCCGGCTAGTGAACCACAATATGGTACTGCATTTATTCGCGACCATTGTTGCATAGGCTTAACAGAACAATTTTATTCGTGCAGATCGAACGATGAAAAAGGCACCACAAATGCCACCGATATCAGTTGCGATTTCCATGGTCGATGCAACGACTATACGAGTAACTTGGAGATTTGTCGCCACGTCTGTTGATGAAGAAGCTCTCATCGGATATAAAGTGAGTGCATTTTCAACTGCTTAGTAGAACGTGGATCCTAGCGCATCGTTTGTCGTATTAGGTTCGAATCTGGCCGGCCGATCAAGACATTTCCACTGCGGATGATCATCTCGTCAATTTTGCGCACCGGCGATTGGAAGCTATAATTGGAGGCCTCCAGCCAGCCAAAAAGTACTTGGTGCGAGTGCTAGCCTACTCGCAAGGAGGAGACGGGAAGATGTCCTCACCCGCGCAAGAAATTATTTTAGGTGAGTTTAACGCAAGTATGCTTAACCTGCGACCTTTTTTTAAGGTTTTGCGTTTTGATGTCCTTTCAGGGGATCCACTTGCTTTAAGGAGTTCAGCCTACCGATCTGTTTCACCATCTATTTGGTCTCTACTGGCCTTGCTTTTCTTAACTTTAAATATTTTGAACTGAATCTTTTTCCATCGACTTGCTGATCTTTTAACGAAGAGAGAATTGGAACAAACGTACTTAATGTGTACTTCAAGGCTCTCCTATGTATTTATGAACCTCAAATTCCGTCCATTTATAACACTGTAGCTAAGTTAACTTTGTTATGTCTGAATTATGCAGTATTTATTAAGCTTTAGTTGAGTTGTCTGATAGTTGTTGAATTCCATGACATGCTGTAAACACCGAATCAAGTTATTTTTGTGTTATATTTTTGTTTAAATTAATATTCATCATTTTGCATTTTTACTGCCAAAATGGAGAGCTATAGCAATGTTTTGTAAATAAATTCAGACAATATTTTATTCGACCTAAGTCTGCGAGGTTGGTCAAAAACATTTCCTTTGGAGATTGAGGCGCAAACTAAAATGTTGAAATGCAAATTGAACTGGGCGTGCTAACAAAATTCATAAACTACACCTAAGTTCTAAATCATACCCTATTTAAGTTACTAATGTATATCTTCTTTAATTCGGTTTTTGGTATATTTTCAAACAACGCTGCTCGATTTTGGCAGTCGCCTTTCTTGACCCAGTGGCCATATACTCGAAACGCGCAGTTGTCCACCACCTGCAAGAAGAAGGAATGTTAGGTTGTGTCTTGCCCAGACAAAGCATATGGAGTTTTGAGCTTGCACAGGTCCCTTTCTTACCTTCCTGAATGACTTGATGGTGTATGGATCCAGTGCGGCGATAGCAAGGGAAATGGGTTCCGGAGTAAATCTTAGGCGATGAATTCGTACCATACATCGAATACAGAGGATAGCGAAACGAAAAATTTTCCGAGCATCAAATGCCTTTGGCGCGTAATGCTATCCAGACAATACAAGAAGAAAGACTGAAAGCTTGACATGGATGAAATCAACGAATTAGCAACTTACCACAATTTGAAAGAAATCATGCTGCATAGCTTTCCCCACCGTAAGTCGCTTGGCTGGGTCAACCGTCAGGAGCTTCCTAATCAAGTCTTTCGGCGAGTCTAATCCACACATACCTTGAAGTCATTTTAGGATCGCGTCCTCGAGTGTTTGAAAGCAAAGAGTGTACCTGTGATACCATCCCACTCTGGGGAGTGAAAAGAATACTTTCCTTCCATAATATTTCGTAGCATCACCATTTGCTTCCGGTGCCAAAAAGGGGGACATCCAACTAGCCTGAAAGGAATTCGTGAATTTTAGACCGACGAGATGGAATTATTGATGTAGGCACTTACAAGGTATACATAATGACTCCACACGCCCACCTGGAATTCCATTCAGAATCATCTATTAATATTGCAATATAAGTGCGAGCATCTCCAAAATAGGAACACACTAACACGTCAACAGGTAAACTGTATCCCATGGCGTCTTCGTACATGGCAGCTTTCAGTAATTCGGGAGCTAGATAGCCGGGTGTCCCGCACACATCTACACAAAAGTTAGCAAAATCACGCATGTTAGCACAACTGCCCTGCATACAATCATACAGTTGCCAGTGATTCACAATTTTACTCTCTCTATCCTTCATGCAATCACTTCTAATTCTCCCCAACTCAGTAAGATCGAATAATAGTTAACGGAATAATAAACTCGCACCGCAATCGACATTGACATTATTCAAGTTTGTCAACTTAATGGAAATTAATTCCTTTTATACCTACATGTCAACTTTCTGATCATATCCTTCATGATTCTCAAACATATTACATCGCAGAAGTTCAGGGGACAAGAACCCCGGGGTCCCACATAAATCTGATGAAGTAATTGATACATTATTTCTCGAGTTTTTGTTGCCAAATGCTGTACTCTGACAAAAAAGTCTCATCGCTTACCAAACAATTTCTCGTTTGGTTTCAGCACTCTTGCGAAACCAAAATCAGTCAATTTGACATTGAAATTATCGTCTAGTAAAATATTCTCAGGCTTCAGATCTCTGTGCACAATATTCTTGCTGTGAACGAAATGCAAAGCTTCGAACAGTTGTTTCATGATGTACCTGTAACCAGCAACCAAATATTAAACTCCGAATTTTTTAGATTGATCTTTTACGAAATAAAATATTCCTTACTTTGTTTTTTTCTCAGAGAGCGTCACCACATTCGTCAAGTAGTCAAATAGTTCACCATTGCGACATAACTCGAACACAAGAAATATGAACGTTTTGGACTCAAAAACATCGTGAAGTTCAACTACAAAAAGATTTGTAATTATATTGCCTTAAAGTCTCGTGCTATTTTTTTTATATTTTACGGAATTTACTTATGTAAGGGTGCCCAGACACGAGTCGGAGGATATGAACTTCTGTGAGAATCGACTCTCTGAGTCCTTGAACATTGTGGTCTTCATTACTTAAGTCAATGATTTTTGCGGCGAATTCTTTCCCAGTCTCCTTTTCGATGCATCTTCTCACCGTTGAACTGACTCCCCTAAAAATAGCCGTTCAGATCGATCAATTCAAATGTGATACACAAACATAAGCCGATTTGGATCCGCAAGTTCTTGCTTTCTTGTTTGCAGGGGACTTACCTTCCAAGTACCTCCTTTGGTTCATATTTGGCATAAAATTCTTTGGCAGCATCTTGATCTGGCAACGTGTCCTCGTCCTTCTCACCACGAGCCATTGTGAACTTTATCACTAAGATTGGATAGCAAGTGCTATGGCTAAATTAATACTACCTTAGAAAAACAAAAGCATTTTGATATCAAATTTTGATCTCACAGCACCTTCTTAGGATGCTTTGCAGCCTCCTCGTTAATTCCATTCCAAACCACTCCAAATCATGAATAATTTGCACAGACAAATAAACTCCTAATTTTATCAGTTGCCAGTTGACCAATGCTTGACTTTGCTGGTTTCGAGCTAGACGGATTTGCTTTGAAATACGAAGTGCACAAGCTTCTTATTTCTACGTATCAGCTGCTTGCTACTCGCGCAATATTTTGAGTTCAACTGTTATTACTGCATGTGGTTTCTCAACTCTCCTTTTCCCTGCTTGAGCGGCCTCAGCGTACATGTGCTTCCTGTGCCGCAATTGTCGGAGTTGGTGAACATGGGAAGAATCTAAATCGAAATTATTCTAGCGTTGAACTTTTATTTAAAGACTTTGATAGTTAATATTTATTAGTGATAGTGTGATAGAGCAGACGTATATTAAGACCACCGCAATTTGCTGAAGCTAGATAATTTCGTCGCAATTCTATCATCATGGGGAAGAAGACCAAAGTTGGAAAGCAGCGGAAAGATAAATTCTATCATTTAGCTAAAGAGACTGGTAAATTCCTGTCATTTAGGACTTTAACCATTCTGCTGGGACCGGTCTCAATGCTATCTGTGATGCCATTTCAGGGTACAGATCCCGAGCGGCGTTCAAACTAATACAACTGAATCGAAAATTCGAATTCCTCCAGAAATCGAGGGTGTTAGTGGATCTGTGCGCCGCACCAGGAGGATGGATGCAGGTCGCAGTGGAGCATATGCCAGTCTCCAGTGTCGTGATAGGCAAGGCCCAATCTCATGACAGTTGCCCGCTCCCGTAGCCAGTCTTCATAGTTATCTGATTAATTTGTTATATTGCAGGAGTGGATTTGTTTCCGATTAAACCAATTGCCGGATGTATCAACATCCAAGAAGACATCACAACTCCACGTTGTCTTCAGTTGTTAAAGAAAGAACTCAAGACTTGGAAAGTGGATTGCGTACTTCATGACGGAGCTCCAAATGTTGGACAAAATTGGATTTATGATGCGTACCAGCAAACATGCCTGACTCTTAGTGCGTTCAAGCTCGCTACGGAATTGCTCAAAGCGAATGGCTACTTCGTCACCAAAGTATTTAGGTCTAAAGATTACAACTCTCTATTGTGGGTTCTTCAGCAATTTTTCAAAAATGTGTACTCAACGAAACCTGCAGCTTCTCGAATAGAATCGGCAGAAATATTCGTAGTTTGTAAAGGATACTTAGCACCCGCTTCCATAGATCCAAAGTTTCTGGATCCAAAATATGTATTTGAAGAAATTAATGTCGCCAAGGACGGAAAGAAACAAATGCAGACACTACTTTCGGAAATTGGGTAAGCTGTAATTTAGGAAATTAGTTTCACATTCTCGAGTACAATTGATTATGTTTAATTAGGAAAAAGAAAAAGGCGGAAGGGTATCCCACCGGAGAAACATTATTATACAAGCCTGTCAATGCCAGCGAATTCATTCGGAGTGCGAATCATATTGAGCTGCTCGAAAATACATCACAGGTAATTTGAAATCAACACTTGCTTAGCTTTGGATTTAATCTTGACTTGTTTTGACTCCGGGACAGATTATCATTGATGAGGACTGGATAATGAATAACGCGAGAACAACACAAGACATTAAAGACTACTGTGCCGATGTGAAAGTGCTCGGAAAAAAGGAGACCAAAGCTCTAATTAATTGGAGAAATGCTCTAAGGTAAAACTCCTTTTAGTCAGTAGGAATCGAAAATGACTCAGTAAATGAAAACTTGTTAATGAATAATCGTCTTGCAGAGACAAAGTTGAACAATTTGCAAAGCTAAAGAAGGGAGAACTGAAAGACGAGGAAGCGGTTACAGTCGAAGCGATTCAAGCGAATCAAGATGACAGTGATTTGGAATTGCAGGAGTTCGAAAGTCTAACCCAAACCTTAAACAAGGAGCAGTTGAAAGCAGAGAAGAAGAAAAGGAAGAAACTTATGAAGGACAGAAAAAAGATGCATGATAAGACTAACCTGAAAATGATAATTCCTGGAGACGTGGGTCCGACGGACACTTCCGAAGACACACTCTTCAATCTGAAGACTATCAAGACCACCAGTGGCCTTAACAAGTTGACAGAAACATCTGAGATGCCGATCGTGGAAGAAGAAAAACCTCTAACTATAGAAGACTACGAAAGGAACAGACAAGCAAAAGTGATTAAGTTTGACAGGGACAATGAACTATTAGATAGCAGTGGAAAGTAAGTGAGACTAAGACAAAGTTTAAATCCAGTTTCTATATAACTGTAAATGTAAATTTACAAATTTCAGCTATTACAAGAAGATTGACAGTGATGGAGAAGACTCAGGAAAAGGGAGCGAGGACGAAGATGAGACCCCTGACTTCAGTCGTGGGATGGGATTAGAAAGCGAAGAAGAAATGGAGTTTGAAGAGGTCGGAGCACCTGACGAGGAGGACGAGGCTCCCGAAAATCCATTATTGACAGATCTCGACAATTCCGATAAAAATCAAAAGAGGATCAGGAAGGCTCAGATGTGGTTTGACAAAGTATGTCTACCAATAGTGTGACGTTTCTTCGTTTATTCTTTTTAAGTTTCTTATATCATGTTCTTTTGTCAGGATATATTTAACGTCTTAAATGACGATTCTGACGAAGACATTGAAGTAACAGCAGCTGCCGAGGCATTTGTGAAGAAAGGTGTGAAAGTACTTGGCTACGAGAAACCGACACAAGAGGAGGCCGCGGAACTCGCCAAGCGACAGTCCAAGTCAAAAAAACGGAAGGCTGACGAGGATGATGAAATGGAGGTTGAAGATGACGAACGTCCTCCTCCTGTTGTGTCTACGAAAAAGCGTAAGCAAAATCCATAATCCGGTAACTATTGATTATCAAGACCAGATTCGGGAAGTTTAATTTTATCATTGCACTGCAGAGAAAAAGGTGAAACTTGATGCCGAAGGATTGGCTTTGGGCTCAGTGATGATTCATTCCAAAAAAAGCAAACGGGATTTGCTAGACGATGGTTGGAATCGATACGCCTTTAATGATCCAGGCCTTCCCGATTGGTTTATTGAAGATGAGAAGAAGCATATGAAGAAGGCAGTTCCTGTGCCATCAGACCTCGTTGACGAGTATCAAAAGAATTTAGTCGTAAGTGATTCAGGGAAGGGAGTATTTTGCGAGTTGAAGGAGTCTATTTAATATGAAAAAAATGCCTACAGGAAATTAACGCACGTCCCATAAAGAAAGTCATCGAGGCCAAAGCCAGAAAGAAGAAGCGTACAATTCGGAAATTCGAGAAAGCAAAGAAGAAGGCGGAAGCTATTTTAGAAAAGAGTGACATAACTGAAACAGAAAAGGCCAGCCAACTCAAACAGTATGCATTTGCCATTTGCCTCGACCGTTTTACTATTGTGTACTCCCCAGCTTTAGTCAATGTATCGCAATTTTTGCAGGTTGTACAAGAAGGCTCGGGTGACGAAAAAGAAGGAAGTGACTTACGTCGTGTCTAAGAAGTTCAACAGTTCGAAGAGAGCCAAAAGACCAGCGGGAGTGAAGGGTCAATTCAAAGTCGTTGATCCCAGAATGAAGAAGGACCTGCGGAAACTGAAGCAAATGGGGGGAAAGAAAGGGAAGGCTGGTCGCGGGAAGGGCACTAGCAGAGGAAACAAGTTTGGAAAAAAGAGATAAAGATAAAATAATTCGCCAACGCCGATTTTCTAATGCCTTGTTTCTAAGAATAATAAATGAAGTTTATTTAGTTGATAAATAAATGCTCCTTGAATTTGGATAGCGAGTAAAGCTTCCAGTATTCAATTATAGCATCGTTCTTATCCAAATTTATTCTAACAGAGTTTCCTACTTGTCGCATTGTAAACAAGTAAGAAAATAGTAATTTGTGTCAGTTTTGTAATGCGTTCATTCCTTAAAGCTGGTAAGACAGAGGCTGGCATTGGTTCCACCGAAACCAAACGAGTTTTTCAGTGCAATCAGTCTGTCTCCAGTTTTGTCTAGTTGTTGACTGGAACGAATTATTTGTAACCCTTCAAATCCTTCATCAAGATTTTCAAGGTTGAGAGAGGGTGGCGCAACTTGAGAATGACACGCCAGTATGGCCAGAATTGACTCAACAGCTCCCGCGGCTCCAAGCAAGTGTCCATGACTTCCTTTCGTTGATGATATCACGACTTTGCCAATCTAAATATCGAAATATCAATCAGGTACGACGCATTTCTTTGTGGGAGTTCTCGAATGATTACAGTACAAATGAATTGTGAACATTAGCATACCTCAGCATTTTGGAAAAGTTGTCGCACAGCTATCAACTCGGCCTTGTCTCCAATCGGAGTAGACGTGGCGTGACAATTAATATAGGAAACTTGCTCCGGTTTGACATTCGCTGTATTCAGCGCTTGTGTCATTGCTCTTAGAGCCCCTCGTCCATCCTCTCGTGCTGCAGTCATATGGTTGGCGTCGCCGCTGAGACCATAACCCAGAACTTCACCGTATATTTGTGCACCTCGTTCCAAAGCGTGATTCAACTCTTCCAGAACAAGAATTCCGGCTCCTTCACCCATCACGAACCCATCCCGCTTTGTGTCAAATGGCCTGGAAGCCTTCTGAGGGTCGGAATTAAACTTTGTTGAGAGAGCACGGAGGCGACAGAACGTGGCAATAGAAAGCGGATTTATGGATGCTTCGGAACCTCCACAAATCATGACGTCGGCATAGTTGTGTCGAATAAAATTAAAAGCGTCGCCAATGCTGTGTGCACCAGATGCACATGCAGTTGATGCACAGTGATTGGGACCCTAGTCAGAAGAAAGTATAAGCAATAATTAATTAGGTCAAAGACGTGATAAGCGAAGGAATTCGAATTGACTTACTTCAAACCCGTACTTGATGCTAATTTGCCCAGCCGCAAGATTTGGCAGAATTCTTGGGATAAAATATGGCGTGACTCTACTGTATCCTCGCTCCTCAAGTATGTGGCCTGTGTCTTGAACATCTTGAAGATCACACAGACCAACTCCCACACACACCCCAATTCGTCCCTTTGAAGCTTCATCCAAGCTCTTATTATCTAGTAACCCGCTATTCTGAATAGCTTCTTCGGCAGCCACCAACGAGTACAAAGTTGCATGAGACGAGGACCGTCGTTCTGCCTCCGTAAACTTGTTGGCGATGTCTAGCTGACCCTCACTGCTTTTGCTAGCACCTGCAGCAAGTGTCAATTATAAGTACAAAGAGTACGCTGGAGTCTATGAAGGTTAAACTCGTACCTTCGTGACTAGTTGGCGTTGGAACGACTCCAGCTACTTGGCAAGGAAGTTTGCTGTATTTATGATCTGATAAGGCAATAATTCCAGACGCGCCGCTGATGATTTTCTTCCATACCGTCTCAACTCCACAACCCAAAGGCGTCACCAGACCAAGACCAGTCACAACAACACGTCGAGCACTTCCTCCAGTGCTGCTGTACATCTTAAGGAACTGGAAAATTGCAGTGTCTTATCTGTGGCTGGAAATATTGTCAAGACGAGTATCAGTAGCCCTCAGTCGGTGCAATAAAGTGTAAAACCCAATGATAAAACTTTATTCCGTAGAATCACATGTTTCCCGCTGGGCATTCAGTGCGTGTGTTTTGAATTGGCCTATTGTGTTAGAGTAGTTGGATTTGAACATCTTGGCTGGCAATTTCTCCATGTTGAGTTAATTTGACAGTGTAGCGGTGTAAAATTGTGTAATCAATTGCACATGCTGTTTGAAGTGTAATCTGACGGGAGGAACCTGATGTGGACGTCCAGCACCGATATCAGTGTTCCTTTCCAATGAGTTAAGACTTCAGAAACTTAAGTTCCTCCGTTCAGGTAATCATTTTTAATCATTATAATCAATAAACTTATGCATGATGTCTGGGGTGTCTTCTTACATCATCAAGTTCGGTAGGACTTGGAAACGCCGAATTGTAATGTTACTTTTGCGCATTGCATTGGTTGCATTTTATGCTTTCAGTATAAGTTAGTTCAACTCTGCCGATTAATGTTGCGATGGATGAGATGAGTGCTTTGCTTCGAGTTAATGTTTTTTCTATGGCTCACAATGTAGCCGTTACGGCATGGGTTATCTGTTAAAGTTCAATGAGCGATAAGCGGGGTATGGTGTGATACAGATCAAAGCCCTTTTACAATCAAGTAGTTTCGCAAGTCGGGAAGCCGATCCGTGTCAGTAAAATTCCTCTACAGCTATTTGTGAAGTGCTGCATAAGCATACATTGCCTTTCCTTATCATTTATGTTTTTCATTCTTGTTACAAACTGTCACGACCCACGTGGTCATCGTGACGAGAATGTCTAGAATTAGTAGCTAGAATTGAATATGAGTGCTCGTGTCCTCAGCCGTCTTGGGAGTCCTACGATTAGTATTTTCGAGTAAACAAAACACTTAAAAACGCAAAATTAAATCCTACGTTATCATTGCTCAGTTGTTGGCAGGACTTCGACCAGACGTCAGGCGATATTATTGAGGTCATTGTTTTTCATTGTATCTGTTTGTGACATTATTTGAGACACGTCCTTAACGACGAGGCTTCATCATCTCAACTCAACTCTTCTCCTTGCAGATTTCAAAATGTGCAACTTGTTCATCGCCGTAACTCCTGATTCTTCTGAACGACAAAGTGACTACAAACTCGTCCTT
>WIXG01000114.1:0-206381 GCA_009869945.1 Mesaphorura yosii
GGAACTGGAAGCGGAAAACCACGCTAAATGCATGCAAATTAAGCAGCAGCGAGACCCTGTCGATACGACCACGCACGGTTTAACAATTGCATTGGTGAGATACGGCTCAGCTTGGCGAGGTAAAGCAATATTTTCTTTCACTTTCTTTTACCTGCTGCTCATTTCGCGCATGACTTTGATCGCATGCGGTTGTACTTGTCCTGAGTCTCTTGTTCACGGAATTATCAGTTATTTCAACTGACTCGAATTTTGGACATTGTTCAAATAGCGAAACTCGGGTAACTTTTGCAATAAAGACTTTCTATGAACGACTGTAGTGAAGAATTTTAGTAATAGAGCTGGAGTGTGTAGTGTTTTAAAGGCTTATTCAAGTTCGCCCGTTCATTTTCGGTCAACATTCTCTGATTATCGTTTTTACCTGCCCGGACCCTTATGGAGTTGGACTCTGAATCATTCGAAACCTTTCGACATCGCATCGTTGACTTCGTTCGTGTTGGACTCGTCGAGATAAAAGGCAGACAACTTTCGTAAACACAAATCCGTAAAATTGTTGCACAGGTAAATTTCAACCAAGATTTATCAGATCTTGTCTTAGAATTCGTTAATAGCAGATTAATTATGCTGAACATCATTCATACGAACTTTCTTAGTTTTATGGAAATTTACGGGCTAAGGGTTGTCTTAAAGCAGCACCGGCTGACCCATTACCCGTCATTGTGTTGGGTGTCCGCTCCGTCCAGTGTCCAGCCATAGTTCATAGTTGTTGTAGTAGTTCTTCTGAAACCTGTTTAGGTTTAATGTAGTCACTTTACTTTGCTGGGCCGCGACTTAATTTTGAAACGCTCGCAATATCAATATCAACAATTAAAAAAACCCACTAGGAGCCGGTGTCACAATGAGTAAAATCTGCAGCAAGAATGGATGATTCAGATAAAAAGCTGACGAAGTCTTCAGGCTTAATTTCGTAAGAGCTTTCTCTCGTGAACAAAGCGGCGGTCAGGCCACATGTTAGCACGAGCCAATTTTGAACACTGAAAAAAGTTGCGGCGGAGATAAAACTCGAATCTCACGGTAAAATGCTGTTTCAGATTGGTCGATAAATAACGCACAATCGTCTGGCAAAATCGGGCCCTTAACTCAAAATGGTAAGATAATCATTGAATTAAAGCATAAGAATACTTTGATGGAGATCCTAGTACTCGTTTGCTGAAGTTTTTTTTAATGTATCAGTCCGGGTCTCTCGTGGCGGTTGGAGTGGGCTTGGCGGCGGTTGGATTTGCTGGTCGGTACCTTCTTCGTCGTTTGCCCAAGATGGAAGCCACAATGAGCGAAGCGCTGAAACAGTTTCCAACTTTTGAAGCTGGATCAAGATACTACAAGGGTGGATTTGAGCCTAAAATGAACAAACGAGAAGCAGCTTTGATTCTAGGAATTTCCCCAACAGCCAGTAAAACGAGGATTAAGGTACGAACTACGGTTGAGTCATACTGGAAAGTTTGAAGGATTTTTTCCATTTCTTCAACTTTTTACGTTACCGCAACCGTAGTTAATTGATGAAGATGGTTAAATTTTCTCATTATAAATCCACATTGCTGGCGAAAATTATTCGCCAGTGAGTAAAACTGAAGTCTTGAAAAAAAAAATTTTTTATTCCTTATGACTTAACCGTACCAATATATTTGTCCCATCAACCGTGGTATGAACTGCGACCGAATTGGGACGAGTCAAAGTAAGGCGAGACTAATTTATTGTAGTTATCAAACTTGTTTCTAGGAGTCACATAAGCGAATTATGCTAATAAATCATCCTGACCGGGGAGGCTCACCATACCTTGCTGGTGAGTGAGACTTGACAAATATTGCTGTTTGCGTAATTTAATGAATTTGTTCATTATTTGTTTGCAGCAAAAATTAATGAAGCCAAAGACTTACTCGAAAATAACAGAGCCGGTGGTAGTGCGATGCGTGGATAGAATGTGACGAAGTTAGTTCCATTTTAGATAATAAATTCAAATTCATGTACGCTGGTGCAATATAACTGAATTGCGAGCTGGTTGAACATTCTTGTGAATTATTTATTACTCAATTGTGCATCAATGTGGAATTAATGCTTATATTTATTGTAATAGTGGTGCAATGCAGGTACAGTAGGCTCATTACATATAATCACTCAATGAGATGTTAGCATCACAAGTGCTATAACTAATTAAAGGTTGCAATTAACTCGGTCTACGGTCCGATGCTCCATTTCAATTTGCTCCCTGGACCTTTCCTCCACGGCCTTTGCCCTAATGACCATTTGCTACACTGGGACGAATGCTCAAAAACTCTTTACTCCAAAATTAATGCTTACAAGATATTACAAGTTTAAAGTGACCGACCACGATTAATACGATCATTAAGGAAAGAGGATAATGAATGATCTGACTGTTGACTGTTGGAATCAAAGTTGATAGGCCACTATTTTCTAGGCTGCAGGTGCAGTTGTTGAAGATTCTACGCTTTCTTCTGTAGACAATTGTTGAAAACCATTGAAATTCGTTGCCTTCGTCATTGTTGGCTCGGCCATTGCCAAAACTTTTGGAGCATGCTTTTCGACTAATGAAGGTGTCGTAGACAATGGTGTATATGGCGTGTTCGCACTGGTGGTTTCTTGTGTCTCTTGAGTTCGAGAATTCATAGGAGTCGATGGCATTGTTCCTGAAGTAAAGAGTGAGCGTTCAACGATGTCGGGTCGAGTACCTTGCTTGCCCTCTGTGGTGGTCATTATCTTCTGGGTGGTGCTGATGATTTTGGGACGGCTCGGAGTTGACAAAGTTGTCATCTCTGGAGTACTTCTTGTTCTTGGTGTCTGTGCCTTTGTTGTCTGCTGACTGGGCTGAGATTCTCTGTTGCCATTTTGGGTTGAGCCGTTCATGGGAGAAAGGAGCGGGCTCGGAGTTGCCACCACTCCTGAACTATGGTTTCCATTGGGTGGTATATCATCAATTCCTTCTCTGCTCTTGAGTTCAATAGTTATTGTTGGTTCGAGAAGGGATTGCGACGTATTTTTCACTGATGGGTCTCGTTCGAATCTCTCATGGCTTGTTGTGGACGTTGAGGATCCCGCGATCTCTGACTCTTCAACTGTGGTTACAAGTTGCTGTAGTAGTGGAGAATTTCCAGCCAATTCAGACGCAATATTTACTGGAAGTGCCAATGTCTTCCTGGTTGGCTTGTCTGACCTGGATTTTGTATTGCCCTCATCACTGACAACTTCCGTTTCATTCAGTTCGGAATCATTCGATCTTCCTTCCAATGCCGATATGGTGCTCATTTCATCATGCTCATACGATTTCATGTCAATCGTTGTGAGTGCCATGGGCGCATTCTCCATGGACATATTCAAACCAACGTCAACGAGCATTGTCTCAAGCGACTGCAACTCGCTCTGCTCATTAATCAAGTCGACCATGACTTGATCAGGATCCGACTCGGATGTAAGCTGCATTGTACTTGCTAACAATGTCGGTTCATTTGCGCTTGCAGTAGTGTTGCTGGAAATGCCATTATCCAAAGTTTCAACTGCGGGTTCTTCTGACAGCATGAGTTTAGTTGACAGGTTCAATTTCACCATGCCTTCACTTCCAGATGAACTCTCATTACTCTCTCGTAAATGGACAATATGAGGCACAAACCCAATGTAATGTGCGCCTGCAGCTGGTGAGTTCTCAGTAGTTGCTGCTTCGGATGGGAAACCTACCATGCGAACTTCCGAATCTGATGTTGATGTCTCCATTTCATTCAAGGTCACGGCTGTCTCCGATGTCGATGGCAAGTTCGTGCTTTGAGTTGTAATTCTCTCTGGCTCAGCAGAACCGGCTTCTGTCCCAGTGAGCTTGACAATTTCTCGTTTTCGCCTTTTCATCTCATCTCTTCTCGGCATTTTAATCCGAGCACCTGATTTACTTGCCGTTTGAGATTGACTTTCTTTTTTCGCAGCTGTCTTTTTCTTGTCTTTCCCCTTGACTTTGACTTTACCTTTGCCCGGCTCATATTCGCAAATAAATGGGAGTTCTTTGTAGCAAGCGGCAGGAGTAAGCGATCTCGTGCTGCTGGACAATGCCGGACACATTTCGGTAGGACCACCGCCTCTGTTAAAAAGAAGTCAATTGTTTCAAGATTTAGATAGGTCAGATCATGAAACGGTTTCTGTTGCGTATTGCGTAACGTACAGCATCATCGCATGTGGACCAAGATCAGGCTGATTCATTCTTCCCAGCATTTTACTCGAGTACTTTTTCCATTCTTCCTTATCAGCACCAACCCAAATGTCTCCTCCAACCAACCGCGCCTTCATTAGCAGGGACTGCAGACGTCTCATCTCATCAACATTCTTGGCTGGTATGAGTTCATGCGAGTAAACAACAAAACCATAAAATTAGTACATATACATTATTCATATATTCGTAAGACCGTGAAAGAGATTGAATGCGTTTAATCTTCGGAACTTGCGAAATTAAATTCTTATGTAAATGTCACAGGACAGTTGCGCCATAAGCAAAAAAAAGTTTCTGGAAAATAACTGCAGAAAGCAGCTCCCCATGTCTGAACATTCCAAACTCGCAAATGCAGAATCCTTTATCTACACAAGAAAACAAAGCAGAGCGACAAAGGAGACACGAGAAAGCAGTATCTCTGCAAAGTTCAACAGGTTATAGTGACAGAGTTGAACTCGCTCGCGGTCTGGTTGGTACATAAAATATTCGTCCATAGCCGGAGAGATCGCCAAAGTTCAGTCACAAAACCCACACTTTATTTATTCTTCAATGCAGGACGCAGTCACAGACGGCTGGGGCGAAAGGCGAAAAGGCAAGCCGGAATCTCACTTGTGCTGGCCAAATTCTTCCGCTCTTTAATAATGGATGGAAGACTACCACAGCATGCAGCATTTATTAAAGTGTGAAAAATTGCGGCGCTTTTCAGGATTCACAACAGACAAGAAAATAAAAGTGTTTATGTAGCAGAGTTCAGATCCTTCCAGATACCCAAGCCATTAGGCCAACGTTCACAATGCATTATTCACCACATTTTTGCGAAGAAGTAGACAGCCCGACAGATAGACCCTTCTTCTCTCGCGTGTCAGCATTTCGCATAATGAAACTCGTTCTCAATTCGCACAGGCAGGCATTCACTTGTCCTTATGGGTTTTCTGTTTGCCTCCGGTCTCGCGTAATGCACTCCTGAGTACGACCCGTGAAATGAAACCAGCAGGATTTAGTAGTAATTGAAAAACTGCCTACTCAAAAGTCGGTGCGCAGGAAGACTAAATGTAGACACGGCTCGCAGCTACCGCATGCAAGCCAAATGGGAATATGCAATTTAAATTAAAGACGAAAGACATCGGCGCTTGCTTGCAGGAACACGAGATTGTACTTGGAGTCTTAGACGGCAACACAAAACTTTGTCAAGATGCTATTAATTTTTTCGTAGCACAACAGAAATTGGATTGCTTCCGCCCCTTCTTGAGCCCATCTGCTTCTGTCCGTCATGTGCAGAAGCAGAACCACTAAGTTCCAGTGAGCTGTTGCCGTAATGCATTTTGCAGTGTACTATTATCATTAGCCATCCCACTATAATTTGATTTTTGTCTAGATACGACGGAACCGACCCGTGTTGCCTTTTGTAGTGACTACCACTCCTTATAAACCATGTTTTCGGAAAATTATCTAGCCTTGATGATTTCGGTCAAACGTGGAACATACGCGTCTTGTACGTGTAAATAAAATTACTGATTCTAGCGAATCCACTTCGCGCCTACTAATTTGATCAAACTGAGTTATTCGGAAGGTCATGTCGTGTTTTCATGTTTTTGCCCAACAGTTAGTTTCCTTCTTAGAGCGCTCACAAACAAATTAATACAGGGGAAAGTTCTATCGAAAGCACAGAGCAAAGATGGTCGTAGAAAAACTTAAGACTTTTATTTCTTTCTTACCTTGTGCCAGCTGCCCCTCTCGCTTTTTGCAAAATTTCTTGGCTTTGTCATGTGTAAGGCGCTTCTTCTCGTACAACTTAAAGCTTTTCCCGTTCTCCATACCAATTTCGCTTGGGTTAGCTTCTTCGATGTCCAGTCCAAGCGATGCCATTGGGTTGAACTCTTGCTCGAAGTCGCTTTTGGCCTACCACGCAAGTTTACCGAGTGAAAAGCAAGCCAGCAGTCACAGCCCCACAAATTATGCAGATAAAAAGATGTCTCACCTGAACTCCTGGTATTTCATGTGTAATTATTGAGACAAAAATATGTCCAAGGAGAACGAAGAGTGTGAGTGAGAACAAAATGGCCCTCACTTTTAAACCAATGCGGCTTTGTAACATTTTGGAAAGCAAAATGCAAAATTGAGTGCAATATTGTTGATCTCAACGAAATGCAACTCAGTCTGAATTTACTGATCACAGAACTAGCACCATTGCAGTTGCAGCTTTCACCTAATATCCATGATGGCACGCTTCGAGGTCCTCTGATGAACAACTGAAGCTCTCTGAGATGTTGACTATGCTAAAATAAACTAAATAGCTTGTATTGCCTGGCGGTAGCACCGATCAAAATGACAAAACATAGTGACGACCTTAGAAATTCTACCTGTCCGATGTGCAAGCAACAGAAGGAGTACGCGATGAGAAGGAAAGCAGGTTAAGAATGGAGAAAGGCTAAACCAATTCGGTGTGCTGAGTTGATGGAACGGCCCGGCACCGGTTGTTAAAAAAAATTAATATCTTAGATTCGCGTGCATATTCGGACTGTGACCAGGACTCTATAGTCCAGAAGAAAAGCGAGTCCCCGATGACGACGATGACAAGGGCTATCGTGCACGTAAACTGTTTACCTTTTGCGGACAATTGACACAAAATGAATCCAAACTTTTGTATTCTTTAAGAATGACACCCTCGAGTCCTTGCGTGTGTTAGCCTGCAGTGCAGGGTAGCATGGCTGGCGATATTTGATTGCGATAAATAAATAAGCAGGTACTCCATTCTGAGTATAAAACGGTCCCTTGGCATGGCCATATTGAATTGAAAACTGGAGACGAAAGCCCACACACGTCATGGCATTTGATAGTGGCAAATGATCGACGTAGATGCCTCGATAAGTATTGATAGGGAGTGTGGTTCCAGCCCAACTTGTAGCAGACTAATAGTTTATGTTTTCAACATTCAAGATGACGCCATGTAGATGCGAATTCTAAAAAATTTTCACGGTTGAAAGGTTCCGCAAAATTATGTAATGATCCCGGGGGCAGGCAAAGAAACTACAACGAACCTTACAGTCATGATCGTGGATTCAGGATCTGATTCATTTTGAGTGGGCAGTAAATAATAAGACGCGACGCGGCGTACAAAGTGCAAAAACAAATTCCATGTCTTGAGCTTGTTCGCAGTGCATCGCATTTCGCATTCCAGTAAACAAAATCTTGAATCATCGATAAAAATAGAAATAGCGGAATTAATGAATATGAAAATGAATCCGAAATCGTGACGTAGGAAATAGAATAGAGTTTGGACACGCGAAAGACGAAATCCGTGACGCGATGGCTTAATCTTTCGCATTCTACTATTTTAAACTTTGTTAGTCTTCAAAATACTAGATTTTGTTCATTTGTCTGGCTGGTGAGGCTTGTCTCATTTTTCCCTGGCATTTTTTTCTATGTGCAAAATGCAGAATGCAGTAGATTAAAGTTGCGATGGAATGTTTCCAAAACGCATGAAGACTCCGTGCAAAGTGCGATAACATCGTACCTGGTACCTTCTTGTGCGGAACTTTCGCCAATGCGCCTGTCTCTGTGGTTTCACTTCGAATTCGAGTTGTCCCACTACCTTTGTCCTGACCCAGCTCATGCTTCCACGGGCACGGATTGGAGAAGCTAGCCTGGATACAAGATGCACGATCAATATCACACTATACCTCCACATTTTCTGCAACTCCTCTCCCGCTTTCCTCTTCGTGCTTGGCTCAGTTCTTATATTGCAAAACCCTAATGGCAAATCCGCTTTTCGCATGTTGTTCCCCACTCCCAGTTGAGCCAAACGTTTGTAGTTTGTTCCATTTTATTTGCAAGATTCGCAACCCATGCATGCATGGAAGCCAACCAGGAGCAGCTGAAGCTGAATCCTGGCAGGATGGATATAAAATGCAGTACATTTCCACGAGTCGGGTTCAGAATCAGCTGAAGCACGCATTCGATATGGCAGGAGTGACTCCTGTATCTCTGGCACAAGAAACAAAAGATTCGTCATTAGCAGTATTTTGCCATTGTTGTGAATCCATTCGATTCTCAACGGCAGTTGACGCGTACACAACGGGCAGTCAGTTTAGGTCAGGCAATTTGAGTGGACACGTCAGGTCCACAACGGACGTCGTCGCAGTCGGAGAGTTACACGCCCAATATCTACGCACTTGTTCAAGCCTCGGCTGTGCAAGTGCAACCCTTAATTACTCCCCAGTCAACAATTTTGTGATTTAGTTAATTAAATTAAGAACCACCTATCCACTCTCCTTTTCGTGGTCCAATCTTCTACAATACAAATTGTGGAATCCTGCTCGCTCTCTCGTCGCAATTCACTTCGCAATCAAGACCCATTTTTATTAACTGTACGTGAGGCTACGGTTATCATTGGTCATGGTGCTAAAACAATTTTAAGTCATTCATATGCAGAAGGCGCCTTACAAAGAAGAATTTATCAAATCCTTATACAAATATTGCCTGAGATTTCCAGATACAATTTGCGAGAAGTCGTCAGCCGTTTGGTAAGTTCAACTTCCATGCACATACGTTGTTATCTTATAAGTTCTTGGACTGTGTAAAAAATATGAGAGTAAATCAATCGCAAGCAACAGTTAGTGAGAGATTAGAAACTGCATCCACAAATCTAAACTTTATTGATTGTGGCACGATGAGGTCAAAGTAGTATTACATGCTCGGAGTTGGGTGAACCCTCGTGCTAATGGTTTTGTTGTTTTGATCTCAAATTCGCCAAACCCGAGTTTTGAAGTAAGAAAGTAAACATGATGACAGAAGAGTGAAAATGGCAGTGTACTCAATCAAAACACAAAACAGCGAGGCGTCTGTAGCAAGTAATTTGGTCTCACTCGTATGCGCCGCAAGTGCAAGTGTAATATGGATTTAGAATGCACAGTGCCGTTGTTCGTATGCAGTTCAGAGTTGCCAAGCTAAACAGGACAAAGTCCAAATTTATCCGAACCTCTTTATTCGAATCAGGGCTCTAACCTCCAATGCGAATTTTGCATTGTGATGAGTCTTTTAAGTCTTTGCTCGGGGTAGAATGTGATTATATCCACTCAATTGAATGCGACACAAGCGACTTGCTCGACATGACGTGGCGTGTTGTTGTGTCATAATTTAATCAACACTGAAGTTTAAGCTGTACCTTTCCTAGTCTCAGCCCTACCATTTCCATTTCTTCATGCTGAGACGAAAAGAATCGATTGGATTTTCCGGTTGGGTGACGGAAAGTTTGAGAAACAATTCAAGTGGAAAATTTCATTTGTGCTTCAGAATAGGTTGCTAAAGAAAAGAATATTGCACAATACCGTTAAATCGACCTGACATTTCAATCACTTATTTAGATGTTTACAAGTTATTATAAAAAATGGAATGTACGTCACATTCTTCAGAAGATTTTACAGTTTATGACAGCTTCAAGCGTCAATTGGGAGAAATTGTGTCATGCAGGGTCATTGAGCGATGAATTTGTGCGTATTGCTCGAATGAATGAATCGTAAACCCATTTTATTGTTCCCAATGAAGATTAGTCTTAGATTAAAATTTTCTAGAAAATTGTTCTAAGATAATTGCTCCTAGAGAAATTGTTCCCACAGATTGTTGCAGGATCTATTCCTATCTTGCCCTGCCCGAAAAGCAATGTACCATGAATAATTCGCATTCTAAAACATTTCCTTTGTAGCAGCTCGGCTTTGGTTTGTTTTTAGGTTGATGAGTACATTTTATTGCTCGTATACATTAATACGAACATATTGCTACCCATGACTAATGCGAATTAATCATCACTCGCAGAACGTGCTCATTTTTGAAATTCGATTGTATGCTTGTTTACCGTTTTTCTGTCATTTTGCAAGGGTCAGTAAATAGGAGCAATTTTAGGCAATAAACTGTTCATGAGCCGTAAAGAGAAAAAACAAGCGGAATGTCATACGCGCTTGTCACTTGGAGCTAAGCGTTTTAGTTCAAGATAGTATATCGCGAACGGCAGCTTCTATTTCGTGTTGCTCGCCATTATTAGTTCGCTCGCGTTGGCCTTGCGCAGTGGCAACTTGCACCCAGTCAGTTACATTTTGATTAAGCAAATTAAAGGCCGGACAACAGAGCTCTTGCTGGAGAATCTAGTGCATCCTTTCTCCAGTAAACAAGTAAGATTTACGAAATACTTCCTTCCTTCATATTTCATATGAGTATTTCATCCTTCCTTGTTGAGTTCAGACCTAGAGCAAGCTGACCCTCATCACTAATTTGGTGACATTTCATTCAAGTACGCGTAATCAGTTGTTGATCTGATCATCGCAATGCTGTCCCAGTTCCAGTTATTTTCAGTGGAGCAGAAAAGACAAGACTCGTGACTCTTGTTCACTTTCCTATGCCGCTAGGCACAGGCGCAGCACAAGACACTAATAACGCCAATTATAAATTGCACGCAGGTTGACTTTACCCAAAGTAAGACTCAAAAGGTATTGTAGAGCGGTTGTAGAGTCGAGGGTCATTCCAGAGTTGCAACTGCAAATGCAATATTACAGTGTACAGAGCGCGAGCACGTTTGCATTCGAAAATAATCAATCATTCGCACACTGTGACATTCTTCAAAGTTTAGCCAAGTAGTATATGGAAACTATTATCGTAAGGAATACCCTGTAACTGTAATTCGCAGATTATGGTGAGACAGAACAAGAAAAGTCAATCTTGTCAAGGCTTTCCTAGGAAGTCTGGGCGAAATAAATTAGCTAATCTAAAGCGATGGACGAACCAACGAAGCAGAACCAGACGTGACTCTTACGGTGCACGTCGGCTTAATTGAATTAAGTTAATTACGCTTACCATTACCAGTGAGTAGACAAGTTAAGAATTCGAGGGATTGCTCAGACAGGTGAAACGAAAGATAGATTCAATCAATTTAATAACGGAAGAAGTGATTTCGTTCCAGAGTGCATATGGACTCAAACATGGAGAAAAGTCGATTCGATTCTGTCCTTACGGCACACAAGGTGCAATTTAGAATGCTAATCATTCATTCCTCTTCATTGTTTTTTGCATTAACATTTTAGATTCGACTTAATTAAGCCTGCAGACACGGCATATCAGAAATATCAATGAATCTGGCTCATTTTCATTCATTCTCAGAACTGTTTTTATTAATTGCTAATTGGCCATGAAAGGTTAAAGGCCAGCAATTCGGCGGTGCGGCTCGAATATCACTGTGTCTTTGACATTTACTCCAAATGTCTCGAAGGTATCCATAACTCTTTCATTGTGTGTGATTTACACTTCTACTCCTGCGGTTGCGAGTTGAGTATGAGATTTGAGCTTCATGCACGTACTTTCAACTTTCATACCGGCTAAAGTGATGTACTAGTATACTTGTCGCTTCTTAATTGCCACGAACGGGCGCATTGAACAGGGCAAACTGCGCGTCATACCATTTAGTAATTCTAGTAATTCAGTTCATTCTGTTCATTCCGCGTACACTTCTGCACTTCTCAGCCATCAGCTCAGATGATTATACCTATTTCCCGTGAAATGGTGAAATACAGGTCAAGATCTTGCACTAATCTTATTCGGAGACCGAAGTTGCATCCAATGCCAATTTCGGGGCATGTGGAAAGCTCATTACACTAAATTACAATCTAGCCAGATTTATACCCAACAGCGGGCGCATTGAACGCGCGTAATGGTCCATCAAGAAAGTATGACTTATGGAAACTTTCCATTACTGCGCCCAGTAAGTTGTAATTTTAACAAGGTGTAAAGAGGCAAGCCTTGGCATTGTTCCCTAGTGAATATGGCGAGGCCTGTACTTGACATGACAAGTCTGTACAAAAATAACTTTTGTTTACGCAATGAGAAAGTGTCTCACGTATTTTGCCTATCTTTTTGCAATATCAATCACAGCCACAGCCGCGCGTCACACCATGGCCTCATAATACGCCGTAATTTATTCCAACAACCTGTCAAACTTTACAGACCATAATGACGACCTTGTAACTGCACAATAAGCCCAAGTCCCACGAGTACTTTATTCCTGGAATTGTTTTGATTTTCTCTTTAAATAGACTCTGAATGTCAAGACGGATGAAGACGACGAAGATTACGATCAAGACTGCTGACAAAGTCAAGTTGTGTTCATGCCCAAGACTCATCATCCTTCAACTTTGAATCCTATGGGATTAGAATTTATCACCGTCATCAGCACTGAACAGCACATTCACCAAGTATTTCTCCACAATTTTTATACAGTCGGAGAGAAGGGATTATGCTATTATGCACCATTGATTGTAGAAGCTAACAAATCTCGACCTTCGTTCAGCGTCCTCCCAAGGAAGCATCGAATCTAAACAGGAAGCTGCAGCTTGGAAGGAATTGACGTGTCATACATTTTTGCAACTTTTCTCATCGCCGCATCACATCGACTTAAGTCGAGAACAGAGGAAGTGGAGAGTGACAGCATTTTTTGAAAGATTTGCGAGCCTGGGAAAGATTTGCCTCAATCGTACACATCTGCCTAAATCCCTTCTACTCTCTCTCAAGCACGAGCATCAATGAATAGCACTTTTGATACAAATTTAATGTACAGCGAGTTACTTTCCTAAAGGAGCGTCTCATTCTATTCTAATTTTACATCAATGTAAGCCGAACTAATTTTGCCTCTTTCACTTTGTGTTTGACTTTAACCATGCAGAATTTGACCAAAGTTTCCCTTTGCTGTAGGTAAATGTCAAATGCCAACTTGAACTTCTTATGCAAGTTGTTTACATTTTGGACTGACGTAGAGCTTGGAATTAGAATACAAGCTCCAGGCATCGAATTCCCGGTCAATTTCATCCTCCTTCAATTTTGTAATTCTCCTCTACAAAAGAAATCGAAGATTTCGAAATTGCATTTAGAATGCATCCTGTTCCTGGAGCGAGACGAACGAAGCACCTACCCAAACCTCCTGATGGAGGTTGGGGATGGGTCGTTGTCTTTGCTTCATTTATGGTACACGTAATAGGTAAACACCAGAATCTCACGCATTGCATTAACTTGCAAAACGCTTATACTAATCCCTGCTTCCGGATTTCTGGTCGTGATAGCTGACGGAGTTGCATACACGTTTGGATTGTTCTTCGTGAAAATATCTGACGAGTTTCATAGCAAGACACAAACGTCTATGATTGCAAGCGTAATGGGCGGTATTACTTACTGTATTGGTCCGCTTGCTGGAGCATTAGTGAACAAATATGGATGCCGACCAGTGTCAATAGCTGGCAGCATAATTGGGGCTATTGGATTCGGGATAAGTTACTACGCGGACAGCAACACTTACTTAATTCTATCAATTGGAGTCCTTGGCGGTGAGTTGTGCAGCTTTGATAATTGTTAAATGTTATCTGCGCCAGAATTTTACTAATTAATTGTCTCGAACGCAGGTGTTGGGTTAGGACTAATTTACTTGCCAGCTATTGTCAGTGTCACATGTTATTTCGAAAAGAGGCGAGCATTTGCAACAGGAATTGCGGTCTGTGGTTCTGGATTCGGAACGTTTGTCATGGCTCCTTTCATGGAGTACTTGATTGATAAACGTGGTTGGAGAGAAGCCCTTCTGGCGACGGCCGGCCTCATTGTCAACTGTGTCATATTCAGTGCGCTGTTTCGACCGCTTCCGGACGAGAATTCTGACGAAGAGAAAACCGTTCCAAAGATTGTGGAACCAACGGAGGACGAGGAGCCTATTTTTATTTTTGCGTCACGTAAGTTTTTATTCACAAGTCGGCATTTTGTATTGCCTTGGAGTTGCTGGTTTGCACAATTCTGAATCGATTTTTGTCATCTGGTAAAGGTGGAAACCCTGTCGAACCTTCCGAACTCTTGTTGAACTCTGGAGTAGAATCACCACAGCCAGACGTCATCAAAGATGTCACTCAAACAGAAGCGAAGGTGCAAAAACCCAAAAGTGTCACCATCAAAAATGAAGTTTCAACATTTTTGACTACCGTAAGTATTAATTAGCATCGTAATTCTTGCAATATAGCGAAGTAAGTGGGTGAAATCTTGTAGAACACGAACAAGGACACTCTGACGATGTCCGTCAGTCATCCTGTGCTTCCTGTTGGATTGGCAGGCGTTGGAAGCACAGATTCTCTGCACAGATTCTCACGTCAAAAGCAAAAGAGACACTCGTTGAAATTCGGTTCAGACGTCATCTTGGAAGGCTCGCCCGTGCACGCAAGATCTGAACTTCACGGAAGCATTGGCATAATTTCCTCCAGGAAGGATATTTTCTACTCGGGCAGTGTAGCAAATATTCCGGAACTTCAAGATGAGACTGGGGAAACTTTCTCGGAAAAACTTGCAAGAAGCCCAGCAGATTCTGCTGATCTTGAGTTTTCTAAGAAGATTTGTGGTATTCCATGCAGTCCTGAGATTCATCAAGTATTCAAGACGATGATGGACATGTCAATACTAAAAAATCCTGTGTTTCTGGTCTTTGCGTGCTCGAATTTCCTCACCAGCATTGGATATAACTGCCCTTACATATTTTTAAAGGTGAGTGAGCCCAGACTCAAGTCCAAAACGCTTTGTGATTAGGAAGACACAGCGTAACTTAATTTTATATTACATCAGGATAAAGCGGTCAATGCCGCGATCGAACATCAGTCAGCATCGTGGCTCATTGCAATCATCGGCATAAGTAATACGCTGAGTCGGATTGTACTTGGATATTTGAGTGACAGATCGTGGGTGAATCGACTTTATTTATACAACACTGCTTTGATGCTCTGCGGACTGGGTAAGAAGCATTTCGTGTCACATTATCATTTTTCTCTCGAGAGAATTCTCATCCTACGTTCCGACATTTTTAGAAAAACTCATTTCTCATGTCGAAGTTCTTGCAGAAAGTTTACGTAGTTCTACCTTCTAAACTGCCTTTCTAATCGCAGTTCTTGTATTTGAGCTTCAGATTAGATTTTAAAAGTAACAACGGAGCTACGACGGAGTAGAGAAAGGTCATTTTGTCGCGCTGCCAGCGGATGTAATAATAACAACCACACATGATAAGCATCAATGAATGGTTAACGCTAAGCATCCTCAATATTTTGGCAAGTCGAAGGGCATTTTCATCTGTAGACTTGACTACCTGCCAAAAGAAAGAGAAAAGACGAAATTTCTACATACATAAGAATGCCACATGAACTAAATCTGTCGCTGATAATGAATCTGAAGTCGTTATTCAAATCTAACCTTTGCCAATGCAGTTTACAAGAACGTGCAATGTAAATCTTAAAATAGTCTGTGCAAAGTTTTTGCAAGAAAGGCAAATCATGTTTCGTTGTTAACGTTGAAGGTTGGAAGTAGGGATTTTGATCTTATCCCTCGCTTGTGTTGGAAATAACTGCTAATGGTTTGTGTCTTGAAACTATTTAATTATTTACAGCGACAGGACTCGCTGGGCATACGAATGAACTGCTCTGGCTTCGCGTTTATGCTGTAACTTTTGGAGTCACCGTGGGAGTTTACGTCAGTCTGACAAGTGTCATCCTGGTTGACCTTCTGGGATTGGATAAACTGACGAACGCATTTGGATTTCTCCTTTTGTTTCAGGGACTTGCGACATTGATGGGTCCTCCAATGATTGGTGTGTGCGAGCTTACTGGCACCTTACCTTAGCGAAAGGGATCTGTCTTACTTTTTATCTGCATTACTGCATTGTTTTCCATTGCAGGTGCTTTGTATGACCATTATCAGGACTATCGATCTGGATTCTGGCTAGCTGGTGGCTTCATCTTGCTTAGTGGTGCCATGCTATTTGTCATTCCGTGTCTCCAGAGAAGATATCCGATCGAAAGGAAGTCTCTAAAGATTGTTGACTCGAGCAAAAAATCTGAGCTGAGGACCAACAACTCGAAATCAATCTTGTACGATAATCTGAATGGTGCTGGGTTCAAGAAA
This sequence comes from Mesaphorura yosii, assembly GCA_009869945.1. NCBI lineage: Eukaryota > Metazoa > Arthropoda > Collembola > Poduromorpha > Tullbergiidae > Mesaphorura > Mesaphorura yosii. Next base: position 16,211 of record WIXG01000114.1, read on the forward strand.
CCTCATAAAATTAGTAGCAACAACAATCTAGCAACCGTCTAGATACTCGATATACGTCTTCATCGTTTTTTGGTTTTGTTTCTTACTGTACTCTGATGTTGTCTTTCTTTCGAACGTGCGTATCTCTCAGCATAAGTTCTCATACATCGTACTTTTTGTGTTAATTAAAGGCATGTCCATAACCGAGAAACATGACTAGATGTTGACATAATGTTGTGAAAATGAATAAATGCGAACTGTGGTTTGCATAATTTTGATAATGTGCTTGTGATACTGGAGACATATTGGCAATCAGTCATAGCACTTTTCCAACATCCGACAATTTTATTTAATTTTCTCTGCGTCAGAAAAGAAACTTCAACAAACTCATAAAAGAACGGAATTCCTTAACGTATTAACATTTAATCATTGTTTCCTTAAGTAAAGCAACGCTCTTGCGAAAGATGTCTAAATCAGTTTCCTCGTCCTCTTCCACCGATGATATCTGCGGAAATTCCAGCAAACCACCTGGTGGTACCTGCGGCCGATGCAACAGGAATCGCCTAAAATTACAAGAGAGGATCATGACAATGAAGGCATTCGTAACAATTGACAGAGTACAAAAGGGTAAGTACCTTAACCCTTCGTCTCGTTTCCGAGTGTAGGCCGTGTGCGAGGACATGACTCCGATCTTTCTAAGGAATTCACTTCTGCCAATCCGTTTCAAGCGTAAAGACGGGTACTCCAATTCCTCTCTTGTTGTTCGTTCTTCCGGTTTCACTCCATCTTTCTGTTCCAGTGTTTGTATTTCGTCATAAACTTTGTTGAACAACTGCTCTCCAAAGAGAGCTCTTGGCAATCCCGAAGACTTAAATCGATTAGCCGGATACCAGCATTCACGTAACCCAACTTTCTTCCCTCCTTCCTCTGCAATTTCAGTTGGCGACTCGTTCTTAACTTTCTGAGTATTGACTAAACTTGACCAATCTACACCAAGAGCGTCAACAATTCCAGCCTTGCGCTCCGCGTCACCCAATTCGTCGTCCGAAATTTCTTCTAAATCAAACTCATCCAGCATATCAACGTCATTTGCAACTCTGTTTGTGGCGTTCTGGGAGGAAGATTCTTCTGTGTCTTTGAACTCAGTTTTAGCAATCGCGTCTGACTCGGCCACATCTTTGTTAATGGGGACTGCTTCTGAGGACTCAATGAGAGGCTTCTCAGTGCCTGCAGGCGCTTCACTTAGAAGGTCTTCGGCATCGTCACTAAAATCACTGAGGACTTCTTCAAGCGTTTCTGTCTTGGTCCAGGAGTCAGCTTTCTTTTCCGACGATGCAGGTTGGGCAGGCGATGCGGAAATAGTCTTTCCCACATGAGCTCGGCCAGGAGTAACTTCGGTCCTCACGGCAGGTGGATGTGTATAAGGAGCACATGTTGGAGTTGGCAAGAGGGCAGGACGATTGGGATCCTTCACCACAGTTTCATCTACCCAGGAGTCAACCATTGATTGCCTACCTCCACGCTCGAAATCTTTGACTCTCGATAGTGGCGGACCCTGTTTGCGTACTGGGACTTCAGGATTTCCTCGTCTAAGCCTGCGAAAGCAAAAGGTTAGAATGACGAACTTGGTGACAATTGTTCTCCAAAACGGTCTATGAACGGCCTCTTACCCCGGAGATCCAGGAAATTCACGATGTTGTGACTGACCTCCCTGTTGATAACCAAATCGCTGGGGTTGTGCTTCCACACTGGGTGGAAATGGTAACAACGGGGCCCGCCTTGCAGTGCGAGGTGAATCAAAACCTTGCTCCGGTGGCGGTCTTCCTCGTGCAGGAGACGATCTGGCAGGTGCCAGTCTTTCACGAGGTCGTCCCTCCTCTACAATGGACAAGTTATTCTTGTAACGTAATAGTCCAAAAACAGTCAGCGATGAGAGTGAGAAGTACTTACTCGTATCATAAGGTACATTCCCATAACTAGGACTGAATTGCCGCCCTCGATTATCTCTTGGCCTATCGTCATATCTGTCCTCTCGACGATGGGCATCATCGTAGTGCGAGTGTTTGCTGCTTATGATTCTGAAAAGTTCGCCAATATGAAATCCGCGACCACAGGAAGTGAGATATTTGTTGATGCTATCGCCTACCTGATTCTCTCGGGCACCGAAGGTGGAGGACTCCTTTCTCGTCTCATTTTATCCGCGTACCCACCCGGAGGAGTTATTCTTCTCGGTGCTTCAGGAGCATACCGCTTCTTCTCGTGTAAAGACTCAGGAGAAGTAATCCTTCGCGGTCCGGGCGAATGTCTACCGCTGCTTTTATAACTTTCAGCAGTGGGAGTGTAGCGTCGACTCCTTTTCCCAGCGCTGCCGTAAGACTCAACTGAATTCTGACGTTTCCGACCAGGCATGTCCACTGCAGAATGTCTTGGATATTGTGACCTCTCCTTTTCGTGTTCGATTGATCCCGAACCATGCGAATACGGATAGTCACGGGATTTCGGAGGCAAATTACTTCGGCGATCATAATCTCTCTCCTTCACATACTCCCTTTCTTTATCTCGCACGTATGGGGAGTCGCCCCTCTCATTCCCTCTGGTCTTGTGACCTTCATGTTTGGTCGAGGTAGACACAATGGAACTTGACGATGAGCCAATCGCTTTCTTAACTTCTTTTGATCTTCTTTCTTTGCTGCCAGGTTGGTTTTCACTGACTCCTTTTGATTTCCCAGTTTTTAGCTTGATACTTGGCGCAGAACTTTCCGATGATGAACAATCAGAGTTTGAATCCGATGCTTCGGAAGCAGAACTAGATGATGATCCCGATTTACTTGTCGAAGAAGTCCCGGACTTTGAAGGAGAGTCAGAAGACGAAACTTCGGTCTTTCTTTCGTGTTTTCCAGTTTTCTTAGATTTTGAAGACGAATGACCTTTGCGTTTAGGCTTACGTGCTTCTTTCTCCTTCGATTTAAAGTCCTCTTTGTGCCCTTGCCTTTCGAAATTTCTTCGGCTTTCGGGGTCCATCCTGCCCCTATAACCTGGAGATTTACTTCTAGAGTTACGGGAAGTGCGTTCGTAAGTTGCATAACTGTCTTGTTCATATCTTGAGCTTTGTTGTGATATTCGCTGGAAGTGTTTATTGAGACAAGTGTGCCAACATTAGTCAAGGGACTCCATTCTTCATTAGGTTAACTTCATATAATTACCTCGCCTTCAGTTGGGGGTCTACGCACTGACGTAATGCTCGACGCTAACTGCCTCCTCCCTTTCGTTGAAAAATCCGAGTAATTAGACCCACCACCACCGCCTCCAGATGAAACTCCGCTGCGAAACAAGAGGTTTACATATAAATGCACAAGTAGAAAGCCAAACCAGGTCCAATCAATAATTCCAGTTAATTATCACATACCCTCTCGACCCGAGCCGATCAAATACACTCAGGCGTTCCTTTTCCGTAGTAAAATTCTGTCCATGCTCATGGCTCATGATTGGTCTTGCCAAGTTGTAATTGTAACCACTGGGTCCTCGCTCGGAACTTCTTCCTCTGAAACCTCGATTCATTCTGCCAACTTTTCCCACACAATATGCACCTAACTGTGAGGGACCGTGTCCCTTCGTTTTCGTTCCTTGTTTATATCAGAGCAGACGGTCAAATTGTATGTACTAGGCATTCGACTCAAGAATTTGTACTCCCATTCTATCCGCTGCGCTGTGTAGTTCGCTGCATTTTGTAGGTAAAGGTAGAGAGAACAGAGAAAGTCGGTTTAAACTCTTTGTGCTGGCACGTACCGGTTAATGTAGCCAGTTCCAATAACGTTTCCAACAATGATCAGGTTGCAGCAGCAGTAAGTCTTCGAAACCCTTCTCCATTACATTTATTACTGTCCATATAATTATACGATTACAATACAATGTTCAAAAATGGTCGTATAGTAGAAAAGCACAGTCATTACAAATACTAGTGCGATCTCCATCAAAAGCACACACATTATTACATACAATACATTAGGGAAATAAATATCACAAAAACGCAACAGTTTGCATGTAATCTACTATCTTCGATTTCGATCGATCTCCAAATATCATTAATGCCATGTTGGAAGGTAGGACGACCAGCCAGAACCACCTGGATTGCGCCCAAGTCTGTTTTCCCCAAGAGAAGCGTCGACTCCTAGAATTACAAAATGACGACGTTAGTCGGTCGTTAACAAGACGAAGCTGACTTCACCTTTAACTGAAGTCTCCAGTTGAGTAACTTCATTGGGTGCTAATTTTAACATTGTCTTCAGTACCGGCACAAGGCGTAACTTCTCATCCTCCCCTTGCAATGTTACAAACTAAGGACACATGACAGAAAGAATATTAAGAAGGTATGAAGTTTATCATATGCTGTAAACCCTTGAACCAGAAGAGGCAGTAAATAAATACCTTGAGTAGGACATTCTTCAAATATTCCGTATTCTCCTTTAAGTGCACTTTTCTTTCGTTATCACGCTCAACTCGACGAATTTCTTCTTTTAAAGCTTCACTTAGTTGAGCCAATCTTTCGGAATTTGACTCTGACTCTCTGAGGAGAACGGTCAGGTGCTTGATTTGATTTTGACAGCGGATAAGTTCGTCTTTCAAGCTCGGCCCAAATACAGGGGTACTGCTCCCATCATTTTCTAATCCAAAAATATACAACCTCAATAACAATATTAAAACCCGCTTTGTATCCTGTCCTTCTTTTGACTTGTACCTTTGGATGTGTCTGATGAAAGCAGTTGTTCAAAAGTTAGATTATAATTGTCATTTGTCTGAATCAAACGAGAAGACGTAATACTTTCCGACCCCTGAAAGAGAATTTAATTTTTATGAGCATCTAACATGGGAAGGAAATACGAAAGACTAAAATGTAGGGGTCAATTACTTCACATTCTCCTCTTGGTATCATTCGAAACTGGTCAAACATCAATCCCATGGAGGGTGTGGACGTGTCGATAGTCAAAGGTTGTGTAAAATTTCTGTTCATATACTGTTGTGCAATACTTAACGGAGGTCGACCTTCGAAGCTGTCTCCGGATACACACCTTTGTTCGTGCTGGCTTTCTGTTACGTCTTCGTCAGACTCGTTATTTCCTCGATTTTCGTGTAACACATTCATGTCATTACTGTCAGCTTCCTTGTAAACCTTCAAATTCTTAATATCTTCATCCAGTCCCTTGATTCGAGCTTCATAGGACGATTTGACAGATTCGAGTTGTGTCTGCAATTGAACACACCTTAAAAACTCGTGTTACATATGGGACTATTGGGAGCGCAAGTTTTATACCTTGTACGCGGCTATTACGGCATCCTTTTCAGTTTTTGCGGTTTCCAATACATTTTTCATTTCAACGTCTTTTTGCCTCAGTTCTTGTCGAAACTTCTGAAGTTCATTTCCAAGGGCAATCTCTTTCTGAATAGCGTCAGTCTTGACTTGATTCAGGTGAACTCCAAGCTCTGCTCTTTCAAGAGTCAAGCTTTCATTTTCTAACTTCAAAGTTTGATAGTCACTTCTACAACCAAAGTGTATTAGGCATATTATTTATATTGGTGAACTCAAAGAAATACCCATAAATTCATTCAAATCACCCACTTCAGCACAGATATTTCGGAATGAAAGTCCTGGACGATCTTCTGTAAGTTTTCTAGTTCGTCTTCATCCTTTACATGTGAGGCAACTGGTTTTTGAGATTTGAGCATTGCCTGAGCCTTGAGTTTATAGTTGCTGTATTCTGTTTCTAACTGATTCAATTCTAATTTTAAGTTAGAAACGTATGATTCCCGACTTCGCTTATTTTCTTCAAGCACCGAAATCTGTGGGAAGATTAAAGATAATTGTCAAGAAAGTTGCCTGGAGGAAGTCCTTACATTGTGCTTTGATGTGTGGGATTGCCTACCTTATTCTCATGAGTTCGAATAACCTTTTCCAAAGCTGCAATTTTCTCCATTAGTGAACTGGATTCACTCGAAAAATTGAATTTGGCGTTTTCATAATCCTTATTTAGTTTTGATAGTTCAGACTTAGTTTCGGCATGCTTTTCATTAAGCTTTGCCAACTCATCCTGAAGAAAACTTATTTTTTCGGATTTTCGTCCCAACTCAGTCTAAACAAGCAACTTCATTTTAATTTTAATTTCACAAATCATACCTGAAATGAATTCTATACGTACCTCCAGTTGCACCTTCGCTCGATTTCCTTCGTCAATAGTATCGTTTAATTTCGTGATATTTAGTTCTAAGGCTATGATTTTATTGTCAGCTTCGGCGGCAAGAACAGCTTGATTTTCATTTTGTCGTCTTGCTTCATCTAACTTTTCACTCATGTCCTGGAGTTTCTTTTCGTAATCAGTGATTTCGAGTGACAGCATAACCGTTTGTCGTTTCTCCTGAAATCCCATTACATTCAACATTTAGTATAAACATAATATGACTTGCCTTTATCGCAATTTAATGTGTCAAACCTGCGCCGCATTAAATTCAGTTTGTTTTGCTTCTTTCAGTCCATTTTCCAATTCCTCCGCTCGTGCTTTCCATTTGAGGGACTCTTCTTCATTTTTCTCCAAGTTCTCACATTTTTCACGCAAGAGTTTGTGAGATGTTGTCAAACTCTACACAAAGGTAGACATCTTTAATATTAATTGCACCCAATTCCTAATATTGCATCCAAAAATGCTTATGGATTTTATCAATGCCTGTAATTTTGCTTGGCAGTCGAAATTGGACTCCTTTAACTTCAAATTTTCTTCCACAGATGCTTGCAGATCCTTCTCCAGTGTGGCGCTTAGTTTCCTGAGCTTTTCAACCTCGTCTTGAGCCTTATCAAATTCTTGCTGGATTGTGGAAATCTTCTGGCTCTTCCCTGCCACTTTAGCATTTTCAGCATTGAGCCGCTCAATCTCATCATTCTGTTCGACTACTTTCTTCTTTAGTTTTAAAGCGATAGCTTTTAACTAGGAAAATGGAAAACTGTTGCTAGTATTAATTAGTCGTTTGTCATTTCTTAAGAATGATATACCTTAATATATCGCTCTCGCTCTTCTAGAGCTGATTCATCCACAGGTCCCACACTATCGGTTGTACTTCTAGTCAAGGAATCCTGAGCACCAGTCGACTCATCATTGCATGAACCTTCATCCATCGAAGTGAAGTGTGCACTTGTAATGTAGCAACAGCGTCTCGTGATTCGTGAATATTAATTACGTCTCATCTTAAGTTTCTGAACACTCATTAGTTTCTGCAGCCGGTGAGAACACGAACCCTCGTTTTCTAACCAAGCCCAGAACTGTTGCTTGCAGGACCTGTTAATGATTACGTTTATGTAATTACACAGTAATTTCTTTTCATAGAATAGACTGGTAAGCCATGTTTCCTTAATTCCTTACTTATCCCAACTTAAACGGATTGCTTCGTCCTGTCCTAGATGTTGGGCTCAAGCCTCAAGCTGGTCCAATATTTACAAGTCTGTTTACTTAAGTGCACAGCTGCAATTTCCTGATTACAAATACAAGAGTTTATTTAGAAAAGTTAGGATTCAGTGCCTCCAGAACCACCACATAGTACCGGGGTTCAATCGCACACCGCACAAGCACGGAATACTTTTTTTTACGAACTTACTTAGCCGACAAGCTCATGAACTCATGATTCTGGTTTCTTATCTAATCGCCAATCACAAATGCTCCAAGCTCGTTTCACGCAATCCCACTGTATCCGTCGCCCACTGAAGCCACTGATACTTAATAACTTAATACTGAATGATCAGTGACAGTGACCCCAATAATATTTATTGCTGCTAAGTTTTGGTGACAGCGACAGCACATCAAGTTTGAAGTTGCACTCTTGCGACATCACATGTTTTCGGGCAAGACAATAATAAAGAGGTGTGAAAAGGTGCAAGCTGTTCAAAATGATAGGCTGAAGCTGTTGGATTTGGAACAGCGTGTTGATTTTCAAATATCAGTCTTAAAAGTTAGTTTTGATTCCTTAATATAATTGCACCCAGCATTATCTGATTGGTGGAGATAATAATTTAAAATATTTGAGCATCTTTTGCAATTGTGCGCGGTGATCGCCGATTGAGCCTGGAACCGAGGACCACGTCGGACTGAACATTGGATGTTTGTTAACCATAACACCAAATGGGAAAGTAGTAGAAAGTGACTGGATTCTTACGGCTATGCTCAGGCTCTTTGTAAGTATTTTATTTCATACATTTTTCACTTCAACGATAGCCGATTCATATGTGGAACTGTTTAGTTTTTATAGTTCCTAATGACTCCATGATAAACCATTATGCTTGGACGCTTTAAAAACGCCGTATTCAACGCTGTCAGCCCTGTTGGACCTGTCGGTGTTGAGGGCAGAGTAAATGGGGCTCCATCAAGTTCTGGCAGTACGTCGTCCCATGGTTCAATTGAACGGACGAATTCAAGGACTGCTCAAGGAACCTCATCGAGGCTAAATACGTTGGGAAAAGGCACTTCAGGCAAACCTGTCAAGTACGAGTACTCCAGGCCCCATTTTCTAAACTTGGCAACACTTGATGAAATTCAAGTTACTGCTGACCACACAGTTCGACCTATTATTGTACCAAGAGATCTCACAAACATTCCATGGAGTGCGGGATACGCAGAGTAAGACTGGACTGAATTTTTAATGTTCCGTACAATATACCAAAGTTGTTTCATTCAATGTTTTTATTGGGTTACAGAACAATAAATTCCGGCAAGTCAAAACGAAACGAAGATCAGGCGAGAATTCAGTCCGGGGTTCTTCGAATTCCCTTGAACGACGCTTACCATGTAGAAAATCGAGGGCATGGTCAGGCAAGAGCTGGGGGCGCAGCCAATCTGGAATACATTGAAATTCCGTACAGATATTTCGGTCTGTTCGACGGGCATGCGGGTCCAGGGGCAGCAGTAGCTGCAGCTCAGAAGCTTCATTTAGTGATTCACGTGAGTCGCCGCTAAATTTTTTTACGGCTCAACTATTTTCAGAATGTGTTTCGGTTTTGTTCACAGGAGCGGCTAATGGAGATCGGCCATTACTTAATTGAGGAAGGACCTTTTTGTGATAAAATTAAAGGACGGGACATAATGTGGTTTCCACAAATAAATGTAACGAATGAGTCCTTAATAATCGGAGCCCTTGAGGCGTCGTTCCATGAAATGGTGGGTATTTGAGGTTGCAAGCCTTTCAAGCATTGAGCGAATATAAAGATTTCAAAAATATCTGTACAGGACTTGCTGATCGAGGAAGAGAATCGAATGTATGAAGGAGTGAATGGCGGTTGTACAGCAGTTGTATGTCTCTTTCTACTTGGGAAGGTATACATTTGCAATGCAGGAGACTCCAGAGCGATACTTTGTCAAAGGAACCAAGATGCTGTTGCATTGTCTGATGATTTTACACCAGAAAGTGAAAGGACCCGGATAAGACAATTGGTAATTTGCATTATTGAACGCGTTGCAGAAGTTATTCTATTGAGAATTCTCTTAACGATCCTATTTGCTTATAGGCTCATGATCACCCCAGTTTGTTGGGAGGTGAATTTACATCGCTGGAATTCATTCGGAGGCCAATGAAAAAAGACATAGGAAGCAAGATGTTGTATAGAAATGCGTACATGAAGGGCTGGGCTTACAAAGTAACAATGGCTGAAGACCTGAAGGTTCCCGTGGTGTTTGGTCAGGGGAAAAGAGTAAGCGAATGCGCGAAATTATTTACTTGATGTTGGTTTTACTATAAATGCGACATTTGTTTCATTCTTATAGAGTCGAGTGCTCGGAACCATAGGTTAATATTTAATTATTCTTTCTTACAACGAAGTATGACAAATATTTAATTGAACCATATTTTTGCTTCTAGGTGTAACTCGGGGTAAGTCTATGCGACTTCAATCTAATGATTCATTCGAAGTTTGGAAGCAAAATCTGGATGCTGGGAAAGAAATTAAACAAAAGTTTCACATCGTACTAACATGTTTGCAGGGTTTGGGGACCATGATCTTTATGCTCACAACACCTCCATTCGTATCAAACCTTTCTTGTCAGCACATCCTGAGGTAAGGCGAACATATTTCGAAATTATTTTAGCGTTGGAAGTTCACGTTGACAGAAAGTTATTCATTCTGTTGAAGGTTCGAATCCTTGACCTAAGTCAAATCGATATCGGAGAAGATGATGTAATCGTAATGGGGACAGATGGCCTATTTGACGTGACACAGAATAATACTGTGGCTACCGTTGTGTTTGCAACCGTTGACCAATTTCCGGCATCCGATCCAACGAGGTTCAAATATCGCTACATTTCCGCGGCGCAAGACTTGGTGATGCATGCTCGAGGGAAGTTTATTGACAGGAATTGGAGAATGTCCGACGGGTCAGGTAGACACCGATCACTCTTTAGCAATTATTCTGTGTTGTTATTTCACTGTTTCTGATTGCAGCCGCCACCATAGACGACATTTCAGTATTCGTCATTCCAATTCTGTCGTTCAAACAGGAGCACGAAGCGTACTTGGAGTCAAAAAGGGCAAAAGACGTGAATGACTCCAAACTACGTTTGGAGAACGGCAACGAAGTACACGACCCCATGCACGCTATGCCGAATGGGATTTTCAACGAGGAGGAAACTATCGAGTACGAACCGAAGGCTAAATCAAGTGGAGAAAGCACCCACCAGAAAAGTGAAGAGGGAGAAAGCGAAGTCAGGGAAGAGCAGTCACCTACTGACGAAGCAGCATCAGCCAATGCAATCGACACTCCAAAACAGAAAGACGAAGACAAGGAACATGAACATAATTCCAATCAATGACTTACAAGTATTTAAGAAGTATATTTTGGTTGCCTTTTAGACTAGTTGTCAGAATAGATATAAAGAACTGAAACTTAATTTCCTGCTTCATTTAATGATCCCAGTGTTGACTATTTATACTTTCCATTTGTGCTGTGATAATTGTTTGTTTGTTAGTTTGGTACTTGCTTAATAGCTAAATAACTTGCTTATTAATTTCCTTACCGCGCCAAGTTCATACGCACTGGATGCAATTGTTAGTGTGCCGTTTTATTTTTGTTTTGCATTTATTTACGTAACCCAAATTCAACATTTCTTCAACTATGCATTTAAACGAACGCAATCGGGTTCTGAATTTAACGAGTAGAATTTGTATTTGTACTATCGCAAGACGTGTAATTTATTTGTAATAAGAGCATTTATTTATTGTACACTGAATAAAGTTACATTTTCGAGGAGCAACATTGTTGGTAGATGATCTAATAGTTTAAGCACTTGTAATTATTGATTTGAAACTGCAAACCGTAAATTAACTTTATTCAACCGTATTTAAGGTTGACACGCGCACGCGTTTCTACCTTCCCCTCAAGATGAGATATTTTAAGTAAATGAATAGCCCTATGAATCTTGAAAGCATGGCATTCTATCAATGATTCAGTGACCTCTTAGTCACCCTTTTTGTCGCCCTGAATGCTGATTTTCCTCTGAAGTTTCTCATGTTCCTGCATCAATCTGTCGTACTCCTTGCTCACCGACTCAGCCTGGGACTTGACAGCGTCGCGATCTTTCTTGACAGTGTCCAGTTCTAAAAGTTAATGAACATACAACACTTTAAGACTCCATAAGAAAACGCACTACCAAGCATGCGTTTCATCATATCATTACCTTCCATCAGGGCTGTCACTTTAGTTTCCAGTATTTCAACCCTGTCCTTGCTGGGTCCATCTCCCTTTCCTTTCTTGGAGTTATCGCTATTCTGATCCATCAGTCTTCGGGCAGTATCACTAGCAGACGTAGCCTGTCTCATGGCTGCTTCGTTTTGTGCGATCAGAGAACCTTGCTGTGACAGGAGCGTCGCAATTCGTCGAATAATGCTGGAGAATCCAAATAATTCGGATACTTTAGTATGGATCTATTCCACTAATGTCAATTTAAGCTTGAATTTCTCAACTTACAGAGACAAGAGCAATGCGAATCCAGAAATGTAAAAGTTTCTCTGTGCACGGAACAGTTTCAAGTGGGCCTGCATCTCCGCCTTTGGATTGACATTCAGGTCATATTCTTCAGTAGAGTATTTGCGCATTTCTCTAATTGCATCTAAGTTTACAAAGTGACATGAAATCAAGTGTTACAGTTGTTTGTATTGTAGCAAATCACTTACCAATGAAGAGGAGACAAAGCAAACCGAAAAGGCCATAGAAGTACAGTTGCGTTTGGACACCCAGGCTATGAAGGATACGCGATCTGAAAATCTTCAGCCATCTAAGAACAAGTTATTTATCCGGTTTAGCCTTTTCGTGCCTTCGTTCACAATCTGAGAATATTACATGCAGGTGACCACAACATACCTTTGCGGCGATATGACCGGGAGAAGCAAGATAAGGAGCACCACGATTTCCACGTAGAGAAAGCCGGCCACCAAACCCCACTGAAGACTCATTTTGTGACTTTATGTCTGTACTCTGTTTAAGAATATCTTGGATATGATTAAGCAATAAGCAATTGATCGAAGCACGGAAGTACGCAGAAGCTATTTACGTTGATTGTTTCTATTGAGTCGTTACTTCCTTACGGTTAGGATGCGGAGACTTCAAATATGTGCTAATTTTACTTTATTAATAAAATGTGACGATGAGTTGCACTTGCAGAGTGATTTTATTTAATTTATTACATAAAATCAAAAGCTCTCACAACTTGTGACTTGATGGTGCTGGGAGCAGTTTTCGTACTTGTACACGTACCGCTTGAATGTATGAACAGTTGTACCGTTGCGTTGTACGTCGTATTAGCAGCGGAAGAGATGCAATTTACGTCGTGTGTGAGTCGTGCTCATGATTTGGATTGGACTCTCGGATGATGTCTCAATTTTAGCATTATTTGTGGACTGCACTTCTGCATTACATGACTCACACTTAATCCACGTGTTACTTCGCCTTTTTCTAAAGCCAATTACAGTTAAGCTCAACCACAAGTTATTTTAAGCATCGAAGGTGCTCATTTACATTCACCGTTGTCCGCTGACTCCCATGATGACATTTATGACCCTTCGATATGAATACGAGTGAAGCAAAAACGACTGACGTAACTAAAGCCCAATCAGCTTCCGTCGTCGAGCGTCACAGGATGGCCATGGCATGGTCGTTGAAGCGTCTCATTCAAGCCTGTCAGCGAAGATAATCAGTTCGGTTCGATTAGACTGATGATGAGAAGGTCGATGAGTCAGTCTCAGAAACGTGTCTCGATTGACTCGCAATGAAATGTGTAAGCCATTATGCCGCTGCTTTTTTGTGAAAAAATTTAATCAATAATCAGTTTAGAGTAAAAGTGTGAAGCGCTTTGAATGAATGTTTACGAAAATTAAGAAAGTCATGGTGGGTTGTTATTAAAAATAGTCTTCGTTCTAGAACAGATTCTCATTGATTATTATAACTTATTTGGACTTCGATTTTGTAGTGTGGGCGCCAGCAATTCCGACCGGAGTTTAGCAGGTTTGGAACCGTGCAGCGACCGGCTTGCGGGGTAAAAGGGAAAGGTCTAGCCAAATGGACAGCATTCACCGCCAATGTCTCCCAAGTCCCAGCATTTATCGCCCTGACAGTACTCGTTGGAGTTCGAGGAGAAATTGAGAAAGCCTATGTCGTTGAATCCGTACGCATCTCTTAACCATGTAATCAGATCGTTCTGAAATTGTGGGCTTATTTGTCCGTTCTGTAATTATGAAAGACAATACTGCCATTGTAGGTCATACGCCCAGAAAGTTGCAAAATAGATGAAGCTGCCAAGTACCAGCATGTAGTCAAGAAGTCCGGGCGGCACCATGTCAAGGGAGTCAATTGGTTTAATCCCAATGTTTCCCAAGTCTGCAGCGAATTGACGACGCTGACGCGGTTGCTTAAAGGGTCCCAGGACTGGAAGGATTACGCTTGGAAGCCGACGTACAAGGTCGTCCCGTTCTTGCTTGATGGCGAGCCTGAGGACCCATTCCCTTTCTGTGGTATATTAGACATGAGTTCCATGTGCACACTCGCATTTGTTTTTTTTCGATTTTTTGGATTTAACGTTTCTCGGAAATTCATACCAAGTGGAGTTAGCTTCTCGAAGAACTTTTGATGATCATTTTTCCGTTTGTCGTCTTCTAGTGTTGGCAAAACTTCAATTCCCTCAATTGCATTTTTTGGATTGGCGACAACTGCACCATGTGCGAGTCCAAGAAACAGGAAAGCAAATGCGCTCAGGAAAATAACTCTCATCTTCAGTCTTGATTCTAGAAACTTCGTTGACAATGTTTTCGTTTGGTCATGAACTGTGAACTATCTTCCCATTCAAGTTCAGATTTTGCTTAAATAGTGTGTCGTTTGCAAACCTCGAGAGTATCAAAGTCATTCATACACCCAGACTCGGGTGACGACACCACCTGACAAGAGTCATTACACGGCAATACACTTTAACTACGCAAACTAAAAGTCGTGGGAATTGACGGCCTGAACCCCCGTAGTCATCTTTTTACGTATTAATACACCGAAGCACGATATTCCACGATAATCAGAGTATGAGCACGATATTCCCCAAAATTGATTACTAAACTGTATTGTCCACCGCCTGAGTGACAAATTACTTACTAGTACATGGCTCATCAATTAAAGAGAACAATTTATGGGAACTAAAGTCGTAGTAGTATAATTAATCGTTTATGACAATGATGATGCACTTTCAGCTGCACATAGCTCGCTCATATCCTTAATTAAGTAATCATCAGAGGAAAACGATTAATCAGAAGGGTAAACGTCGAACATGCAACACCGAAAAGCAATTAAGAGATAAGGTATTTGCGACACTTTTTCATGATTGCCGACTGAAGCTCCAGGCCAATTATTGATTCGACTCATAATCGTATGATCACCTTACCCGCATGATCATAACTGCTTCCTCTTAAGTTTTTTAAAGTGGTCACACGGGAACTGGTGACTGGGCTTGAAAGTGGAATGGTAGTCGTCTATTTGACGTTCTACCGCAGAAATAGTCCAGGGACTTCTACAGTTTGTTCTCGGTGCAACGGAATTGATTAACATGCGGTCGGTGAATGGACTCTCCAGCCACTAATGTGAAAGCGGTGTTTACATTTCGTAATCTTCATGGCTCTCACGTTTCGAATTCAATGTCATGACCTTCCGACAACAGCAATAATAATATTTACAAGGCTTGTCCGGGGTGCAGGCATGATAATGATAATTTCGTCGCACCCGACGGCGCAATTTCTCTAGTGTGTGCTCTTATTAGGTGAAAGGTCACGCTTCGGCTTCGGCTTGGCGTTCTGACAAAATTCAACCTGCGCCAAAAGACCGCAGTTGAGTCATTGAGTGTGTCGTTTTCACTCTAAACATGAATTTCGACACCGACACCACACTGTCACACACATGCGCAGATGACAATGCAAATGAGGGACATAAAATGCAAAATCCTTTGTTGAGACCGTCAACTGTCCAAAGATGGAAGATGGGAAAGATCAACATAACTGTTTGCGTTCCCAATAAGTCTCCACGCTGCCAGGTGCCAACTTCTCACACAATGCCATTCGTGCAATTAGAATAGGCAATAATGAAATACGAGCGCTTTGCTATTCAATTCTGAATTCTGCTTCTGACATGACCACGACGCGATGAGATCATGAAAATGTCCAAACTGAAACAATACCCACGAAAACTTGATGATTAATAAATATGCGAGACGCAAAATGCAGAGGCGCGAGGTATTTAGTCTTTTGAAAGGCCTGACACGACATTCTCTTTCCCTTTGTGCTTTAATTACGTCTTCTGTTAGCTAGGCGATTGGCGAGCTTGACAATGGCAAATTGCAGTGACCGGCCGACCGAACATCCTTTTGGGCCTATCTTAGTGTGTATCGTCTTGATGCACTTTAATCCACCGTATGACCGTACCGCAGCGTGCCATTATCAAGTGTGTCTCGCTAGAGACAGGATCCTGATCTGCGTTTCAATTCAATCTTCATATTTGGTTTGAAGAAGGATGAGCACGACTTTTTAACTGTAAAATCAGACATTTGGGCAGCAAACATGGACTGCGTGTAATGATAATGTTTCTTGACTAGCTAGAAAATAAAAAAGACATAAAGTAGAAGCACAACAAGGAGATGACTCGCTCGGCCATAGTTCACAAGACTCGTCTTAAGAAAGGTTAAGCGAACTTGTTTCGAGCTTAGCTTAAGAAATGATTGACATCACAATTTGCGAATCTGGTTGACTTTCTTGAACAAGTGTCACGTCACTTTATTACGGTTGCCAAAATAAGAATTGACGCTGCTTTCTTTCCTCCTTCCCCAATTACTTTGTGATTATCCGCATGACTTAAATCCATATAAATTAAAAAATTACAGGCCTTCTTTTTCTTAATTCTTCGAGACAACCTCAATGTGCTTCACAGCTTGCGTGGTCAGGCGTAAAATTCGCAAACCGTGTGCATGCCTGCGCATTTATGGACATTTGCTCAAATATTTTATCTTTTGAACTTGTCTACCTCAAATCACGACGCGCTTAAAACCAGGATTCGGCTTTCAGCACGAAAGAAAACACCGGTCTAAGGAATGGGTGAACGATTGCATGTGCAAATAAGGATTTCCTTGTAGATTCAACACCTGGCCTGGCCTGGCAGATTAAAATGAAAATTGACTTGTTTATTTTCTCTTTGTAGAAATGAGCTTTGCAATTTCTTGGTCAATGTGCACATAAAATTAAGCTTAGCCATACGATTACGATTAGACATTTAGCGACTGACTCGACTATTTATGAGAATATAAATAATTAGCAGCAACGTAATACATACGGAATCCTAAAATTATAATAATGCCTAGCTATCAAATTATCAACTTAAAAGTAATAAACTCGTTCTACTTGCATTTAATTTACGTACTAACACAAGGTTTGTGGGTAATAAAATCGCGAAAGCTGGAAGCCCACGCAAACTCGCTGTTCGCGAATGCGAATCTCACCAAAATGAGTTCAAGCAGACGCGTTGCGAAAGAGTTAAGTGTTTGGCACCTTTTATCAGCGATGAGGCAGATTGAGCCAGTCTTTCGACTTGGCTTGCGAGAAAATTAACTAGTTGTCCCAAGCATTTGTAGGTAAGTTGAACTTTTATGACCAGCGACAGGCCCGTGCACATGTCCACCACCAAAAACTGCTCTGCCGCTGTCCCGATTCCGTCTCTCCAGAGGTAAAATCCCAGTCCCAGAGAATAAATGCAGCCGCGCAGTGGTAGTGAGTTAGTGCAAAATGCCACCGCGGAAATTAAGATAAGATACGCAATGCAATGAACCATAAATAATTGTACTTGGACTTTTATTATTTGTTATTGTTTTGATTTTTTCGCGCAGCGCAGTGCAGTGCGTTTGACTTTGGGTTCATTTATCGCGCATGTGTGCATCGTCGTAATTACTAATCTAAAACAAACAACAACAGCATATCGTATTAGCATTAGCATTATTGAACTGGTGCCCACTCGCTTGCTCTTACTGGTATACAAAGGAATTATTGTACTGCACTCAATAATTAAGGCACAATAAACGAACAATTCATACAACACAAATAACAATATAACATTCAAAAATAGTAGAAATGGAAGCTCAAACTCAAACATTCGGTCTGCTTCTTACACAATGAACTTTTCATAAACGCACGCGACCTGACACCCGATGCACTTGCATGACACGACACACACGCATTCATGCCCATTTGCATACGTCGCATATAAATTACATCGTACTAATCCTAATTTGTTAGTTAACTAGTCAACAGATCATTTTTACACTGGTTATGAGATTAGTTCAGTTAACTTAAGGCATTCTGGCAGAGATTCACTTACGTTTACCTTGTCAAACTTTTTTGGGAGATTGGAACGAATGGCTTTGTGTGCTTTGAATTTGGATGTGCAAGACTTGCTTACTTGGATCTGCAGATTAACTGTGAATTTCGCAATACAAATTCCCAAAAAAGTGCGTCCTGTGTATTTGAAGTGTCTTTGGGTGTTGTTGCTAATTAATTATGATAATAATCAACTGACTCTTGCGTTAACGCTCGCGGTTACTGTTACGAGGAGTGTGAGTAAGCCGTATTCGTATAACCTCCGCTGTAAATGCTTGAGCCACCTGACTCGCTTCCTTTTATGGACTGTCTTCGCCTTATGCATAGAATAAAGATGACAATTATAACAGCTATCATCAGCAGCAATCCGCTGATTGCAATTGCAAGAGCAAAGTCCCTCTTGTTGAAGCACAGCACGCTGCCCTTATGTTTTCGTTCTGCGATCTTGTCGGCTCTCTCGCGTTCACGCTCACTTTCAGTCATTTCGTTCACGTAGAGCCCGTTGTACACCTTGAATTCAAAAATGTGCAAAATATTTAGTATAATTAAAGGTTTAGCACTTTACGAGAGCAGCAGCAACTCCTTCTCGTGAAGTACCATTAAATCGTGATGCATAAATGCACAGCAAAGGCAAAAACCATTAAAATAAAACTTTTATGGGTTGGAGAAGTGCTTTAATGTTATGCAATGAGAGTGCTGAACTTGACTGCTAATTTTCGACAAGAAGAGGAGGATCTCAAGCAAAGCCAATTAACGATGGAATGCTACTTTTTATTACCTCGATGGTGGCAGGCTCTTCGTCCGCGCCGAGCGCGTCTTGCGTCTCTCTTCTTCTCCTCGTATTAATTTTCCCATTGCATTCTGGAGGTTGGCAGTCTTTACAGATTTTGACGGCGCAGGCGTAGTACACACTCGGCGAATACGGGAACTTGTGAGCGAAGAATTTAACTATTGCAGAGTTTAGGGTATTGTATTCAAATTGACCCTGAAACAATAAGGGGAAAAGATGAAGGATACAATAACATTTCATGAACATAAAAATAAGCGTAAAACGACGAATGCAATAAATTTCGAAATGGAATGCATTCACTGCATCATCTAATTTTCATTCCAATTTTTTGCTTTGATTTCTCTGAACTTGCCAGTAGTAGATTTTAGATTAGACTTAATTCAACTACTTCATTCCACAGTTGCTAGTGAACCATTCTTCGTCGCAACATGGAGAAAGATCAGCCTGTCGAAATGGTGGACATCGTCAGAGGAGGATACCGCAAGCCCAAGCACAAGTAAAAAGGCACGGTTACAGTCGGGAGTAAAAACTAGGTCTGAAGTAAATTGCTGATACATAAAATATTTCTCCTTTCAGAATAAGGTTACCTCGCCCACGGTTGTAGTACATTACGTACGATTGTGGCAAAACCATTATCGCTGCCGTAATGATTGTGGACGCACTGGGGACAGAGTGAAAATTAAAGACCACACAAAGCAATGCTATGAAGAGCTGCAGAAGGCCACCGGGGAAAGCAGTAAAAACTTCAGACAGAATAACCCTGCAAGAGTAAGTGAAATAAACAGGCGCCACCGAGACAAACTAGATTAGCAGCAGGCAGGTATGGAATCAGCAGGACTTGACATGCAATTCGTTTGTGACTTCCCTGGTTGCAGTAAACGGTTCCACTTCAAGAAGTTACTGCATGGCCACAAGAGCTAGCATAATTTGTAAGATTCTATTATGAGAAGACTTTATACAGTTACTATTTATTTCGGTATTTCTCTTCTTTCCAGGAGTACGAACTCCTATGTCTCAGCGTATTTCAAATCTATTCAGAAGAAACAGCTACTCGTGGAGAATAATTCGCAAGAGCAGCAAACCGATTCGCAGGAGTCAGATGATGTAAACGAATATGAGGTCATGGTTAAGTCCTAAACTGGACTTCGGTGATGATCACTCACGAAGATTGAGCAGTGTTTTGATGGAGATGTGCGCGTCTGGTGAATTGGTCGCTTTCTAGGTCAGACGTAACTTTCATGATTCAGCAAGTCTAATGGAGCGAGAAGAGGCTTTTTACCAGGTGAGTAAATACGGTATCGGTCCGAAAGTAAAATTCAAAGATTCAGAGAATGATAAACTTAACAACTTCGTATTTTAGCTCGTTGGATTTCATCGAAGTATTACGGAAGACTCCGGTAGTGGAATTCGTGGAAAATGATTCTTAATATGAGAGCAGAAAGAAATACCATGAATTTGCTGACAGACAAGGAACAAGATGCCCGTAAGATTGGACAATCCAACACTGCCATGATCTGTTTCCAAGACAAGTGCGAGTTTACTCACAACAAGAAGAATAGATCCTACTATCCTAAGTTCCACTGTCCTGATTCAGACATCCATCTCCTGAACTTTACGAAACTCACTCCGCCAGCACCACTCAATTCTCGTTTTAGTTCAACTTTTAAATTCGCAGTACTATGTTTTCAATTGTAATTGTTCTTGTTCCACTCCCTTCATCATTAAAATAAAATACTTACCATAATTTCACCATCCACTGAGCAGCCCACACTGTTCACTAGACTTTCTTCACCCCATCCCAGTCCATCCTTCACATTACAATCCGTGACTCTAAATCCGTATCTGGAACAAATGACAGAATTGGCGTCAAAGAAACAAAACAAAGAACAAGACGACTTGGGACGACGACGAGCAAGTCCATTCAGAAAAAGGAAAGACAAGGACAAAGGATATTAATTAGCAATCATGAAATATTTCGGCACACGTATCACAAACGCATTTGGCGATTGTTCTTCTAAACATTTGTACGAATGTGCATTGGCACTGATTACATGTCATTATTGAGTCATTAGAATGTAAATTCTGTAAATTGTATCATCGCATTGTCAGTCTCAACGACTGTGTACTTACTTGTGTTGTGACTCAATTGTAATATTTAACACTAGAGGATCGCCAATTCTGACGTGCTCGCCCGAAATTTCTTGGCCTTCCCGTAAAATCTTCATCGAGACTAAGGGCAAATTCTTCCCATCGCCATTCTTCTTGTACTTGCAGCGAATGTGAAATCCTGTGAACAAAGAAAAATGCGTTAGGTTTCTTCACTGTTGCATGCCCGGAGAAGCCGCAATAAATTAAACGTTAATGAATATGACACAACTGCAGATGCTATAACTGTAACACCATTTTCATCATTAACACCCACCTTTCCCATTGCCAGTAACTAGTTTTGGATGCGGCTCCAGAACAATCGTATTCCAGAACTCCTCTTCGAGTCCCTCAGTCGTTGTCATTGTATTGCACGATCGCAAAGGTAATTCATAAACTATGGTGTCCACTGCTTGATACTCTTTCAAGCAGGAAGAGTTTTTGCTCAGTCCCTGTAAATAGACAGAAAACAAACACTCCCTTAGTGTTAAGTGCAAATTATTAAAGTGCTAGTGCTAAACATGACATGACATAGCGCGATAGCATGGTACGGCAGAGAAATTTATTATCATTACTCAAATTGCGTACACGATACGACGCGTCGGTGAGATAATAATTTCGTAAGGTACAAGCACATCTTCACCCACGGCCGTATCACCACTCATCAGGACGTACATATCTGCATCTTCTTTCGCGCTGGTCATCCAAGCAGTAAGAATGAATTAACCAACTACCCGTTCGAATTCACGTAACGCATTTCGCATTACTGAGAAGTGTTTTTAATTTTTATGACTAGGCGCAGTGACCAGTGAACGTGTGACCATGAGCATGTGGGCAAGGAACAAATGTGCTAAGTGCGGTGAAGGTGCGCGCTTGGAGTATGTTTAGTGGTTGCTCATGCAGAAGACATTTTTACGTAAGAATTAGCTTCGAGTGTGTGCCGTGATGGTCAGTCTCTCGGAACTCTGCAAAAACTTAACATTGAATATGAACTTCAGACTAAACATCAAATTTTTTTTACTAACACAATGGTCAATGCATGCACTATGGTCATTCTTTTGAAGTTTAATGGATCTTAAGGAACGACCACGTACAAAGTACAATAAGTCAGGAGCTACTCAACTCTGTAACTCTGCTATGCGTGATAGATGAACTGCTATTTTGAGCCAAGAGAATCGCGAAACAGTCGCAGAAATGTTGCTTTTTGTCTACGCCCTTGAACGGGTCAGGAATGCATTCAAAATTAATTAAATCTTATGCTATATGACTCCTGCGCCGCGCTGCTTGCGCATTCTTTGTCTCGGCGCGCTAAAATGGACGTAATCTTAATTAAAAGAGTTTTTGCATGAATCGTAACTTTGCGGAGTTCTCAGAACTCTGCAAGAAACATCAGCAGGGGCTTATTACACAATTACAATTAAATGGGCCAAATCTTATTAAAAAGGAATCCTCCTCATACATATTCAAATTGCCTATTTGCTACTGATGGAAATATAGATCATCATCGTACACTCCACCCATACTGAAGGCAGAGATTACATCAAAGATCGAAAATCACAGTGAACGAAAGACAAAAACCATAAAAAGGAAATGAAGTACATAAGTTATGCTGCTCTGCGTTCTTGAAGACCTTGACTTGCGTCCCACGCTGGATCACTCGACTCACATACTCACTTTTTACTACTCTTCATCCTCGTTCTCAGGCGAGGCAGAGTTCGGAGGAGTTCGAAGGATTACTAGGTCCAAAAACCAAAATGTATGCAAATTGCCAATGCATCTGCAAGTGGAGATCGTCTACACCTTCATGCCCACTCCTGTCAGACTCAGGAATTCATGACTTCATGAGAATGATGCTCTCATCCAAACCCATTGTTGTTGGACTGTGGCTGCAATCGCAATTACAGGCTAATGTGGTTTAGTCCAAATAAAGAAACGCGGAGATAACTGAATTCGATAAACACGTATGTGTACTATTAATACGATTAATACGATACGATGGGACGCCTCGGTTTGGCTTTGGCGTGTGATATAACAGCTCTACTGCTCAACCTGTTGTGAAGAAAAATGTCTTCCGTCTTCCTTGTTTTTGCAGAGGCGTCTTGACTCCATTAACATTATTACGCCTGTTACTTAGTGTAAGCGTATGGCACCTGCTGCTGCCAGCGTCGCGCCTGTGAAGATCTCAGGAGTTTTCTTACGCCAAATGCCAAGTCGATGTGCTTGGAGCTTGTGCTTTGCTTTGATTTTTACTCAGGTGTAAAGATTGATATCTATCTGGACTAATGTGCGGATTGCGGAGTGAGAGTACCGTATTATTATTCCATTAGAGTGGACGCAGCCGCAACCGCATTAATGAAAGAATCCGCAGAGGATGAGTTTTATTCCTGAGCAGGCAGTAATTTTGTAGTTCGAGGATTAATGCCATTAGAATTTATGAAATTGAAGCTGTAGAATTACTGAATGATGTGTATGAATCTCAGTGTGAGTTTGCGTAAGGAATTCCTGCCTTTACTTCTGCTTTGTGACCACAAACTTAAGCGGTGTCCTTCATTAAAACTGCTTTTGTTTCATTTTCCTTCTCATCTCTTGAGAATTGCGCAGTCAAGAAGTCAAAGAGTCAGTAAATTACCTCAAAACCTTGAAAACGTTACCTTAATTTAGTCTGCACAGAAATGACTTGCTTAATAGCCTCATCTGCCTTCTGACTGACTTGACTCGCACTTGTCGCTTTGCTACGCTACGTTGCTCAAATTAGTTATGGGTCCAAATGCTTCTTTGTTCTGTGCAAGTTAGCACGTTGCCTGCTTGACACAGACAAACAGCACGAATTCTTTTTAAAAATCTCCTTTTGAGTGCATCCTCCGTGGAGATCTTGAGCAAACAGTTAGTCGCATATGCTTATTACGGAATTAACAGATAACGAAGGATGGACGCGATAAATCAGCGTTGCGTTTACTGTTGCAGTGTGAGGAGATTTGCCAACTAGTGCCATGCCATGCCATGCCATGTCGTTCCGATACATTTACCCGATTATGTAACGTGTAATTTAATTTGAGATTTACTGCTCTTGGAGCCATCACAATTTAAGTCAAGTTAACAGCACTGTTGCTTTTGCTTACCTGAGGGTACACCATTCCGCTGAAGTCTGACACTGGCGAAGGAATCTTAACGGTTATTTGATGGCTATTGCACTCGACTTGAATGGACGACTCCACGATGCTCGTCCAAGAGTCTGAAAACATGAACACAGATCCATCGGAGGCGGCGTGCGCGTGCGGGTGCGTCTTGCTGCTGCTTTTGGAGGCAACACTCGTGCCCGTGCCACCACCGCCGCCGCCGCTGTCACTATTTCTGACTATGACTGAGGGAGGGGAGCCCAACACCCCAAGGCTCAACGTCATCACCTTCAAAGCATTAAGAACGGTATCAATTAGTCAAGAGTCGAGATGCATAAAATTGTGCACTATCTCGAACTGTATCTCTCAATAAATAAATCATAATTCCTGCTTCGTTCGACAGAAAGGCAGCCCAACTCCATTCATGCTGTCCATCACGGCGAGGCACGGCATCGCAGGCCAACATTAGCACGATTGTAAAAGGTAAAAATAAATTGTTGCACAGTGAACAGAATCATATTCAAATATTTTGCGTCGATCCTTTCACTTTAATAAATCATAACCTAATATTAACATTATTCCAAGTTGCGCCTGCCCTGTCTTGTCTTGCCTTGCTGAGCTTAATATTCTTTTTAACCTGCACCAACCTCGTTGCATTATGGCTGCAATAATATTGCTATTAAAATAACTGAGTAATGAGCACTCTTCTGCGCTGTCGATGCACGATGGACGGATTATGCAATAATTTTGACAAACTAACAATCTGCGATTCATTCTTCATTCGCCTCAATTGCAACGACTGCAATCTCTTATCACTATCGCTGCCATTAGCGTGTTGAGACCCTTCCTTGCGCATTATCAGCGATGAACGCCGAAGTCGTACAATAATCAATCTAAGAACCACGTCGATGTAAAACAAGTGAGTATTTGATTAAGTTGACCATATACGAATGATTTGGAGCGAGTGCGCGAATTTTGCGATGCGTAATGATGATAGTCATCAAGTAACGTCAAATTTACGTGGAAATATGATCCTACAACTTACAAGAAGAGCAGGATTCCTCAACATGCAAAAAATCATCAGTCACGAACTGCACATTTGCAAGAGCAAGTCAGTGAGTTTGCAAAATTTCAATTTGTCAACACTTTAATTGCAAAAATGCTCCCAGAAAAATGCACAACTCTAAATTGCCTGTCTCTTCTTCAAAAGAAGATTACACTTGAATCTCGGATTATATAATCTCGTAATGACTTGATGAATTTTGCAAATCGCGAATCGCAAATGGAAAATGTAATTTGTTTGCCTGATTTGCTTTGGCTTTGTGGCGGCTGCGCCGCTTTGGCTTTGTCGGATGCGCGAGGTGCAAAAAATGACAGGCTGAAAAGAGTCATTAACTATCTGCGAAAAAGAACGGGTAAAAACGGTGCTTTGAGGATTCCTTTGATGCCTGCATTTGGTTGGAGGGGAAATTCCTTTGCAGCAACGTGTTAATGGTAAAAATAATGAAAAGACGAAGACGGAAGTAGAATATCCTTTACGACTTGTTTGTTATGTAATGTATGCACATCTCTTCTGGCTCACGACGAGATGAGGAACAACAATGTGGCAGGAGCGGTAATAGTAATTATTTATGCATGAATACAAGTTTTATGAGCTTCACTTGTCCTGGCTAGCTTGCCATTTGCTTACGCTTTTACGAATAAAGTAATTATTTTCATATCAGCAAGTTATGGTGCATGAATTCTCCACGCATGTACGTGCCACGCTCACGGCGCTTGGCAAGCCACATTACAGGCAGACAGGAACATCAATACTAATCACCGCGTGTTGGAAACAATAAACCATAAATCGTCCATTCAAAAACCAAAACCACACACATCACACACGAAGCTGTGATCATCAACGGTAATTAAAACAAAACTCAGAAATAAGGAACCAGGCAGCACTCAGCACGCAGGCCGGGGAGATGAATCTTAATTTGTCCTACTGCAGGCAGAAGACTCAAGACAAGGCTCATGCCGCGGATTCCTGCCTGCCTGGCACAAAACGATCCCAGCGCAACACAGTGCAAGACTCTCTTTGACGCTATTTCGAAGAAAAGTGAGAGTTGAGCTGCTTTTGATAAGTTTGAGTTGAAACTGCCTTTCAAATTCACAACAATTGAACCGTGATTTTATGTAATGAAGGAGGAACACAAGCACATTTGCACAGTTTTCGAATCTTCTGAAATTCGCTCAAATATTTTGAAAAACTCACCAGGAGAACGTAGGAGCCCATTTGGGACGACGTGAGGAAGAGATGGAGACGACACTGTGATTTGCTACATGAGTAAACAGACTCTGAATCAGTTTTCGTAGTCGACAGTTGCAGTAAATATTAATCAGAGGTAAGACGCGGTTGATGATGATTATGATGTATTGGCACTGCTGCAGTGAATGAGAAGGAAAAGCATTGCAAATATTAACTCACTCCTTTGCTTCCCTCTACCCTGCTTAGTGCCTGCCTGCCTATTTGCTTATTACCACGCTCACGCTGTTGTTCTGTTGAGGGCTCTTTCAACAATACACAACCCCGTATAAGATCCTATACACTTATACAGTCTTAAGTGTATGAATCCTTTCACTTGTTACGTTGACCTTGCAGTATTCTCTTCGTGCAACCAGATGAGAGTCTTGAGTCTGTGCTACACTACTCGCTACGTAATAGCCACAACAATGCGCAGAATATGGGGTATGGTAAGATGGAGGTTTGAGTGCCCAAAGGGTTCTGCAACACAAGCAATGGCAGGCAATGTGGTGCCAATCCATTCCATAGTGTGTTACGTTGGTGGGGTTTCCTTTAATGCTGTTATTGTTGTTGGTCCAAGTTAAGAAATTCTTCTTCCTTCATACCTTTTGCATCATCATCATTAACAGTTAAGTTCTGTTCAACGAAAATGTATAGAAGATAGCGCAATATTCTCTACAATGTAATGGTACGACTGGCTACGAGACGACGACGAAGCGCAGGCCACAAACGACCAACGGGCCGTTAAAATCTGCCTGCATTCTGCTTTCTGCATTGCACATGGCTTCCTCCGCGTCCTGCGCGTTCCCTTGTGTCCTCTGAGGCCCAGTATCCACCACCGCCGACGAGCTGACCGCAGAGCTTCACAGGAGTTCGTCAAAGTAAACATGCAATACGCAAAGCCACATTAGTGGCTGATGCTAAGAAGAGCACTTTGCGAGACGAATGTGTGAAAATCCCTGCCATTTGCCATAATCAGAATCCTAATGTGACCTGTGCACGTACACGATTTGTGTACGTTGCAAGCCAGCATTTGCATTAATTTGGCGATGTGAAATGTGAACGTCTGGCCAAAATAAGATTCGTATCAAGACCATATATAAATTGATGACAGAAAACCAAGAAAAAAGTGAGTATTTAAAAAGGGTTATAAGGACATTTACTTTGCAAGTGTATTATTTGCAATTTACAGGTTGGTCAGTCCAACCAACTCAAGCACAGTTATAAATTGTGTCCCATTGTAATGGCAAATGGCACTGCGCTCCAAGTGTAAAGGACCCTCCTATTATGCCCATATTTGGATGATTACGTATTCTTGTCTGTCATTTCAAAATCGTACTTTGACGTTCGACTGCTTGAGTAATGCGAGAACGAGACACCTGTCTCGCACTTGCACTCTGGCTATTTTTGTCTCATTGGCTATTCGCTTTGTCTTACCGTTGCATTCATTATTGTTCTCGACTCGATCCCTGCTCTGCACCGCTCTGAAGAGACTCTGTGTGTTCTAATAAATGATGCAATTGAAATAAAAAGTCATATAATTGTTGACATAATAAGGAATGGGAAACTAAATCAAACTAGCGTTTTGCTGCTGCACAGCACAACAGATTGAATGAATGAGACAATTATAACAATGATTCGGAAAGTGTATCGAAGAGAGATCTGCATCCTTTGATAAGGCAAGGGGTTATTGTTATCATTACACGGTGCATTAAATCTTGCATGAATTCACTCTCAGTCAGTCAGTCTCGGCTTCAGCAGCAACAAGCAAGTGCAGGTGTTTGGTGTCAATTGCGCTCAGAGTCATGAATCATGAGGATAAATATAGTTTGGTTTTCCTTGGTCCAATGCGTACAGCGTACACGATATGCAAATGCAAAACAACGTGGATAGGAGATTATGATACAGATGACAATGAATTGTCAAACAATGAACCTCTGCTGTTGCCGCTGCTGTCGCCTTCGTGTTTTTGCTCTGATTTACGAAATCTGAGACAAACCCTTCAATCAACGTGTCAATTGGGCTTTGGCTTTACCTTACTCCTTATCGAGCCGCGTGTCCTTACACTACTTCAGCCTCAGGAGTCAAGTCAAGAATCAATAACACCACTCGCACTAAATCATAATAACAACAATTACACCAGCTGCCAATGCCTCAATACCATACATGTACGCGATGAACTATATTCGGTGCAGCAGTGGTGGCAATGCATTGCGTTGCAGTCGTCATCGAGCAGAATTTAGAAAAGAAACACAACCCATTTAAATGGTTTGTAATTGTTGTGGATGAATATGGAAGATGATGATGCATGAACAGATAAGTACTGCTAACCTTGTGTCAATTTGCTTATTATTGCAATACGTTGCTTACTGTACCGCGTAATCGTGTGTGTGTAGTGTGTACGTGTGCGATGAGGTGAATTGTCGAGCATGACCCAAGAATATCAGACTCGCGACTTATTTAGCATATTTCAAGTTTAGAAGTTTAAAAGAAGGTGTATAAGGGAATTTTATGATGATTAAGCGTCCTTGTTCTCGAACAAACAGCGGATTTATGACTCGAACTCTGGATCGTTAACGCCAACACAAATTGACGTTTAACGTTCGAGGAATTTTAATGCTTGTCTTTGTTTTTGCACGTCAGCAATTTCCTTGAAGAGCTCAAACCGCTCAAAGATCCTGACCGGATGGAAGTTTCTCCAGTCGAATGAACGCACTTTTCCTCTGGCCCTCAAACACAATGGCTCCCGCGGCGATACGGCAAAAACAATGGATAATGAATCTTACATAAGGTTACATTTTCCCATTAAAATGATATTAATACACTTCATGCCGAGAGAGCCGCTGAAGATGCGATTCAAGATGAGATTCGTATGCGTAATATTTGCCTTACAATGTCACAGTCACGAAGTATAAAATTCATGGATGGTTTATGGCAAGATGAGGGAAGCGATATGACACGCTGCTTGAATGTATTAATCACCACGTACGCGTTTTATTTCCGCACACTGCTCCATTATCTCACGTACGGAGATTATGTAATATCAGATTACATTCGCATTAAGATGATTCAGGCAAATTATTTTGCATGAGTCTGCCAAGTTCAGCTGCATCATTTCTGCCAAGTGTAACAGGCACGAAGGCAGGTGCCGTGAAAGACAAATTATATCCTCTTTATGAATGGTGCCTCGCATTCGCATTCGAAATTTCTTTGACTAAGTAATTGCATTGGTAATAGAGCGATGCGACGCATTTTTCTTATTCTTGCAGGGGTTTATAGTATTAATCTTCCCAAATTAAGTTTAACTCTGATATTTTCGTCGTACTGCCAATGTCGGCCGGAAGTCGGGCTAGTCTAATTTTCGTCCTTGCTGCTGTGTAACTTTAATCCATTGCCACATTGATTTTGGTAAATATTTTTATTTTATTCCAATAGCCGATTAAAGTATTGGAAGGACGATGAACTACGGGATTGACAGCAGAGTTCATGCGTCGTGGGTTGCTGCTTTCGTTCGAACGAGTCGTGTAGCGTAGCAAAAATGATCGCCTGTAATTGATTCAAGTATTACACCATCGCGGTTTAATTGGCTAGAGTGTGCTGATTTCAAAGAACCTTAATTTCAGGAAAGTGATAATATCTTACAGAGTTATAAGGTATTAATTCTTCCAAGCTTAATTTTGATGGCAAAGTTGAGAACCAGAAAAGCTTTCGCGATCCTATAAGCAAGTCAACCTTTATTTAATTTCTGATATTCTTGAAGACAACCAAAGTAAGTATCGGTGTGAGGTCTCTTGGACCATTTCTATATCCAAACAATCGAATCACTTCACTGCCTGGATTTAATTAATTTGTAGTTTCTCTTTAGCGCCTGTTGCTTCACCGTTTCCCGCTTCCGTTAATAATGCTAATTACTTTTGACGTGCAGTCGTTCATTAATATTTCGGTATGAATATGAATGTGAATACGAACCATTCCTAGTTTGCAATTTCCATTACGATTCTTCCTCCTCTGCACTGTGCACTGCAGTTACACGAGCCTAAAAATACAAGCGTATCCAAATGAGATCCATTGTTATACATATTTTGTATATGACATGCGTGACATGTGTTGTACAGCAACGAATGGATTTGCTTCACCCCAAGAGTCAAGACATGACATCCTCGTTTGATTTTGATTTCGGCACATTCACTTTCTTAAAACTCCGCAACATCTCAACTCTGGTCTCTGCGACCATGTAACGTGCAATGAAATCTGCAGCTGCAATCATGCACACATGACACTTGTTCGTACACGCGAGATATTTCGTCACTTGACGACTTCCCGTGGTCGTAATGACAAGTTGAGAACATCGTAATAAGACCAGACCAGACCACCACAGGTCGTACCCCAATTTCCTACGTAATGATTTAATATGTTTTCTTCTTCTCATATTCGTAATTCAATTTCTTGAGTCAGCGAACAGCGAACTTTGTATAAATCGCAGCTTTGAATCCGGAATCCGGACCCAGAAGCCATTTGAATGTCAGAGTTGGACTTTCATTTTCATTACTGTCAATCACAATTCCTTGAGCTGTTGGCGAATATAAAAAACGAAATGAGAAAAGGAAACGCATGGAATGGATATTTTCTGGTGGATGTTTTCAAAGTACAAAGGGAGTTGACACACCCAAGTCGAAACAAGATTCAGCATTGAGCATACGAAATAGTCATCGTTCACTCAGGCTCGAGCTCAGGCCGAAGTAATAACAATCAAATGCAGAAACAATGAGCAGGGACAGAGACAGAAGTCTCCATTCCATTTCCATGCGTGCTTGCTCGCATTTATTCAGCACTCAGTCTTGACATCAACCTCAATGAATCAACTGTCAAGGAACGCAATAGACGCAATTTAATACGTGGCAGCATTCAAGACGACAGTCAAGGACACGAGTGCTCGGCGAGTATTCGAGTGTAATGAAAAGAATGCGATGCAATTCGATTGTCCTCAGCGCTTGCATACTTCAGTGCGATGGGATACACCAAAAGAATTTAATTTAATCTCAACTTGATCTCATTATTGTCACTTGCACTTGGTCTTGGCGTCGATAAATCGCTTCTCCTCTCGTGCTCTGTGATACGTGTGGGCAGATTTGGCGATAAACAGCCTGGCTGTGCGTGGTTTGGTTTTATTGGTAGCGGTGGCACTTTGCCATTGAATTGCAATCCAATCCTGATCCTGCTTTAATTTCCTTTTGTAATTTAATGAAGCAAAGCAAGTGCCTCGACCGAGCCACAAATATGTCCATCGAATGCAAGGGCGGAGGTCAATCTTCTTGCCTTTTGCATTCTGTTGTGCTGTGTTATAATCCCGTATTTAATTCCATATATCAATGCAAGTGCAGAAAACTGCCAAGAACCGAGCCCAGCCCAGAAACTCCTTCGCTTGCACGCAGAACGCGACCGACCACAGTCGGTCAACAAATTTGTACTTCCTTGATCGGCAACCCTTCTTTTTTAATACCATATTTATAACTCTGGATCGTACTCGATTCATTCTTCCCACATCAACACAATCGTGCCGTGCCGTGGCTCCAATCTCGCTCGATTACAATGCGACGCAAAGGTGAAGGTTGACTGTCATAAAGTAATAAACCACATACCGAGTATCGAGTTCTTGTTTTGGCAGTTTGTGCATGCCTGTGATTAGATTCAATAAAATTATGGGTCATAGTCACAACGCAAGTGAATATTGGAAAGCCACTCGAATTGTCCCACCGCCAACGCGCAACTTGCTACAAAAGGCAGATGCCGACTTCATGCGCCTCATGCAGCGCAGAGGATGCAAATGACATGCTCATGCTCGAGACATCCTTCAAAATCGAAAAGTGCGAAGGAGTCAAAACACAACATAAAATCAGCAGCATCCTTCAATCACCGAGCAGATGACTGATTGAAAACGAATCTTGTGGACGATGCGGTGCGTGGACGAGGACTTGGACTTGATGTATTATCATCACGAAAGAATGCTACTCATAATTATAGAGAATTCTCGCTCAATCTTCCTGGTCTCACCTTGCACTGGTGAGAAGACTAAGGCTGCAAGACAAATTTTATCCTCATGTCGTGTTTTTGTTTTCTACTTGGCCAAACTTCCCAACTTGGTGATTTATAATGTGCAGTTGTCAAAATCGCCGTATTGCCAATTTACACCTTGCAACACCAAATCCAATGGGCCAATGTTATGTCGAGTCAAGCAACGGCCGACAGAGCTAGCCGAAAAGGGAAGTGGATTTTGCTCGAAGAATTCTTATAATGCCATGATTACTGGTTTACTGCTGCGAACTCGCGGATCCAATTAAAGTGTGAAACGTTTTTCAGCTCAGGACGAGAATTAGGAAGCGAACATTTGCATTCGCGATCCGCTTTGTTGCAGCACAGCGTGCGGGACGTGATTTCTGTGCATACGGCCTTTGTAGTCGTCTTCGGCTTTTGTTCTTTGGTAATTGAATATAAAGCACGTAGCTCACGTCGTCGGCGAGGTGTGTTTTGTATCTAGTACGCGTACGCTATTCGCGAGCGAGGTGAGTGTCTGGCTGGACATTGACACCAACCAAGAATTATCGTAAGACGTGTGCGAAACATTAGATGGCTTAAGTCTTCAGTCTTAAGTCGATGATGTAAAAAAAACCCGCAAAACCACTTCTACAACCGTGAGTTTGAGTTGACGAGCATAGAGCTGGCATTCTTTACCGTCCGGTTTAAGACTGCTGAAGACTATTTACATGAAACTCCAATAAACGGAACGATAATAAATTAATAAACATGAAAATCTCATTTTCGAATTACCGGCCATCTCTTTATGAACATTGGCATTAACTAATTAAAGGTTAACATTCGACCTGTCGGGCTGACTTCATATTCTTACTACCTTAAGTACCTTTGGATTTTTATAGCCGGCGCAGATTTTCTTCTTCTCTGATGCTTGACGCGCAACACAAAACTGGATATCATTCAAATTCCTGAATTTACGAGATTCTTAAAATTCTTGCAATTCGAACCGTGAACATGCAAAAAATCACTGAAATAAGTTTCTGAAATTCAATTACAAGAGTACAGTATTCTCTTGCTGTGTACAAGAAAGGATTGGAAGGTTTGCAATTTTATAGCCTTTTCAGTAAAGAATGATTTGTACGTGGTAGTTTGTAAGGATCTTCGCACACGGAGAAACGACGAACGACATCTTCTGCTGTAAGATGCATTCTACATTATATTCTTTAACTTTTCTTCATCTTTGCATTGTTGCAATACACCATTTCACTGTCGTGTCTCGTCTTGCGACGCTTAAGATTAGCGAATAATTTATGACGTGCAAGGCATGCTCAAATAATTTTACGGCTTGGTCGCTGGCAGTTGTCTAGTTCACAACTGAATGACAAATGATATTTTCTACCCAGACGTGTCTAAAGCATGGAGTCTGGCTTCTCATCCTGCACCCGTTAGCAAATCGTCTCTCTTTTGAGCTGATCATCACGTAATCATTGGGAAGGGCTTGAAAACCGCTGTTGTTGCACAGAAGATCATGGAATTTAAAGTCGTAAAACATTAACACATAGAAATAGCAACAAATTCGGAAAGGGTGCGAGAAATTATTACGCCGAGGAATTTTACGGTGGGCCCGGAAAGTTCCTCCTTTCCTTCCCATGCTGGATGGAAGTGAGTTTTGAAACTGGAACAGATTTTTCAGGAGGTCAGGGGCAAGTGCATTCTTTCCTTGTCCATTGCTGCACTGCTCTGCAACCACCATTTGCGTGACGCCTGCATTTCGACCACAGCAAGCAGCGAATGCCAATACTATAAAGAATCAGATCGTGTGGATGACCTCGCTCCTGTGTGCCGTAGCACAGCATAAATTCACAGGTTCACTGTAAACAAATCTTTCGTGATAAATCGCATTAAAGTGAATCCGGTCTTGAAATCGCACAATCTTGAGCTCTTGTTAAGCAATTCACTTTTCCCTTTGCCCTATGTTCTGTGTTACGAAGTGGTTGAATGTTGAATGTAAAGTTGTGCTTTAAAAACCGGCTGGAAGTTAGATGACCGAGTCCAAGGTAATCATCATCCGCCGAACAACCTCATATCTTTCTCGTATTTTCATTTCCAACTTTTGCTTTCTTGCTAAAAACCTGTAGAAAGGGCAAGCAACTCTTTCAGTCGGATCTTCTCATTCGCTGAAGAATCACATCGGCGGACCTGTTTTGTTTCACCTTTCGTTCTTTCGATTTCATTTGGAGTCTGGACTTGGGACGAAGAAAGTGTCTTTCTTTTCTCTCGAATTCCCTAATTTAAGTTTTTAGTCAGTGTAGCGTTTAGTGCCTAGGTTATTAAGATGCAGCTGTGTGTAGTATTATTGGCCCTCGTTGGCGCATCAGTGGCGGCTCCACAGGCTGCGTGGCCGTACCCAGACTCTCTGCTGCCCTACCGCTACGGCTACCCCGGCCAGGGACAGTATAAGTACTTGCCAGAGCTCGAAGACGACGAGGAGGTTGGCCCGTACCTCTCCTCGCACAAGACTGGACGACAAGACCTCGTTGTTGGAGAGGGTCAGTCTATTAGATCCCAAATTAAGAAGGCTGAATTTTGGAGATACGGCGATGGTGAGAGAATTTGATTCTCTCCCGTGCATGTGGCCTAGACATTGTACTTGCACATCTGCCATTCGTTTCACTTGTTGAGGTCGCTGATTCGGATTTCATTGAGCGTATCGAAATTACTTTTAATTTTTATGGGGATCATAAAATTAACTTTACGAATTTAATAATTAACGCATCAGACGTAAGCACTGCACCGTCACGTAGTCGGATTGGGTTCACTGACCCCAGCATAATGAGATGCGTCGGACCGAGATTAGATAAGACTTAAAATATCAAAAGGGTTAACCAATCAATCATAGCAATTGTAATTGCATGTTTACAGGAGCCAAGCCCGTGGTAGTCACCGAAGCGCCGTCCGTCACCGTGGTCGAGACGGGGTCAGTGGCTCCAGTCAAAGAGAATGAACCAGGCAAAGTGCATGCAGAGCCAGCAGCACCACCACCGAAGGTTACGCCTGTATCAACAAGCAAACCAGCCGAAAAACCAGTCCAACCGGTATTTACCTTTTCATACTTCACTGTCCTAAGTTAAATGCCTATTTTATTATAATGCCAGCTCAAGTCACAAGACAAATCTTTCTCTCACTCTTTCTTTTGGTACTTTTCGATTTCATTGCAATATTTCTCTGTCAGAAAAGTCTGCTCAAACTGCTCTCCAAGACAAATTCTTAACCTTCGTGCGCTTAATGAATGAGATTTCTGCACTCGGATTAAATGGCATGAGCATGAAAATCCCAAGAGACGCATAAAAAACTAGCTGTTTAGCAAATAAAAGTCAGATTTCCGAACGGCACGAGCGATGCCTTCAATTTGAGATTTTGAAGCAACTTTATTTTACGCGTACGCAGGGGACGAGGCGACATTTCATAAAGTCCATCCTGTCAACGCACTCCTCAAATTGTATTTTAATTAACCGTTCCTTGTCATTGTTGTAGCCACCATTCCCTCCAGCGCGTCCACCTCCAACGGAAGCTCCCAAAGAGAAGGAGGAGGACGAGGAAGATGATGACTCTGACGAAGAAGATGAAGTCGACGAAGAGCTCCTTCCGGGTGAGCTGGAACAGGACGACGAGCATGATGAAGACGACCACGATGACAGTGAACAAGAACAAGACGATGATGTAGACGACGACGAGGAGGAGGACGCCGATGATGACCCAGAGGATGATGACGATGATGACAACCGAAGACGTCAAGCTCCGCTCCATGACGAAGTTTCTCCATCTGTCGCTCCCGTCGTCGTGCCGGCTCCCGTTGTAGTCTCAAACTCAAGCGCTGCAGAACCCGTTGTGCAACCCGAAGTTGCCCAAAACGAAGTTGTTTCACCAGTCGCACCATCCGCACCAGCACCTGTTGTTGACACCGACGACGAGTCTTCATCCGAGGAAGTCGCTTCCCCGCCAGTCGAAGCTCTTGTGCCAGGATACATCACCGAACAAGGAGAAGTGCTCGTTCCGGTTGATACCGTCATTGGAGACCAGCCAATTTCCATAGTTGATGGTGAGTGATTAATTTCCTTTGTTCAGTCGTTCGTTCCCTGTACTTGCTCTAATTAAAGCTCAACTATTCTCTTTCAAGACCCCTCAACTCCACCAGCACGAGGAGTTCCATTCCATGCACATGCACCAGGTTACGGATCGCCATACTTTTACCCAAATCTCTACCGTCCAGAGAGCTCAAGACAAGGTCTGTACTACAAGTTCTGATGAGGGATCACAAGTGTTTGTTCATTCCAAAAATTCCGATCCAATGCACCATTCTCAATTCTCATTCCATTTAGCATTACTTTTTTTTACTGCATGCGAATAAAAAGGAAGTCCTTTAAAATCTTACAAACACTTGAGCTCCCTTTTCCCTGTCGTGTTTCCTTCTTCATTCTATTACAGTCTTTTGTAAATAATTCTTTCATACTAGATGAATCCGAAGAAGTTGACGATTCCACGCAAAATGACGACAATGAGAATGAAGTCGCCCCAGTTTCTCAAGCGCCTTCTGCAGGTGGGAGAAATGGATTCTTGACTTCCTTCCCACCGTCAAGAACTCCAGAATTGTACGCCTTGATCGAAAGCAGAATTCCAGTTGATTCCAATGTCGATTTTGAGGATTATCAAGTGTACCGCAACAAACCAGTTGTGCCGAACGCCCCGAACAAGCCCTACACTCAACAGCGTCCATTTTATAATGTGCCTTACTCACAACAACGCCCAGTCTATGGCGGGCCATACACTCAACAATCTTACGTCCGACCGCCATTTATGCCACAATCCTACAGCCGACCACCGTTTATGCCACAACAATCATACAGCAGGCCACCATTCGTTCCGCAACAATCGTACAGCAGACCTCCATTTGTCGTGCCACAATCGTACAGCAGGCCGCCATTCGCTCAACAGCCACAACAATACAACCAGAACAGAAGACCAGGGCAGACTTTCACCGTCGCTTTTGCAATGTCTGGAAATGGTGCGGGATACGGACAACAACAATCCCCATTCCGAGTCCAGAACCCCAACCAAGTGGTGCCAATACCCGTCAGATCCAACGTTGGGTACAGCGGATACAACCGATACCAGGGACCATACAACCCGTCGTCAGCTCCATTCTACGTGTAAGTCTTTGAGTAGCTCATCCAATTAAGTTCGGTATACAAACAACTTGATTTTATATTTGCATACTCTCTTCATTTGCAGACCATACACCCAAAGTCCATTTTATCGCAAACCTGTTTATCAACCGGTCTACGGTGAGTATGCACCACCACAGTATGGTCCATTCAGAGTAGGAGGTTATTCACCTCGCCCACAAGCGGCGAACCAGCACGAAGAATTCCCCGGCACAATGAGCGGAGGCTTTCGTCCCCAAATAAACAATCGAATTGTCATTCATGGATCAGGTGGACAAACTTCGGCCCGACCAGTTCCGGTTCCAGTCCCATCTTACAACCGTCCATCACAGTTCGTCGGTTTCAGACGTCCAGTTCAGCAAGGCCAGGTTGTCAAAGTGCCAAATCCGCAAAAAGAGAACAAGAACAAAGTCAATAAGTTCGGCCACAAGCGCAAGCCAACACCAGTCATCAAACAAGACGACGAATACTCTTACGAGCCGGTGTTGGACGACTCCACTTCAGTCGATTCTTCGGCCGACTTGACTGATTCATACGAGCAAGAGTCTGTCGCTCAGACCCCACAAGTCACAACTGTTACGAAATCACGACGAATTCCAAAGATGGCCAAGAAATCTAAAGTCAGCAAGAAGAAGGTAACTTCCACCAACCAGGACCCACTCAACATTCTGAAGAAATCAAACTCAAAGAGTCGCAGGAACTAAATTTCACGAACAAACATTAGATGAGCTAAAGTAGACAAAGAGAAAACGTATCAACCTCATTGCAAAACGAACTATAATTTATATGAACAATGCTAATTTAATTAGATGCTCAACTCACTCACGAGGGGTCTACTGTTATTCTTAGTTTCAGATTTGTTGTTAAACTGATCAAATAAAATTGACTACGTCCAGTTGGTAGCTCGGAATTCCTATTCATAAACATACGCAGTTTATTCATCAATTTAAAGGGATTCGTTACATGTAACAGCATGCAATTGTAATTGGAGTAACATTCAGTAAAGACTAAGCAGAGCATAAGTACATATTTACATGAAAGAAAAACACGGGCATCAAGACAAGAGAGAAGAGAAACAGGAGATTTGCAGCACGTTTATATTTCAATAATATCATAAGTTACAATAAATAACTACAGCGTTAGCAGACGTAGACGTATTCCTCTAAAATCTAGCAAGTGAACGCAGCTGAAACACTTAACAGTTCGTTTAGAGTCGAATCAATATCAAAAATGGTTTTTATACAAGATAACAATGGCTCAGTTCGTCACGCATATCATCCGTATTCTAGCGTCTGGTTTCCAGCCTAACAGTAATGATGAATTCGATATTCCCTAGTGCCTCTATTCTAAATTGCGCTAACTTAACTTATGTATTATCGTAATCATAATCATCGGGATGGTGCGTGTGAGAGGGTTTGTTGACGACGTTGTGATTCGAAGAGTAGCTATTCGTATTACTAATCGAAGGAGGAAACTTTCTTGGACCGTAGCCGCAGCCGTCGAGTGGAAGTCCTGTGTTCGGATCAATGGGACATGGTGCATCGAGGCCAGGCAATCCTGGTTCACCTTTCTGACCATCCTCGCCCTTTTTTCCTCTCTTTCCTGGCGGCCCCTGCAGACCCTACGAAATTGTAATCAAATGCAAACGTATCAGGTTCTGAACTTTCTCAAGATCTTATTCACAAAGACAAAGCGATATGATTTATGTTTAAAGCGATAATAATTCATCGCCGTTAGTTCAAATTCAAAACAATACGATTATCATGAAGGCAAATTTCACCGCGCAGGCAAATCAAGCGAGCGCAAGTGTTAAAGTGTTAGAAAGTAATGCTTACTATATCTCCTTTTTCACCCCGCATACCCTTGATTCAATAGGAAACTCTAGATTAGTTGTTAGGAGGAGAAGTTAAAGAAGAAAGCTATTTGGGGTTTCAAACCATTTCGCCTGGAATCCCGTCAGTGCCTAAGTTCAAAAGTCACAATTCAAAACAAAGTTAGTCCCATGCTTCAGATGCAACTGCAAATGCTTGTACTTATGCATGTCTCCTTACCTGGTAAACCTGGTTCTCCACGTTCTGTGCAAAAAAGTAATAAAACGTTTAAAATATCATCATCGCATATTTCAAAGTAAACGAGAAGCATGAATAAGAAATCAGGACCCACCGCCCTTCCTTCCTGGCTCGCCGATACCACCTTTCATTCCATCCAACCCGGGAGGACCCTGAAACAAGGAGTTACGAGT
This sequence comes from Mesaphorura yosii, assembly GCA_009869945.1. NCBI lineage: Eukaryota > Metazoa > Arthropoda > Collembola > Poduromorpha > Tullbergiidae > Mesaphorura > Mesaphorura yosii. The sequence continues at coordinate 55,927 of WIXG01000114.1, forward strand.
CACACACAGGCCATTGATGCTAGCACTAATATGGAATTGGCATATAAAGCGGCACATTGATGCTGTATAGAGAGAGATAGGAGAAGCTTAGCATGCAACCTGCAGCCCAGGGTCGCCGCTTCGCCCTGGAGATCCCTGAAGTCCCATCGGCCCCTGTAAAACGCAAAATTGAAACATTAATCAAAATCACTTCACCCAAATGCGTGAATTGGTAAATGAATGCATGACTGCAACTGGGCCAATTAAGACCATTCTATCGTTCTATGTATTACGTTTGATAGTTCTGAGCTTACTGGTAATCCCATCACGCCTGGGTCTCCACGCTCGCCAGAGTATCCCTGTGGAATGTGAATTATTCAAATTTAGAACATCACATGTTCAATCGCCATTCTACGATTTATAATGCTAATCCTCTGGAGAGGATTTCAAAAGTGCCTGTGCTCGGCAAAAAAGAGTTATAAAAGGAAAGCACGGGAAAGAAGCTTTCACTCTGAATTCCTCCTTTCTCCAATATGTTCGCACTCGCACGCATTCCAGCGAGTCGCGTGAAAAGCACTTTAGAAAGTTCACGCGAACGAACGCCAAAGATCATTTCCCAAAATAAAGCAGAAAAAGCATAAAGCGGAGACGACGTCTGATGCTGCTGTTACTCGAATGGAATGAGAACGCTCGCGCTAATACGAACTTGAGTCAACTTACTCGCTCTCCCTTCTGGCCGTCGGTCCCACGATCTCCCTTGATTCCTGGAGGACCTTGCAGCCCATTTGAGCCTGTGTGCAGGAAAAGATAAAAGAAAGAAATCGAGTGTTACATTTCTCGGAAATGTTCCCTTTTCCCGACTCTCAGCTTTCAATATGTTAAGATTTATCTCTTGTAATGAGAGATTTGTAATATCTCGCAGTGGCACACGAATAGTCGTTCTCGCTTACAGGATGATGTGTCTTTAACTCGCGCTCGTGCTTCTGTGAGAGTACTTTGCTATCATAAAGTGTGCCGACGCATTGACAGCATACTTCAGAGCAGAATGTGTGAAGCATATATCAAATCGCGACCGTATTCTGTCAGCAGTCAGTACCTGGTGTTCCGGGAGGACCAGCTGGACACATGCAGTTTTCAGACTCGAACGTGCCGTCTCCTTGCAGTGCCAAGTGCTGTCTTCGTCGTAATTTTTTGAACTTTTGCTAAAATAAATACAAGAAACATGACTTAGAATTTTAGGCTCTGCATTTCATACTCGCTCACGGATTTACGTTTCATGTCACTTTTATGAACCCCTACAATGCGATGTTTTGCTTTGGTAGTGACGAATTGCGTGGTGTAAAACCAGAAGTTGGTCGAAGATTTTTAGGCCAGAATAATATTTCTTTTGGCATGCATCACAATTATTGCGTGCATGCCGGTGCGGTGGTTGAAGTTGAAATTAAACGTTCTTTGTCAGAAAAAGTAGGTACGCAGCCTCGACCGCAACCAAGCTTCGGTCGGTCAGTGGTTAAAACTTTCTCAAAGTGTTTACGTTAAACCTGCGCAACACGAACAGAAGAAAGTTTCCGACTCGGTTTGTCTCTAATAACGCTGTAATCTATCTCGCAAATGAAAAGTCACGAGAAGATTCCAGATTCTTTGCACATCTTTTTTGCTGAAAATCTCCCTTGGCGTGGCTTAAAATTATGCAAGAAAAATAAATCCACGCCTGAGCTGAATGCAATGAACTCGTAATCCCGTGAACTTTTATAAACGCGTGAAAGTACGGCAATGTACTTACAGTCTCGCCTCTATCTCCCTTGTCTCCTTTGCCTCCGGGATATCCTAGTTTCGAAATGGCAAAATAGAATTAGCTGAAACTGCAACCTCTTCTTTACAATCTAAGGTAGAAATTAACCTGGCGGCCCGGGGAGACCTATTCGCAAATACAACGCAAATTAGAAAACTGGAGCACGACTTGAAAAAGTGTGAAGCTGAAACTCATGTTACCTGGTGGTCCCATTAAGCCAGGCGAACCCATGTCTCCGTAGTCGCCTGGGAGGAAGAAGTGCGCGTATTAGATGAGGGAACTGGGCAACAACTCGTACTACTTACCTTTCTCTCCTTTGATACCAATTCCACCAGGGCTACCGGGCGGACCTTGTGGTCCTTGCTCGCCCTCCGGTCCGTCTTTCCCAGCAACTCCTGCATTTTTCGAAACCAATTGGCAATTAGTCAATAATTTTTTGGCTCGGGGTCATGCAAGTGCAAGATTTACCTGGGAAGCCTCTGTCTCCTCGGTCACCTTTGGGCCCAATCGGGCCTGCAATGCCAATTTCACCCGGAGGTCCTCTCTCGCCTGGAGGCCCAGGAAGACCTTTATCTGCCGCTTCTCCATTCAATCCTTTCTTTCCCTACAATCAAAAATTGTCTAAATTAATTCCGGGCTCGAAATGGTCTTGTCGCACTTATGGTGTGTACCATTTGGCATATGCATGTAAACAGTGTACCGTCACTTTACCCAATCGCGATGGAATTGTCACTACTCCAGGAATTAAATGACAAAAATTATTGGGTTAGCCAAAATAATAAGAAAAGAGCCGGATCAAACAAAACAAGACAAACGCCAGAAATCAAAGCAAACGACAGTGTACAAAGACAGACACAAATGCACAGGCAAGCTGAAATTCCAATATTTAAGTACCCTTCGTCCCCTTTTGCCACGTGGGCCCTTCTCCCCAGGAGGCCCGTGCGGACCGACCTCTCCTCGCAATCCTGGTGGTCCTTAGCATCGTATTACCAAAGAATAAGACAAGGGAATTCAACAACCAAAAATGAACCAAAGTGATCACAGCATAATTGTAAATAAGAATGAAAAATATAGAAAGCGAAATGTGAAAATAAAGTGAAAAAAGAACCTGGCGGTCCCGCTGGCCCTGGTGGCCCTTCGATTATACCGGTGGGTAGTCCCTTCCCATCAAAGGTGGTGGTCATGCCCCGATCACCCTTCAACCCGAGTTCTCCCTACCAGAATGCTTAGTGAATGTTAACAAGAAACATAATGGAAAATCATGTAAGAGAAGGTAAACCAAAGAAATCAATTTTAGCCAAACTAAACCAAAACCAACACGCATTACAAGTAGAAATGCTCAAAATCTACAAGATTCAAGAAGCCAACGTCTCGATTTCGCTGCTTAAAGTGAAAAGGGAGCCAATTCACACTTTCTACTCCATGCACGTCACTTTCCCTGTGTTGCTTTCCTTTCAATTGCGGGCGCAAAATGAAAACACAAATACTTTTAGTGGTGACACTGACATCATCATTGTAGTAATACGAAAAGACAGTTTGAATTGTCTGTTTGTCAGTGCAGAGTACACAATGTCAGTCTTTGACAAATAAATACAAGACGCATGACGCACTTCTCCTTTGTGTTACTCTCGCGAACACGCGCGCACGCAGCACTCTCGTTTCTTCTTCTTCGCGTCCACTATCAATTTGGTACTCACTCGCACAATAACAATAAGAGCTCCTGCACTTTGTAGCGCGTATCGCGTTTGTTTGTAGCCCATTCTTCCATAAATCCAAAGAAGAGCTTCTGTCATACTCATGCAATTGCCGTGCCATTGCCTGCTTTCCGTGCCTGGTTGGCTTGTTTGTTTCATTTTCCTCAAGATTTGAGCTCGACAAACAGTTCAAACGGATTTCATTGCTGGAGAAAGCGTTCCTTTCTTCTTTCTCCAAAGTCGGAATTTGTTACGTCATAAAAGCTTCGCCTTTGTAACGTAAATCGCATCTTGTAAAGGGAAGACGTTTAAAAATGTCGTCGAAAAGAAAGTTTAATAACAGCAATAATGTTACAAGAAAGGGAACGCATCGGAGTTGTAAAAAAAATATATCATTATAATATAAAATTATCATTTATCACAGGAAGAGGAACCACTTCACAGTACAATGAATAAAAATTAATCCGTTTTCGCTGCCGCGCCGGTACAATAGCAAATGCAAAATGCGTGGTAAAGAAAGGTTCACATCTCTCCTTTGCTCCTTTGCTATACTAAGCCCGCAAAGTAAAGTGAATCTCATCGTTTATATTTGCGGTTTTGTTAACGAGCGAGAAAGGGGAAACATTCTGAACCGGATAAAGAGACTGCCGGCTGGTTTCCATAATTTGCTGGAGCTTTCTCCTTTCTCTGAATTTTATCTATTGCCTCAAATTAAGGGTGAAGTTGGTTGTAGTTGCAGTTTCACTCCTGCAGTTCACATTTTCCTTTTTTCCCCTTCAAAAACAAATGCGGTGCTATCGCATTGTACATGCAGGAAATGAACTCTTGCTCTTTTAATTGCTGGCTCTTGAGAGCAGTACAGTGCAGAGAATAAATCCTTCGTTGTATGTGCAAATGAGTCGTTCAATGCAATGAATAATTCCAGTTTTGTCTTAGACTTTCGGTTGTCCCACCGCCCGAACGATAGCAATGGTAATTGCAATATTTCATTCTGGCGACACATAGTTTGTAGTAGCATGACTTGTGTCTGTGTCTAGTGTTTTGAGTGCGCAACTCACCTTAGGCCCTGGCTCGCCTTTCGGTCCTGGAAGACCTTGCAATCCGAGGTCTCCACGCTCGCCCTTCTCGCCGCGGTCGCCCTTTTCCCCTGGAGGTCCAACGCGTCCATTCATACCAGGCAGTCCTGTGCACAAATGTACAACAAATGCGTGAGAGATGATTTGTATTTAATGACTCTTGAGATTACTGACAAACTGTGTCTCTGCCCTGCCTACAGTCGAAAGCTCGCAGTCGTAAGTCGTATCGTATCTTCAAAGTGTCAACCATCGAAAAATTAATGATAATTGCCCAGTCACACATGTTGTTTTTAAACTTATGCCTTCAAGGGAGGGGAAATGGAAAGCACGTACGCGTACGCACATGACTTGCGACTGTGACTAGTTTGCGATCGCACTCGTACTTAAGTTGGGGGAAGTATTTCAAATCCTAATGTCATTTTAATCTATTTAAATTCTCATCTTTCCAACACCAGCTGCACAGCACTAAACACTTCATTCGGTTCTAATTCGGGCTGAAATACAGCTGACGATCATAAAACACGATTCTTACCTGTTTGGCCAGGAAGCCCTCTCGGCCCCATATCTCCCGGAGGCCCAGGCTCGCCCTGTGTTTCAAAAGTAGGTATTATCATCGATTCACCGTGACCGCAAACACAATTCTCATTCGGTAGTTTATAAATGAAAATTAAATATTGACAGAAAGAAGAAGCCGGAGCCAACAGACAAGAGTTCATTAACTAAGCCTTAAGCCCGGAAAGCAGGTATAAAAGTTGGTGTTAGTCAATGCAGAAAATGAGGAAATACGAATTAATATAAGTCGATAAATAATAAACCCGCTACAAAGACCCCGTACTCGAAGAGTAATCACGTGTTGATCAACATTGAAACCGGAGGCCCGAAGTTCCTACAAAACAAGCGGTGCAAAAATATAAGAATCAAAGTAAACAATGAAACTCAACAGAAATAGCTAACTCTAAAAATTATTGTAACAAAAACCTGTAACCAGAACCGATTTCTAATGAATACACTAGACGTATTTAATCAGACAGCGTGAGTAAACGAAATTCATATTTGAGAATTGTGTTGTTTTTATTTTGATTTAAGAAAAACCTTGATGGCGATAATCTCAGCGTAGCCAATCGTTCCTCCTGTAACTGAAGTTACTGATCGCTTCACTCCGAACTGAGAGCCGGTGCAGCGCACGATGAATTAACGCAAGAAAATGGTCAAATATGATTACCAATTAAGTATTTGTGGTAATTGTAAGTTTTAATAGAAGATAATAGGAAGTAAAACAAGAGCGCTTGCACTAATTTGCGAATGATTGGGCTTACTTTGGCAGCAGTACTGATATTGTAACCAGGGGATCCTGAAATACAACAAAGGAGAAAGAGGTTAATCCGAATTTCATGAGATTGAGACATTTGCGTAATCTGCACACGTACCATCTCTTCCTGGTGGTCCCGGAGGTCCAGGCAATCCCTGTTCAAAGCAACAAGAAATGTATATCTTATTTTGCACACGTCTCTCTCAGTTAGACTGGCAGATTCCAATCACCGTTCCACAGATTCCACTGCCTGTGACTATGACCCTATCTTATAGCATCTGTGCTCCCGTAATTAGGGTCGAAACTAATTTCTGCATGTTATGTTATTGTAAGCAGAAGCGTATTTTCAGAAGAGCAGTGAATGAAAGAAGATGAGTTTTAGTTGTGATGGAAGAAACTCATTTCACGTTCTTTAGTTCGCTCACACTTATTCCATTAAGTGAATAATATTATTTCTCGCTTGCATTCCGCACCCATAAATAACATTTAATATTCACGGAGAAACTGAGAAGTACATATAGAATCGAGCCACGGAGAATGTTGATGAGTTAATGCTAATGCTTCCATCAGTGTTATTCCAGGCCCGGAGAACCAAACCGAATAGTACTGCGTATGCGTGCAATTCGAGAAATGAATTACGAAAACTGTTATTCCAACAAAATTGTGCATACTCTTCATCTCTCTGGTTTGGCTGCGGCGCATTCTTACGAATCAGAGTCCAAAAGCCAAGTCGGCGCATTTCGCATAAGATTCTCTTAATGTTATTACTGCCTATGCCGACAACATTGGAGAACTCCTCAGCACGAATTTTACTTGAAATAAATTGTTTAGCTTTTCTATTTTCGATTTAATGCATATTTTTCTACAAATTGCATTTAGTCTCCGTTTCATCTTTGCCTCCGCGCTGTTCTGGTTGCTGGTTCTGGAACACCGTTGTTTTTGTACTTAACCATATTTTTCTCGTTTTCTATCCTAAAGCAAAAAAGCTATTTTTGCTAATTTAATATGTAAACGAAATTTTCGTGTTTTGCTTTGCTTCAGCTGCAGACTTGACAGAAGTAGTTGGAGAGCAAGTGCATTTGCTGCGGCTGTAACGTTATCCTTGCTGGTATTATTATAATATTACGAATTTTGGTGGATGGATACCACCAACAGATTGCTTTTCTAAACACTCGTGTATTTTTCTTTCTCATTTTTTGCCGCAACTCATCTTCATCATCATTTCTTCATCTCTTTCTTCGAACCACCTAGATTTCTCCGAGTATGCCTGTTTGACGTACTCTGAAATCTCTTCCATGTTCATGCTAAAAGTTAATACATTTAACCTTTCATTTCCCCTGAGAAATTCATCACGAGACATGAAAGCGGCCTCACATTTAGTATATCAGCCTCTCAGATCTGAAGAGCGAGAATATTTCTTAATGCGTAATTCATATTAGTCAAAATTAACTAAAGTTTCCTCGAGGACTGTTCCACACCACACACGAAGACACTGACACACTCAGCACACTCGGAACTTAATACTCAAATAAGATGCAACTGAAAATAATCATAAACGAAAAGATTCGCCTTGAAGTGAGAAGCCTCCGCCACCCGAGCTCACTTGCCTCGTTTCCTTGAGGTCCATCCAATCCGATAGGCCCCTCGGAGAAAGAAAAGAACGAAACAGAATAAAATAAAAAAGCCAACCAAGACCAAGACTACAGAGACAGAGAGAATGCAAAATAGATTTTGCAGACAGGACGACAAGAATAATCTTCGGGCCAAAATGCAAAGCCGAGTCACTTGAATTCTGATTTCAAATTCAATGTCACGCGGTCTTGCACTTTCGCTCGTAAAGCGTATAAAACTCATAAAATGAAGAAAACATAAAATTCTTACAGGAAATCCGTTCTTCCCAGGATTTCCAGACGGACCCTACAAGTTAATTAGAATTGAAGTCAGGAATTGCAGCTTAATGCGCGCGCTTGCTTTCACTTCTGCCTACCAGCCTCCGTAAACTAAAAATCTAAGCTAATCATATCTTATGAGCGTTGCAGGAAAGACGATGATAATAAGAGACAGAAGAAGAGTGACTTAAATAGAGGATGAAGTAGGAGCTTATGGTGCACGTACTATGCACTATGCGCTGCTTCTAGCATTTAATTTCTTATCAAAAGCTGAAGGAGTGAAGGAGAAAGACTCCATCGAAGAAGAATAAAGTGGCATTAACAGTATTAGTCAGGGAATATGAAGGGCAAAAGTTCGAAAGTATTTTAAGCCTGCAAATCTTCCATTTAATAAGCTTACCGGTTCTCCAGGATCTCCTTTCTTCCCCTTTCGGCCTCTTTTTCCGGGCGGGCCTTCTTTTCCTGGAGGACCTGCAACAACGAACAATGACATGTTTGTACATTAGTGTGCAACAATAAAACAATACGGATGCAGTGCCCAATGGCAATTACGCATTTAAACCCGCAAAAGTGCACGCATATGTTTTAGGCTCGCCATGAATCAAAGAGACAAGTCGAAATCGTGAGACAGATTGCATGGAAGTAAAAGGAGGAAGTCAGTTACATAAAGACCCATGAAAAGAAACGTTGAAAGGGAAGAAATTATTATTAGTGTCCGGAGAGTTGGCCGTAAGCCAAGTCATTGGAGAGATAGATTCTGTATTATGTACTGCTCCTCGAACCTGTATCATGTGCCCAATACTCAAGGCTCGTACGTTCATGGAACCCGGGTCGTTCGGTTGAATAAAAAAGACACACGCAAGATTTTTCACTGAGAAAAGGAAGAGGAGCAGGGGCAGCAGCGAATAGCGAATTTGTCGTGAGCAGAATTGGAATCGACTCTTTGGGAATTTTTCATTCTTTTCTCTCTCGCATTACTTTTTCGGTTCTTCTTCATCTTACAACTTTGCTCCTTTTGTGCCGTGCTCTTGGCCCGTACACGCCGCCGCTAAACCTGCGAACGTGTACGTGTACGCACGAAGCTCGTCTGTTTTGTGTACTTGAAGCTCTAATCCCATAAGTCATTCAACCATAAGCCCTTTTTGTACTTGTAACACTGCTCCTACTTATCGTGTACCATTAGGCTCAGTACCAATACGGCGCGATACGATGGCAAATGGCGATCCGTGATGCCATGAAGCTAGGCGTCTCGTGAAGAAGCGAGGAAACGTGACAATTCTGAGCATACTTTTCTCCGTTTTTAAGACATAAAGAGTAAATGCAATCTTTACTCAATGACAACACTATATTACGAGTTATTACACGCGGGACATGAAACCAGGCATCGGCACCCAGCCTATGTTTCATCTTATCTCGTCGCGTCGCGTTCACCACTCGCAAATCTCGTAACGGCAAAATGACATCGTCCAAGAGCCAACCAGACTTGAGAAGCTGGAATTCGATATCAGAATCGTGTCCAGTACATTATTATTATTTACGAGTTACTTTGGGAGATAAACTGGTACTGGTTTCATTACAAGCAATTCTTTTCATCTGTGGTGTGGAGATTTGGCCTTATTGCGAAGAAGCCAAGTCACTATGAATGATATGGCAATCATTTCTCTGCCATTTTACTTTTTATTGTGTGATTTTGGCTTATGAATTTCGATCAGTGACATATAAAACCTGCGTGTAATTACTCATTAACAGTTACAAAAGTGGTCAGTTGTCCGATAGAAATGAGTGCGAGCGCAGGTGAACCAATGAACAGGTTCGGGTTCAATGATTTGTGCTAAATTGAAGTCGGACTACGCACTCAGAGTTGAGGTTAATGATATTTTGTTGCTTTTTCGATCAATTTGAATCCTCAGCAGTCTGGACGGACGTCAGTGCTCAGTGCTTATAAAATCATAACATTGATTATCGATACAAACAGAAGCTCATTAAAACGAAAATGGATTTCTAGATGAAAAATAATCAGTCCACGCTCGACTGCAATGATTTGATCCATCGCTGTTGCGACATTCCAAGTATGCCTTCTATGCTTGAACCGAGCTGAATCTTGGATTCGTGCAATCTAAACTTGATTTCGATTCAAGAATTTCTTTCTTGTGTAAATGGATACCGAAGGTTGCTCGGTTGAACTGAACTCGAGGAAGAAATCGTACATCTTTGCTCCTTGCAGTACAAGATTCAAACTGCGAGGGCAAGTATTCGATTTGAACAAAACTCTTTTAAATTTCTCCCCGTAGACTCCTCAATTTCTCATTTCATTCTTATCCAGTGCATCTCACCGCTGAACCACGACATTGAAATGCAGAGAAGAGATTCTTGTCCTTATAATAATAATGTACGTGGCACTACACATTTATATTTATGACATGACTTTTGCAGGCCCTCCGTACGCAAACTTTATGATCTCGCAGATAACTTAATCTGGAACATAAATTGTGTGCGGGCACTGCGGTAATTTGAACTACAGCCCTGAAATGTGAAACTGTGTACACTTGTGTATTACTTCGTTCTACTCGAACAAAATGAATGGCTTCAATGAATCAGAATGCATAAAGCGCATTGTACCAATTAACAGCAGCATTTTTGACTTTGATGACTTGGGCAACAGAAATCAACAAGCCCTTAGCGACAATGAGCGTCTGGGTACGCATCGTCGCGGATAATTAGACGCACACTTGAGCATTCATTGACTCTACTCCACGGCGTTCACGCTTTGACGGCTCAATTCATTCATCTTGTGCTACGGGCTGCTGTAAATGCCAAGACCTACCAGGACAAGACTCTCTATTTTCTATTTTTGCGCAGGAAATGCGTCGCAATGCTCCGCATCTGACAATTGATGACAATTGACATCCTAATTATCCCAAATAGATCCTATTTATAGCAGAAGAGAAATGGTTCGGCTCCCGGTGGGGGAAACGACTGAACAAGGCAAGGCGCGGAGAAGAGATTGAATGAAGTGAAATGATCTCTGATTGATGAGATGAGTCAAGTGTACAATGGAAATGAAAATGAAGAGGACAGGAACAAGAGGAGGCGAGGGAAGAGCCTGGCATTATTGTGCACTGATTTCTGAGCTTTGATCATCGTGAATTCCTTCTTTTGTTTTCGTGACACTGATCAAGAACTTTCCAGGCTGTGGGTTCAAGTGCCTTCCTTCCAATTCCAACTCAGCGCTTGCTTCACATGAACAGAGGGCAACCTTTGTCCGCCGCCGTTGCTAACATTGAAATTACGAGCACCTATATCTCTCCTAAATTCAGTTCGGTGTAGACTGACATTATCGTGTACATTTACTCATGAGTATAGACACAACAATGAGAAGTCCTTATTGCAGCATGCCCCGATAGTGTAACGGCCCGAAGCACTGAAATCTGAAATGCACTTGATGCAATCATTTCCTGAGAAAAGAGTCCAATAATGAATCGTTAACGCTTCTGTCATCTTGTTGCACGCACACCAATTTCCTTTTCCAGAGAACACTTGTAGACTGTGGAGAACTTCTTCCTGGTCCTTCTGCTCAAGTTCCTGAAAGCCTCTAATTTATTGCCATAAATGGCATGGCATGGCGGCTGCCGGCTGTGGAATTCATTCTGTTCACAATTGCAGGGTGCAAGTGAGCGAGCAAAAAATGTAGCAAAGGGCCTACACGCTGGAATGGAGTCAAATAAAAATGGTTGCATAATTTTATCAAGATAGCAAATGCGACAGATGCAAGTACGGCTTTCGCTCATTATTCTGGTCCTCTTCAATGATACTACGCGCGCGCGCGCCTGCGACGAGAATAAAAATTTTTACAATATTTTTATTTCCTGAAAAGTTAGAAGCGAGAACCTTGGCCCGGCTACAAAAGCATGACATTTCAGTCTCGTATTATTATTATGGATAGTAAGAGATGTCATGTATAGATTCACAGATGTCGAGCGAAAGATTCTCAAGATGAATTGCTGCACTGCATTGAGCCTCCACTTTTGACTTCGAGTTTCATGTTTCATTCTAAAACTCATGTTCAATTTTCCAAGTGCTTTCTATTTATTTTTATTTTGAAATCTTGCTTTCACTTCCGCGATCTTTCCATTCAGACTCCGTTTGCCTGCGCAGTAGAAGCGACTTTCCATCTCTTTCAATTCAACTCTCAACCATTTTATCTTTCTATTTTGTGAACTATGACTTTTCGTTTAATTTAATTAAGGAAGTATAAAAAGAAGGCTGAACTCGAGAATCTTGTTTTCTTTGCGCATTTCTTCTTCTTGACTTGACTCACTTGTCTTACTTTTTGAACATGCATTTCTTCAGAGCATTTTTCTACTTGTTTGGTTTCCCGACTACGACTTTTGCACTGTCTTCAGCCATTTCATCGTGCCGAACTGCCAAATGCCAAGTCATGTGATTTTTCATTTTGCTTTCCACATTTCCCGAGTTGTTGAATGCTCCTTTTTGACTTGGCGGAAGCACAAATTTTCAATGAGAATCAATTTATTGTACTTTTTGGAGTTGAAGCAAACTATCAAATAATATAAATACAAGCAGCAGACGAGGGAAATAATGCAACGGGGAATCCACGACAGAAAAGTGTGCGTACGAATTGAAAAGTTTACAGCCTGTCAAATTGGGAACGGAGAGATTAGACGAAATTGATTAAAAGATTGCTTTCAGAGAAGATTCTTCCTTTTATTTACGAAACCATGTTTTTACCAATTTTATCCACAGAGGCCTTATTGCTTCTGTTCAATACAGCGTGCAGCAGGGATTCCTGGTTTAAATTCGGAAACTCCTTCCAGTTCAATTGAACGCATTTACATGACAGTTGATCTGATAAGTGCGGATCAATCAAAGGATTCTAACAGCAAAGCTAGGCTAAAAATACACTTAAGAGATTCTGCCTCAACTTAACCTGGCCGACCTGAATCAGATTTAGAAGAAGCCTTGACAGCATGACGCTCATGTGTCTATGAACTGCGAACCTATGCAGGGCAATTTTCTGAATTAGTTTAGGCCTTGTACTCCAAAAATTTGAAGTTTCTGTCCATTAACCGCGTAAAATCTCCATTAACCTGACATATAGATAAAATGGAAATTATATGCAAATGTATGCAGGCTAAATGGTAAAAGCCGAACACCACAGACGTCAAATGTACGATGCGAAAGAGTCAAGATTAAATTAAGAGGGAAAAACGTTCATATTCACGTTCTAGGATGTAATTAATCATTTAAAGTGAGTGAATGAAATGTGCCGTGCCTTTAAAGTTTTTGCGTTCTGCCACGCCGTGCTGCTGCGCATCAGTTAAGTCCAGAGTCAGAATTTTAAAACAAAAACCATCGCCGTCCATCAGCTTAATTCTTTGATAAATGGACTCACGAACCAGTCACTCGCCATTTTTCGTGTCCCACAGCAGTAAGTTTGGCTCCAGCAGATTGTGCACGCTAGAATTTCTAAAATGTGGATTGCATTTACTTGTTTATACTCATTCGTACCAAGAACTGCCACAAATACTTGCTAGAGTGAATGAAATGTGTCGTGATATATGAGCTGGAAGATTGGCAGGGAAAGGTTTGTAAAACTTTTCTCTTAAAAACATGTTTATGATTATTTTGCTTGCCACGTCCTACATCAAGTACGGCAACGGCAAGTAGGAAAGATGTATGGCGGAGCACACCTTTTCATCTCTCCGCTCCTGTTTCTCGAGAATGCATAAACATGAGTATAACTTTCCAAAACAAATAAACGCGTACAGAAGAAAAATTCATCCGAAAAGTTAAGAATTACGCAGCAGATCAGAATTCGCGAGAAAAGTTCTCAACTCTTGTGCTCATAAGTCTGGGCGTGTATGCATGCGGTTGAGTATCATAATAAAACATCATAAAGCTCAAAAGTCAAAAGCCCTCGACTTCATCCACACTTGTGAAAATAAATGAATTGAATTCCTCGTCCTGGCTCTGACGTCCTGCTTCCCGAATCGATGTCAACGTCAACAAAATTAAGAATGAGACGGGAAGCGATTTTGCGACTACGAAAGCCCAAAAACTAATCCCAGGCCAAAATCAGTCAGAGCTCAACACTTGTCCTCTGAAAATGCCACACACGTCATGAATTCTGCTGTGTGTGTTCGCTGCCTGCGTTTATTTAAAGCAACTGCAAATGCATCAAATTTAATTTCAGTGCCTCTACGCAAACATTTTCTCCGTCGTGTCAGCCTCCTGACTCGATACTTTTCGCGCATGAAGCAAAAAATGGGTACTCTGACATTAATACAAATCACTTGCATGCTCTGCACTTAATGTCGCATTTGCAAAGCTGTTTCACGGAAAACGAGACGCGAGGAGAAGATTATACTCTTTAGACTTCCGAAAAGCAGGCGCGGAGCGAATATCGTCAAGTCAAAGAGTAAATCATCTGGAAAATTGTAATCTTCACTCTCCTCCTTAATCTCATCATTTCAAAGAAATTTCAACAATTTATCTTCATAAACTCCATGATTTTGGCAATCGTACATGCACGGCACAATGTAAACAAAAAGGTTCAGACTACGAAGGCGACTACTCACACAAGTTCAAAAGTATTCACTCCCGAAAGTAGCTAAAGGAGTATTTTATTTAGAGAAATGCAATTATTCGAAACTTCATACGGTGTTGTCCGCAATTCGTAACAAAGTTATGATATTTCATCGCCCACGAAACTTGTTCACTCAAAGGTCACCGCAATTGTTTCTCTGATTGCGGATCGTGTTAATACAAGTGATGGAAAAGTTACTCAACAATACACGAATTGATTGTTAACATTGAAATGTTTCATTCAAACTACACATGTCACATTGGAGGAATTTTCTTACAGCAAAGCGTATGGGTCCCTTTCCAATGCGACCGAAGTTCAATCAAGTTGTTGGCATTAATAAAATTTTACGAGCTTCTGTTTAGTTGTTTGCTACTCAAGGGATGTAGCACAGCACAGTAAAATTATGGCTGTCACTTGAACAAATATGTACTTTGTCATCAAGTAGCCTGCCAAGCCAAGGCTCGGAACATTAAAACTGGCAAAGTTCACAGAATGTCGAAATATGCAAAGGACGACGAGTCGTCTTTGTGAAAAGCATGGTGGAACCTTCTACACATGTAAATGTATGTAAAACACTCAATTTGCCATTTTTATGTGTTTGTGCAGTGCGAGAATTATGCGTGCTGTCTCTTGACAAGACAAGACACAAGATCACGAAAAAGTCATATAAATTTTCGATAATACAGCCTTGGCTTGTCACACATGACGCATCGTTGTAGACAAATGTTGTCTCACGCTGTTGTTTTAGCGCTTAATCCCACGTACCATGAATTTCACTAGCTGCGTAAACTTCGCAAAAGCAAACGCAAAACTCATGTCTCGTAAAACTCGCCTACTCTTTTCGCATAAAATGGATTGTAAATTGCATTGTAAACTTCGTGTGTCGTGTCTCTCGTATTCCAGCCTGCAAATTGGCATAATTATATTACTTGATCCAGACAAAGAACGCTGTACACATAATAAAAAGTTTACGACTCTGCTAAATGTCGTTTTTATAAATGCTTTAATACTTTGAGCCGCATAAACACATCCAATTAGATCGTGAACTCAGATTCGTAGAGTACGTGGAATCTAATGTCAGACTTGACTTGTGCGATTAAAATATCAAACATAAGACTTTGTGCTAAGATTTGTGACTCGATTAGATTTGAGCTGAGGAGGGCTAAGCTACGCAATGGAAATTACATATCGCAGAGATCAACCCTTTTCTTTTACACTTAAACAAAAGGCATACGACAAATCCTAATTTGTCAGAATGATTTATAAGATCCAACTTCGGAATTCTTGTTTTCTTCTGAAGCTTCAACTTTCAACACAATCCCTCGTAAATGGAATCATTCTGGAAGATATTTTCAATTAACGAACACTAACCTTCGAGGAAAGTTGACAAATTCGTACAACGCATCGCATACGCATCAGAAAGGTGAGCAAGCAAACAACTGCATTTACGCATTCCAACCTTATCAAAACAGAATCTTTTTACTCACGAGGGTTGTTCGAGTTTGAGTTTACCTTTCAAGCATCATTCGCTTTTTACCAGGTGCCTCGCTAGTAAAGCTTTAAAAGAAGACAAGGCGAAGAGAAGACTAAGTCCAGAATAGTTGCGAAGGGTTCTTTTGTGAACGGGCCCATGCTCTGCCCATAATCATCATCATGTACACAGTGTGCACAAGAATTACGAAAAGAGATGTTAATGACTATGTTTTCATAATAAACATGCTGATTATTTATTGGCCATTCATTTTCCCCATTGAATTACGGTCGGCACTTGAAAGCATAATTCCTATGATTCAGTTCAAACTCTTGGACAGCAACAATCGCACACGACCCAACTCCTTTGAATCGGCCTTCGGCCATCGGCTTTCGTCTTTAGCCTCTATTCAACAAGTTAAGACAAAAGGAAGCAGCTCGGCGCGAGACTACGAAGCACGAAGACGGAGAAGGTGGAAATCTTCCCATTGTTCAGGAGCACAGCAGCAATCCACGAAGAAATCGTGTAATTTGAATAGGAACTTTTCAACTTGAAAATATTTCTTGTATCCAACACAAGATGCAAAGGACGGCAGGCAGGCAACAATGCAGTGGAATGAGAAAAGCCCACTTGTGGTCTCACAGCCAGCGTTTTGCGTTTTCGACTTGAACTCATAGTCACAGTCTCTCGTATTGATTCAATGAGTAAGAAATAAACTAGAGAAACATTTCTATTACGTATTCGTACTCTGTTGATTACAATCTCTTTTGCTGACTGACTTGTACAAATAAAGTTACGGCTCAGCAGTATTATTACTTCATTTTCTGTATATTATGTACTCATTTCTCATTTATAAGGATTTCCAGACTGCTGCTGCCGCAGTGGTGCAGCGTACACGAAATTAATCAATGTAAACATAACGCACGGTGTATTAATATTTGCATTGCATGATGCATTCCACACAAGTCTTTCACTTCAGAGGTCTGAATCTACATGAAAAATCGCCTCAGTCTCGTTACTTGTTACGTTACGCGGTTACGATATAAGTGAAAAGTGGTGGACGAAAATTCGGGAATCAAGGCACGATATAGCATGGGCATACGCAACCACAACAGGCATGTGTCAACGTCTCCTTTCATAATAATCCGGCAGAGCAAAGCAGGAGTGAACAACGCAAGATGCAGTACGCGCACAAAATCTTAACATGAAAATGGAATTTGTGGAATCCACAACATCACATCGTTCATGACAAAGAGTCGGGTCTGGTTTGGTTATGTTGTGGGCTATTAATTATTTACGAGGTTGCATCCAAGTCAAGAAACTAAACCAGCAAACCAGCAGTGTCTGTGACTTTGTAACCAATACAAAGGCCGTTGTGTGCGTATCTGCACTAAATCCACCGAAATGTATACCAAATGCGATTTGAAATACTTTAATGGATTTTTGCGCGTAAAATATGCATGTGTGACTCAAGCTTTGTTGGTGCGTATTTCCTACTCTATTCTTCATTCTCACTCTTTCATTTTCGCAATATTTACTCTCATAAACAGGCGGGGAAATACTCGGCATTTAGCGCTTAGTCAATGAGGCATGTACTTCCCCTTCTTTGCACGCAGTTAATCACCCTTCTCGGTTCGCCATTATTCACTATGCTTATTCTGCCACGAACAGAAAACCAGTGCGTAACCGAAACGCGAGCCTGGTATTTATGGCAATGCGTAAAACGAGATTTGCAAAAAGAGTCAGGTTTCCATTTCAACTGCCACACAGTTTACTGCTTGTGCTTCTACCCCTCTACGTGAAACCCAAAGACCGGCCATGGCCATGAAACACAGTCAGGCAATGGAAAGAAAAGTAAAGCAGGGAGATAGAAATCAAAGAGTTTTTATGGCGCACAATAAAGATCATATTTGTGGTGATTAAACGTCGAGCATCGCAGCTCAGCAACGCAGGAAAGGAAATAAAGATTTTTCGCATTGTCGAATCTTTTGTCTAGTTTCTTTTCGCTACTGCACAGCGCGGCATGGAATGACAGGAGCTCCAGCCTTCTTTTAATGGACGCAGTTAAAGAGGTTTATGCTGTTTTGTATCGCCCTGAACGGTTTTCCCATTCATAACGTTCAGCTGCAATAAAGGAGATAAAAGGACAACAAAATAAGATTAGACTTCTTTTCGATTGGTCGAAGAGAGAAGAAGATCCAGTGTTGGATTCCCAAATGGTAGTAAATGTGCGAAACGTGCCCTGTTTCTGTTTTCTCCTGTGCTCCTTTTGTTTACTACGCTCATGACTGTGTGCCTGCTTGGCTCACCGTTGGGCCAGTTCGGCATGAAATTCTTTGCTCCTTTGTGCACAGAGCATTCATCGAATACACAATTTGGGTGATTTTGTCAAAACACGTCCGCGTACGGTACAACAAATAAAGCAAGCTGTTGGCTGGTGGTCTTAGTTATACTTTCGGTTTCAAATTCTATCTGGTCGCTCAATGCTCCCGTTCTCGATTTCCAATTCTCAGGCGTATTTGCCTAAAATGCCGAATTCAGAGTGGGGAGTTGGTAGGATACCCTCACCGTACGCGTACGTGATTTGAAGGACTACGTGAGTTAAAATGTCAACAGGGTGCCACAAATATTTATAAATGGCTGAGCCGCTGACTGTTGAATGGTTCCTTTATGCTTCGCAGCCTTAACCCGAATTTAATCTGAATTTCAGGTTTATGGCTTAACTTAGCCTGAGCCTTGTGCGTTCGGCGCAATGCCGTAATTCGAAAATGATAGACTGGTCTCTCATCCATCGTTTCTTTTCTTCTTCTGTTGCAGGATTAAGCATTACATTTCTGAATCCGCAATCCGCTCCACGCACGAATCGCATCCAAGAATATTGGCCACTACATTTTCGCATGACTTGTTAGGCTCAAGAGAAATAAAAAAACGGTTTAGTTTATTTCGTGGCTCGCATGCACGAACTCTGCTTCTAAAAGTGCTTCTCTTCTGCCCTGCCGCCGCCGCACGAAACACGAAGCAGGCTGGTAAAATGCAGAGTTGTAACAAGTAGAACATGAAATGAAAATGAAATGCCTTTATTGCACTTCGAACACGCGCGCGCTGTGACTTATAACATCGGCCGTCTAGAGACTTGAGTTCAAGCCGGCGAAGAAAAAAGTTGTAATAAGATTTCGTATAATAATTTTGTATCTTACCTGTTGGACAGCTACAAATAGCATTGTCTTGCAGGTCTCTCTTGACCCTTGTTGGAACTGAACCATTTATGGCCGTGGCGGTGTCGGCGATCGAGCTGCTGCTGAGGAAAGTTGCTCCTGCCGGACTCGAACTAGTATCACCATACTGATGTGCTAAGAGTTCAACTTGTTGTTTGAGTATTGACAATTGACGGTCCAGGACCAATACTTGCACAGCCAGCAGAAGGAGAAGGACGGAGAGGAGAAACGTGATTATATAATGAATATTTACATTGACAAAGTCCCATGATCTCCTCTTCTTGCGAACCGATGCACACGACGATGATGAAGAGGATCTTTGGTTGCTGCGGCTATTCTTTGGCTTGCTTCGTGGCTGATTCTGGAGTTGGTCTTTCTCTCTGGACTCGTTCTGTGTCTCAACATCGTCGTCACTCAGATTCCCGTACTCTTCAGGGCTAACGCAGCAACTTAGGCTTCTACAACTCTTCTTCGCCGTGGTCGACGTACCTGCGGCCAGTTTCTGTGGATTCGAGTCGCTCTCAACCAGAATTACACCGACACCCATCGTATTATTAGTGCTCGACTGAACTAATGCATCTTAATTAAAACATCAGACAGAATTCGAGATATGTGAGGCTGCGCGTCACTCTTTCGTCAGATTCACATTTTTCGGCAGAAGAAAAGCAGCCGCCAGTCTCGCGGTTCACAAGTGTAACATGTTGCCCGGTTGCTTCTCTCACACTTCACCGTTCACTCACGTACAACCTGTGACGACGAATGTCAGGAGTTAATTATCTCGTACGCATAAATTGAATAATTACGATGTATTAGCTTGGGGCAACAGATTCTTTCGTTTTGGTAATTTAGAAAGGATTAAATTTCATCGTCCGCTTGTCTGAATTTATTTTATTGCACTCCGCTGCTTCCTTTCACAGAGAGGCTCGGAATTTATGAGACAACTTGTTTCTGGTTTACAACTCACGACGGATCACGCTTGTGCTTTGTCTGATCTGAGTAATGTGCACTGCATCAAATCTTGAATCTTGAGTATAATGAAATGGTGACCATAAAGTGTGCCCAACGAATTCTGATTAGAACATCAACGTAACGCTAAGCTATCACTGCTATCGTCTTGCTGCTATAAAACACGGCAGTTGAGTTGCACGTCGGCGACAGAATCAAGGACGAGAGATTTATTTATCGTATCGTGAACACAAATGATTTCAATGCACGACGAAAGAAATACAAAACTGCTCTCAACCCTTCACGAAAGAAAGGCAGAGTCAGAGTGTCAAGTCAGTAGTGTCTCTTTGCCTGTGGAGAAATCTTCCCGTGATGTGGATCTCAGGCTCTTCCCCGCTGTGTTGTCCAACTCGTACCCAAAACACAACTGCCAAAAGTCTCTCCTGTGCCTGTCTCTTTTTTCATCTCTTTCTCACTGACGACGGCTGCGACTACGGCCACGCACTGCTTGGACAGGACTCGGTCGCCGTTCTCGCGTTAAGGATGAATCTCCCTGGATACCTCCTGTTCAAAAGTGGCATTCCAACGCATAGACGGCGTCTCGAACCACCATGTACAAGATCCACAGTGATCTCAGCCTCGGTGAAGTGATTCTTGTTAATATTTACCAGCAATAATGGTACAGGTTTTACGAACAACCACCAAAATGCGGTCGTGTGATGGGAATGAGGAACCACTTGAGCCGAGCAACGGCAACAAAGGCTTATTATCGGTATAAAATGTATGTTATTATGATGCAATAGGAGGTTTGTTATTGTTGGTGTGTGTAGAAACACAAAACACGTTTTCAAAGTTAAGTGACTGCCGAGATGAAGTTCTCTCTTATTATTATGATTCAAAGTCCACCACACGAGCAAGTAACACTTTTAGTTCACCACCTAGGATAACCCCGAAGGAAAAGAATGAGACATGCAAGCCAACCTTCACGACTCGGAATTAAGAAAAGAAGTGTTTCCTCGTACGGGATCACAAAACTGAGAAGTTTGAGCTTTCCAACTTTGGGGCTTAAGCTACATGCAGCATGAAAGAACTTTCGAGTTTGGGCTTTGGCTTTTGTATCGAAAGAAACATGGAAATGGGAAAACACGCACCACACTAAATACAAATACACACAGTAAATATTACCTTTGTATTGAGTTATGTATTGTGTGCCGTATATTTGATGAATGATTCATGCCACAATAGAAATAGAAGCACGTAATAATCAGATGCATATGAGCATATGGCAAAATGAGTACAATTACAGGCTGGGTTGGCTCAGTCTCGAGCCCGGTCTTCAATTGCGTGAACCGAATTGTTTGGTCGGGCATTTCATACGCAGACTGATGTAAACGGAGCCACGACAGACCACAGAAACATTTTAATAAACTAAACTTCCCGTTTCGCACGTGCGCTGCAGTTCGCATGAATAAATGAGCTAATAATTTATTACTGAGACTTCTAATTGCATACTAGCATAACGATGTATGCACGATCAATTGAAATAACAAAATAAGGCAATGTCTCCTTTGTCAATGGAATGACGAATGGAAAGGGAATCTCCGGCTCAGCTCATCAGCACATGTGCTGTCTTGAACTGGCTTTTACAAATGCCTTCATGATTCCGCTTTCCGGATTTTACAATGAACTAAATAAGCTGATATGAAATGTTTCTGGGTTCTCAAGTCTACTTCCGATTTCAATTTCTAAACCGATATGAATTCTCTTCTGCATTTTCCATTGCCTTCGCCAAGATGAAGAATTTCGTATTCGACGATACACTCTTGACCATCCTACCTTGATGTTAAGATCCATATATTCGTTTCATTTCAGGCTTTCAAGCTTCCAACTTTACTTGAATTGTCACGGTCTCTCTCTCGCATCATGAATTTTTATTGTGCAGTTCATGATCCAAGTCCAAGCAAAGGAGATGTTGCCCGATGAATAATTCTGTCAGTGCTCGCTGCGATGGTGCGTGGCATGAAGTCTGCCCCATCCGTACCCAAATCATGAACTCTCGCAAGTGCTTATGTTGTGCAACGGCAGCACGACTAATGAAACGACGAGATGAAAAGTCATGCTGATGAGAGTGCCACTGTTACTGATTGATGTTTGTTCGCAGAGACCCAGAGACGATGACTGAACACTGAATGCTTTTAAAACCGCCTTGAATGGCATTGCTTCGCTATTCAAGTTGACAGACGCTCGAGTCGATTCTGGAATTCTTGGACGTGAGTGCACGAGCTCAAGGCAGATCTCCCTTATGAAATTCTGTGCCTGACTCTCTTCTAGCTGTGGGCTTCGACACTTCAAAGCAATACTGAGAAATCTCATCCGATGCAATTTATTCAAAGTGCATTGTAAATGACTCAGTTTAAAATGAACAGGATGGAGCTAGTAGTATTAAACTCTGAAAGCCAGGCTGCATGCAGTTTAAATTCTTTCCGTGCTCGTATCGCATTGATTAACAAATAATTCCAATTTTATGTGTCAGAGACCAAAATTCAATTTACATGATGACAACTTTCACTCCGCAGCGCAGCAACGTAAGATAAATAAACACAGCCCATTCGCCGTGAAATCAATTTCTATTTTGCACTGGTGCAGTGGATTCTTGACACTTTGCCAAGTGTCAACGAAAATATTCTCACAGGACTGCTACATGGAAGGGGATGCGCGGCCGCGTAGCTGGTGACACTGTTATTCGACTGTCAAAATAGGGAACGATGTGGAGTATTAGGCCGACCTGCTCGCCTAGTCCGTGTATTGTTTTTCTAGCACACTTTTGGTCGTTTTCATCGGATGAAATTGAGATTCCTGCATAAAATAAACCGTGAAGAGTCAATTGCGTGTTACGTGATATTTGATTGGACGTGGCTGCGGTTGTATAACTTTAAAATGCTGCGATTATTGGAGCAAGATTTTCGTCCATTATGCATTACGCAGTCTCTCAATTGGCCGTCTCAATTACTGTCAACCCATGAAACCTGTTTTCGCTCAAAGTAATATGTATTAACTTTCTATTTCAATGCGTCAACTGACAGACGCGTTGTGACAAGTGAAATATGTACAACAGGTGGAAAGAAACTGCGGTAATTGCACCAGTAAGTGTGAATCACCAAGCACGCAACGCTGTCGAGCAAGAATGTTACGAGTCAAGTCGTCTGGGCACGAGATTACGGCTTGGGATTGAAATTACTTCATAACTAACTTGGGAACATTTATTCAATCACTTATGCACACATAAAAACAACAATCATACTTTAACTAGCAATCTGAATACTTTAATAACCGCCCTTCGATGTGACTGTGACAGCTGGAGCTGCGTATGAGTGTTGGGACACTACTGCTGGTGGGCCATAGGCCGATGGTGGGGGACCGTAAGCTGCTGCTGGTGCTGCATGTGCATATGCTGCCACTGGAGCAGCTGAATACCCGAAGGCTCCGAGTCCAGACAGTCCGGAGTAACCGAATCCACCAAGACCAATGGCTTGCCCAGCGTAGGCAGCGACTGGGGCAGCTGCAACTGGCGCAACACCAACACCGACTCCCTGAGACACTGCTGGTCCAGCTAAAATTACGAGAGCAAGAAGATTGTGAACAGTGAAATGCAATAATGAAGACCATTACTTTAAATAGTTTGACGTACCGTATGTGACTGGGCCATTCACACCGACTGTTGGATTGGCGTAAGAGCTGTATTGAGTGTTGTATTGAACTGGAGCGAATCTTGGTGCTCCATGAGCGTGTTGAGTGTATCCTATAAAAAGATTACGCGTTAGGTACAAACTTGACGATTCATTGGCGAATAAAAATTGTTGAAACGTTCTTTACCTTCAACGCGTCCAACAGACAAAGCCGGCTCGGAGTGAGTGTTGTAGGTGGTGGTCTGTCAAATTAAAATTCAGCTCGAGGTCAAGCTAGCCGAGTGAGAGAATGTGAACGATCTTGTCCTGAACCGAGTAAAGCTGTATGTACCTTTGTGACGACTGGCGTAATCGTCTTGGTCACACCGACTGTCTCAACATTTCTGATGGCAGCAGCTGGAATTTGGTTGCTGTATCCGTGTGGTGCGCTGGCCTTCACGGCTTCACCAACTGCAACAGGGGCAGCGTGAGCGTGCCCGGCATATCCTACGTGCCCATGCCCAGCGTATCCTGCGTAGCCAACTGGGGCGGCGAAAGCCGGGACACCAGCATATCCCAAGCCGGAGTACCCGAAAGCTGGTCCAGCAAGGCCAGCGTAGCCCAATCCGGCATATCCGACTGGAGCTGCGGCGTATCCAGCGTATCCCGCTGGAGCGTGAGCATAACCCACGGATTTGGCCACCACTGGAGCGGGCGCGTACGCGTATCCGGATGCAACTCCACGCTTCTCCTTTTTGTCATCATGACCGGCGGCAACTGCATCATCAAATCACAAATAGAATCTTTGACTTGTCCTTGCATTGCATTGCAGCATCGTTGATTCAAATACAGCATTGCAAGTGTATTTACCTAAAGCAATGACTGCAGCAAAAACGATGAATGACTTCATGTTGCTGGATAAGGTTTCTTCGAATTATATTCTGTTAAAATATAATCAAGAAATTCAATCACACACACAACTCAGGCACACACACAAGCACACGAAAGTATCCCACAACCTCGGAGGACAGAGAAGAACTGATTAAAGATGAACGCCGTAATTACCGTTTAAATAGGTAAAATTTGGACTGCATGCAAAAAACAAGAAGCTTACGTCAACCGTCCACCGTTCACACTCGTGTGGTAAACAAAGCATCAGCGATGTGCAAAAACTTTCACATTTTATTGTGCGGGAAGTGATGCCAAGTGTTTTCGAACATTGAGAGCGATTCTTTGACTCTATGCACAGCATTTTAGTAAAAGTAACCTTTACATTAATATAATTAATGTCAAATTGTTTTTGTTGAGCGAAAAGAGAATCTGGCGATGGCTACTGCAAAGAAAGAGACAACAGGCATATCCAACACGGTGCAACGTAACGCGACGCAGTGAACAATGAACTCGAACCAATAATACGATAAGACGTGCCACGGCAGAGATTGATAATTTACATGCATGTTTACTTAATCGATAACTCGTTCTGAGTTCACCGTTGATCCGATTGCAATTGCGTGTGCGTTGGGCAGCGTAATGTATGGCAAGTGCACTGCCAAGCACGTGTCTTGAAGGTGAAAAGTGTTGAATAGGATCAGGAAGTGCGGTGCCTCCGTTAGACATTCTCAAGTTCTTAGTAAGATTGTATACGGGGATCCCTAAATGTTAGAAAGATACAAATTATAATTGGCAAAGTATATTAATGAGGTAGAAACTTTGTAAGGCAATAAGTCTTGTTATCAGTTCTGGGTTGGCTGGTGTTTTCGTATGATTCATTGGATCAGAGGTCAATTCGATTTCATTTTCTTTCTATTGATGTATGCGCAGGAGGAAGTTTTACGAATTCAGATCACTTTTTGCAGAAATGAAGGAGCGTTGGGTTTGATGATAAGGGCTAAATGAGAAATGTGCAGAGAAGTGCAACGCCACCATTTCCTTCCTTTCTTAACCTACCGTATGTTACAATCAGAGCATTCCGTATTCATAAAATTCAATTAAATCTGTCCAACTCATAATTCTACCGACTTTCCACGTACGTTTCGTCCACAATTACATCATACCAGCAGAAGAAATTATATAATCATTGAACTGACACACTGGCGATAATAAAACAGGCAATTTGTATTCATCACAGCGGAGAAGACAATCGCATGTCAGTCCGTCAGTAAAAGACTTTCATGCATCATTATCGCGTCCGTGTAAAACAGTGCATTGTAATTATAAAGAAGTCCGGAGCTCTGTTGATGAACGTGAGCTAATTTTTAAACGGTTTCATTATTTAGTGAAAAGAAATGTGACTTGCTGCACTTTTTTTGCTTTACTTTTGAAGAGTTTCACCCACAAAAAGCGAAGAAGATTGACGAGTAGTTATTATATCACAGTTAATGGAAATTCCGTTTAATTAATCAAGCCTCTTAAAGGTTCGAGCGTGCAAGTGCAGCAGAACTCACAGCTCGCGTGCAGTATGATATAATAATGCAACGGCAGTAATCAGAAGTGCATCTGGCTAATGTGATTACAGGTTTCCTTTGCCGTCATTATTGTTGTTACACCCTCAAACGCTAAGAAGGCGATTATTGGCATATTACGTGGTCATGTAATTTCTTTTTTACGACTTTCCATTTTGCTAGCAGTGTTTTCTGTCACAAATATCAGATTATGTCTCAGATGTCTGCTGCCTGTTATGATTTGAAGATCTTTCTGAACCCAAATGAGTCTTCGCAGATGTGAACAGTTGCGCTTTCGTTTTCATGCATTTAACTGCAACGCAACGAAGTACAATTAACTTGCCGCTTTCGTCATAAACTTTGTGCGACCAACTGGCAGTAAACAATTTGTCCGCGAAGTTACTTGTTGACATGCGGGACCGCTTTTCCGGAACCGAGTGGCAGGGTAGAAACTACATTGAACCCAAGCCTGCAGACACCATTCTTGAGGCGCGATTCGCATTGCAGGCTTTTTGGTGGTTAACAGTTAATCGAACTGGATCCACACGAATCTTGATGAGCAGAAGGCAAATGGACAAGGGCACAGGGTATTTTCCGAAAAGGCTTCCACGTTCATGGATACACACGGAGAAAGGGTCGAACATTTTGTATGGTTTATCCTTTTGCGTGATCACTTGATCACGTATCGTTTAGCTCAAAGCATTGCTTTAGCCATCTACTCGCGAAGTTGTGAAGTAAGGCTACAATGTTGTTCACTGGTTCTACGCCAGATAATAAACCCAACCGCTTAAACATCCAAATTTGCCTTTTTAGGAGACAACAATTTATTCCAACTGGGAAAATCCTCGACACAACGTCTACATCCGCCAATTCACCCTATGTATTGTGGTTGATTTAAGAATGATATTTTTTGACATTGAACGGAGTTAGATCGGGAAGCTGTTGGGTTGTAAAGAGTTCTTTCAGTTTGGGACGTCATACCTGCGAAATTCGCATCTTCTCAAGTGTTTATTATTGTAATTCAGCAATGCAATGTGAAATTTTAAATGCAACATGGACCAGGAGAAAACTATTCTGCGTGATTCTTCATGAAGATCATTGTCATTGTCCAGAGAAGTATCGCCACATCGCCAATTTCGAGCTGGGCTTCACTTCTTGAATCCAAGCGTATGAGCATACGTATTGAAATCTGTGTGGGCAATCACTGCTGGAGCTCCAGCGTATTCATGACCGTGCCCGTTCCCGTGACTAGCAAATGGTGAGCCGTACGCATGACCGTAGCCAGCAATCAGTGTGGCAGGAACTAGACAACACGAAGAAAATGGGTTAAGACTAGCTCTTTTTTCATAAAATGGTTGTAAGGTGTAAAACAACCTGCCGCTGCGTAATGATTTGCGTGTCCTTGGTGTCCGTGCCCGGCAAAGGCAACGGGAGCAGCGGCGTGATGTTGGTGTGTGTTGTATGAGTGTCCGTGGTCAGCATAAGCCACTGGAGCAGCAACAACTGCAGGTAAAAAATCACTGATTAACTCGCGCTCTCCAATCCTCTCGTGTTAGCTCGCATCGAAGATGAGGCTCACCTGGTTGGACTCCAACTGCAACTCCCTCGGAGACCGCTGGACCGGCAAACGTCACTGGGCCATTCACTCCTGAAACCAGACGGGTTACCAAAAGTCAGTTCATTTGGAACTATTTCTTTATCTCTGTCAAGTACTCACCGACTGTTGGATTGGAATATGTCGTGTATCGTGTGTTATATTGCACTGGTGCGTATTGCGGTGGACCATGAGCAGTCTGAGTGTATCCTGTATTGATTAAGAAGGAAATAATCAATGACACATGTGCCACAGGCCACAGCGATATCCAAGTTAATAAAATTGGAGGCTGCAACTAACCGTGGACATGCCCAACAGCAAGTGCGGGTTCCGAATGAGTCTGATGGGTTATTTGTTTCGTAATGACTGGAGTAATTGTCTTTGTCACATCCACTTGCTCGACTTGCTTGATGGCGGCAGCTGGTACTCCTTTCTGGTAGGCGTGTGGTGCAGAGGCTTTAAGGCCGTGGTATTCGCCCGGCTGCGCATAAACTGCAGCATGTCCATGCCCTTCGTGACTATGTTGGGCGTAAACTGCAGGCGCCTCATGTCCGTAGCCGTATCCATGTCCATGATACGCTGATTGTTCCACTCCGGCATAGCTGTAGCCTGGAACCAAACAGAAATTAAATTAAACTAAATGATGGATTAAAAAGGTCCTATGATGAGTCGCAAAGTGACAAACCCAGCAAAGTCGCTATTATAATAAGTTTCTCCATATGGGAAGCACAAACAGAATTTTCAATTGACTTCACAAATATGACACCAAACTGCAACTATCAAATGCGATCATGATTGTTGCCGGTTTATACTTTTATACGAACCAAGTGCTTCCTGTGTTAGCACATAAACGATCCATTAAAGGAACCAGATGTAGGCACAATTACAATGCGATGCTACAATTCACTCATATTGCTCCAATTCTTACAAAGAGGAGACAAAAAACGCCAACGAAATAAGAGAATTTTCATTTCCTTAAAGTCTCAACTTTTCGAAATTTTCACTGCTAGATAAGAGAGCAATTAATCGGCTCATTGCCTGTTGCGATCATGATCAATCATCAACCAAATCAGATGCGAGCCGAGCCGGTTTATTTTCTGCGATCAATTTAATAATGGACCGGAGTTTACAAGTGCCTGACCGGCCGTGCATTGCCCACGTTCACTCGTTCATTTATATTAAGCAGATAGCAGCAGCAATTAAGGAATGAGACATCACGTTTGATCTGCTTTGCGCTGCAGCGCGACTGCAATTTCGACTTGGACTGCGCGAGATGCGAGATGTTAAAGTTAAGTGCATGAGATTGATATGACACAAATGTCACTCAGATCTTAATTGTACGATACAAGTAAAGCGCACATAAACTGTCAGTCACATCCACAAGGTGTGTTCAGTGTTCGCTGCATGTTGCATAATCGACCGAAGATACGCATAAATTGTTCGCTACTTTGCTGCTACAGATTGCAGATTTATAACACTTCTGTTTCTGCTCCATTTTATCATCCGCTGCGCTGCTTGCTGCACTGCAAAGGCAACCGCAATTATAAAGTGTAGGCATGCATTAACTCAAATGCCCACGAATGTGACATGTTCGTACGGGGCAAAGATAGGCGAAGTCGCTGTTTCCGAAGTGCGTAACCAAATTGTTGATAATGTGATAGCACCACGCGCGCGTGGAGAGTTATGACAGACAACAACAATAATTATTTCGTACGTAGTAATTATGATATTAAAGGAAGAGTTTACAACCATTAAATAAACTCAACTTCAACTTACAACCGATCGGAGGTGTGAGCAAAGAACGTTGAGTGAGTCGGATGGACTTCAATTTACTCTTCATCTTCTGCGTGCTGGCACTTAATTAACTGGATGGCTATACCATCTACAGTATCGGAATTAATTACCCAGACAGGACGGATTAAAATCTTTAACTTTCCGGTTTCTGTTTTGAGCTCATTAGCCAACTTCCGGACGCTGAGTGCGGGATTAATTGTCACCTTTCTGACCAGCAGCCGTTCCTCCCGTTTCGAAAGCGTCGCTCTCCGACCACGTCCTTACAGACTTTCCACCGATCTTCATGTTTTGTATCTGGTGATGATGTCCTGGATCTTTGGCACCCGGTACTTCTCAGCCATGTTGCGGACGCTTAACTTGCCATTTTCGTCACCAGCCCAGCTTTGCACAATGAGATCACGCATCTCGATCGAAACTTCTTTTGTCTTCGCACCCATGTTGTTTCCTGTATCAGAACAGGTACTAATGTACTTCAGGATGTACTTCACTTAAGTAGTCGACAACTGCAAAGTATTAATGCCTTACGGGCATCCCGGGACAGCAAGTCCAGTTAACGTTCAAGTGTGCGGATAACTTGTTCCGCCATAAATCGGGGTCACTTCACTGGATCACTTATTTTACAGTTACAATTACATTATCCGACATAAGGCAACTGGTGAATGAAAAACAAAGTATTAAGGTGCAAACTGAGAAATTTTGGGCACTGTTGCACTGTTAGGACAGCCAGAGCGAGAGAAGATGTGCACGCCGTACATCGTGTCAGGATAATTTATTCTTATGCTGTACTTACATCTTATGAGGTGTGAGTTTTGGGCATGGATCGTGGACGAGGGAATTGACACTCTATGCGTGAAGTTTCTGGTTTTAAGAAAGATAAAGTCAAGGCAAGATGCTGTCTGGTGTCAAGGACAATGCGCATAGAGTCTAGACTCTGGACGCACCATTGCAATTTTGCCAGCATTAAGGACTGGAATGGACGAAAACCCTGGAATTCGTTGAACTTCGCGTCTGGAAAAGAATGCTGTCCGTGTCATTTGTTCATTCTCGCTTATTCGTTAGAAAATTGTACGATTTCCAGTTTCCAAGAAACGGTACTTAAACAAAGCAGTTCTGTCTAAATCACTACAATATAATTATTTTGACTGAGTCTGAGTGCGTGCGATACAGTTGAAATAAAAAGAATTCTGCGTAATCCGTCGCGACTGCGACCTGACGACTCGATCCAGACAGTTGAGTCTTAAATTTTAAACATTTATACAGTAATTTCAATTCGGGTCTTTCGAATAATTCCGCGTAGTGCAAAAATAAACATTCTTAACGCATCAAAGATAAATTTCGTTCCAACAATCCAATCCAGTAGAAGCATCCAAAACACCATTGCGCCGAATACGCGTTTACGATAAAATAAGGCATCGGCTTAGTTGCAAGTATTTGGCAACCACGAGCCCGTAACCTGACCTGACCTGCATTCGTTCGCCTCGATTCATTATAGATGAGAAGCCTTGATTGAATCGAGTCGGGCCGAGCATTGCAA
This sequence comes from Mesaphorura yosii, assembly GCA_009869945.1. NCBI lineage: Eukaryota > Metazoa > Arthropoda > Collembola > Poduromorpha > Tullbergiidae > Mesaphorura > Mesaphorura yosii. Next base: position 86,932 of record WIXG01000114.1, read on the forward strand.
AATGTGATTGAAAGTAGTTCAATAAAAAATCGTCACACCGTGCGAATTGCGAATGCGAGCACAGTGCGAACTCCATGCGTATGCAGTATGCATGCCTGGTGTCCACTCGGGCCGAATTTGCTGTTTGCTCAACTGATATACACGCCAGACCGAGTATGTGCACTGCGGCTCGACAAATGCATGGCTGGCTGGCGGGTGCTGTCACGTCTCTACGGCTCTGCCTTTGGCTCAATTACCTGTGTCAGCAAGTCAGCACCTATACGACTGAGTGTGAGACTTTCATTTGCCATTCGTCTTGCGTGCGTCCAAATTCCGGCTGCGTGGATGGTCTCATTTCGTCTGCCATGCCATGCGTAATGATGATGACTTTGTTCTATTGCAACAAGGTCTTGGGTCTAGTCGCTGGACGAGCCCACGAGGCAAGTCATGATCGGCTGTCGGCTAGAAACTTAGCACTTATTTACTGCTACATAGTCGCGACTCATCATTAAGCCGTGGCGTGGATTGTGTGGCTTATGCTATGTGGGTGCGTCTCAAATGTTCCTTCCCTAAACAGCAGCAATAAACACGTTATAGCAGTCGGTTGCTTGTTGCTTGGTTCTCAAATTCCTTATTTATGCTCGACGTGCAAGCTTTATCCGAAAAATGTATCGTGCTAACTTTTCAACGCATTCAACAATGGGCCAATGTACGCAACGCACCGGTCAAAGCTTACACGAGTAACATTGCATGAAAATGCCTCGAGTGCGCTCGATTGTGAGTGAAGACCCGTGTACGTGCACGCGTCGGCTCTTGGCAGTGTCTATTGACTTTATTGCAGATGCCGGGACAGCGGAATTTAATAAGAGCAAAGTCGGCGAAAGTTCGTCCGTTCATCAAGGAGTCTCGTTTCCCATGGCTCCCGAGCGCCTCAAGTGTAACCGAACGCTGTGTGGGCTTTCATTTTGTCTGGCGTGGCGTGCACTGCGGACGAGGCATATATTTTATTGCTTGGAAATGGAAAAGAACCAAACCTGTTCACAGACTGCTGCTGATTACACGTTCGAGTAAAAGCACAAAGTTGTTTGAGGCACCGAACGCATAGTTACGGACATTTTACCTCGTCTGTGCCAGTGCACTTTTTCGCATGCACGACAGGCCTCTCGGACGTGGAGTTGATTGCCTGGTTTGAGTGTGCACGAGCAGACTTTCTGCCTTTTGCCAATTTTTTGCATGTGTACATACAAACATCACACAATGTATTTCGAGTTGAGCCATTATTACGAACGAGTTGATGATGGTTATGAATTGAATAAAGCTAAAGCCGAGAAGCCTGTTTGCAAACAGCAGCAGCAGCGACTTTGCAGCGTGAGCGAACGAAGGAGGTAGTCGTCGTTCTGCGAGTGCGAAAGAGGCGCAGGCACGGGATGGAGAAGAAGTCGTCAACCTCTCCAATAAATTCTGCCGTCTAAAAAATAAATGTTTATAAAGTGGAATTGGCGAATTGAAGCGACGACTGCGATTACTATCATGCAACTATTAAAATGTTGCAAAGCTAATTGACCAGCGCAGTGACCAGCGTCGAGCACCCGATATAAAGGAGAAAGAAACCAGCACATGCCAATTTCCGATGAGGCTCTTGCGATTGTTATTGCTGTTGCTATTATCTGTTGGTTACTAGATATACGAGGACGGCAAGCAAAATGGGTACGATTGCGAGCAGTGGCGAGCAAGAAATAATGAACCGCTCATGGTACTATAATTACACGCATTCGCATTCTCGTTCAAAATAGCTTAATTGCACTGCGTCGCTTGAAATCATGCGAGCCACGTACCATACGCGATTTTGGGTTGAGCATTTCGCATTTCGCATTTCGCATTCTCATGGAAGATAGTAAGATAGCGTACTGGCATCAATGCTCAAGAGTTGAGTTGTCCAGGCTCTCACTCACTCACGCTCCCTCACACTCACACGCTACGTACGTACCACATTTGAACTTTGTTGTTTGTGTGTGCATTCGCTTGGTGTGCTACTTTTTGTAGGCTAATAAAAATAAATTGTGTTGATGATGAGGAAATAGTACGAGACAAATTTTATTTTCTAGCTAAAAAGGTAAAATTAGCAAAATTACAAGTGCGTTCTGCAGCACTCATGCTAAAAAGTGTTCCAAACGAGTTGTTGGAGTGCAGACGAGGTGCGAATTGCGTGAAGAACGTGAACCAGCGTAACTTGAGTGGGCAGGCGTAGCCTTCAACTTCGTCGGGGCTCAGGATTCGAGCTTACGCAACCGCGTGCTGGGCTCTAACAACGCGCTAGGCCCCCGAAATTGCGTAACTCAGGCGCCCTGGCGCGTACGCTGCCGGGGGATGACATTGACCCGGATCTTTTGCCGCACTCGCCTAGCTCCGAAGCCTGCGTCCGTACGCAGCCACACACACCATTTTATAAATAACCTTAGTCCACAATAATGTTGGGTTGTTGCGAAGAAAAGGAATCATTTGGTTTGGAGTACCAAATTGTTATCCTCTTTTTGCTCGGCTCTGTTTCTCCTTGCAGAAGGGTGACCTTCAGATTTATCGAGTGAGCATACGAGTTGGAGGCAGCAATAGCGTTTAGCATTGAAAAAAGCTATAGCGCTATACGAGCGTATATGGGAGTTGGGAATGTGTGTGGATTTTAGTGTGGAGACTCAACCAACTCAGCATGGAACAACAGCAGCCAGTCGCAGTCGCGAAGGAGTGTATCTATGTGTATGTGTAACGCATGCGATGCAATTTTTATACTGCATTGAATTGTGTACTTGGTTTCTCGTTCTCGTGTGCTAACACAATGAAGACGAGCCAGCCTCGTCTGCGAACTGAGCCCATGCTCTCATACTTGTGCTTGGTCGAGAATAATGTGAGGATGCGTACCGAACGCAGTGTCTAGACGACCTACTCAAAGTGTAGATGTTAAGGAAGGTGCAAGATTCGTGTGCTGTTTTCGCATTTTGATATCAAAAGATTTTGCAACATTTCATCTTCAATGATATCTTGTTCAGTCCCGAGACACACACCAAACACACTCCAATCCAAGTTCATACATCGCCCCCGTTATCATCGTCGTCCCGCATCCACAAAGACCACGGCCACAACGACGGCTCGTATTTTAATTACAGATTAACAACTTACTTGCGCCTGTGGTTGTGATTCGTGAAGCAAACACAACCTTCGGGCTCCGCTCGAGTTCACAGCATCAACTGGATTTGGAGACGCAGGGCAACTGGAACACGCTTCTGGCCACGAATTCAGCGGATTTATTCAGCGACCTTAGAAAAGTATACACGAGTAACAGAAGAACAGCAATAGAAATAGCACGAGCTGGGTTTAAAGGGACGGATTCGTACTAGTGCACTAGAACATTGCGAAAAAGTAAACTGGTCGTGCATTTCGCATGTGAACATTGCATATTCATACATATGTGCTTCGCTGTTCGTGTTCTGCAGACTGCTGCTGGTTGTGGTGCTCGCTTGTATTCGCACTCGCTGCGGTCTTGAGTCTGGTGCTGGTTTTGTGTTAATAGGAATATAAGAAAGGCAGGTCCAGAGAGAACTCAAATATTCTAACCATGTCCTTCTCACGAGAAAGGAGAAGGTGAGAGAAGACCAAAAACTCGTACACACTTCTTCAGAGCACACACAGAAACCCGAAACACGTTATATTTAGTTTTCTGCCTTGTGTCTGATTCCACGGACCTCAACACAAAAATTTAAATGGTTTTCAGTTCTTCGGGTCTTCTGCTAAGGACTAACTCGTCGAGCAGGAGTGAAAGTAATCAGTTTCAATATTTAGCGGTGCGGTTTGCAGCAAAACACGAGTCAGCCCCACTGTTGCTGCATATTACAGCTGCTGTGATTATGTCTAGGCACTACTTGTCTACTTGTTGTTATACTTGTGCTCGTATCGCAGTTAAATAATAGTGTACAGCGAGCGAGGTGGCTGGGTGCTCCTTCCAGCCTAAATGCTAAACTCAGTCAGTCCAAAATCAGTTTAATGTAAATCAGGCAAAATATAGAGCCGAGACGAGACAGGAGAGGAGAACAATTCGACTTATTCAATTAGTCGGGACGAAACCACAGGCATTCTTCATGAAGATAATTCAAAATTAAATATCAATTAAGATTTCTTCGTCCGTCAGCAGTCAGCGTCTTCGTCTGTTTACTCGCTTCGCTTTGCGTGGCCTGTACATTGTTCATCTAGTCGTTTGCTCATCAATATCTACAACAACGTCTCTCCCGGTGCTTTGAGGAACGGACCAGTCCAGTTTCAGCTTCAAGTGTAAGTTCCACACATGCAACTCCATTGCGCTCTCAATCTTCCGTTTGCGTTGAGGACATTTTGTCTCAAATTGGCCAGCGTTCGTGTCGCCCAAAGCTCACCTGCTGGAATTTGATTTCTCATGTTTATAACAGCAGGCTACTGGCGTGCAATGCGGGTTTGCTGCAGTTGGTAGCGTTTAGCGTTCGCAACAATGCCCATGCAGATATATTCGTAACGCACTACACCAGTAAAAAAGAAACGCATTGTTCACGCGGATTCTTTTCGCATCTTGTATTCCCGTAGCCTTGTAGTCTATTTTTTATAACATGCGCTTTGTGCCACGAGCAGGCATTAAACTTGGGCAAGCAGCCTAGCCTCACTCTGCCTCTCCTTTTGCCTTTTGCGAATCGATATTATGCGACCGCGTTGAAGGCCAACCAAGTCTAGCTTCCATTTTCATTTGGATTGGAAGGCATAAGGCATGTCTGCCTGCGGATGGTCGGCCCAAATCAAAGTCTAGAGGCATGCTACACAGCAAAGAGCAAAGCAAAAATCTTCCGCTGGTGCAGGCGACATTGACAACTGTCTGGAAGTTATGGGGCCGTTGTACAATCATTTATGACTGAGGAGACTTGAGACGGTGCGTAAAACTAAAATGCTGGTTCTTTCCTGAAACAGAAATGATCATGGACTACCCGAGCAATGCGAGTGGTGTGGAGAGTCATTTCAATATCCATTGGGATGACTTTAACCGTGTCGTCGTCGACTCGCTGTGGGCCCTCTTCACGGAAGAATCTTTGACTGACTGCACTCTGGTAAACGCACGGCATTTCAAAGAAAATTTTACGCGTGCACGCTCCTTGTTTTTGATTTGATCGGCATTGTTCACGTCTCGCAGGTGGTGAGTCCACAGGAGCAGGTTCAGGTGCATCGTGTCGTACTCTCTGCAAATTCACCGTACTTTCGTTCATTACTTCATGCTCATTCTCATCATCCGAATCCGATCATAATACTTCATGACGTCTCATACACGACGCTAAAAATGCTCGTCACTTTCATGTACAGGTAAACCCTCAATTTCCTTTTTTTAGTTACGCGGTTTGTGATCCAGACTTAATCGATGTCATGCAAGGAGCTGCGCTGCAATGCGTAATCCATAAAATAATACTTAAGAATTTTCGAAATATATCTTTATGCGCAACCCAATTGCTGAGGGGAAGCGAAGGACGAAACTGACTTACTGTATCAAACGCACAAAATTGAACCTATTAGTGCAGAGCGAAGAGAGCCTTAAATTATTTTCTAAACCCATAAAATATGCACTCGCCACAAAGCAATAAAAATTTCAATATGTCGCAAGTGCAGGGAGCCATTCTTTTCTTGCATACATGCACGGCATAAGTGAGAGGTGACACTTGTGGTGTAAAGTCGTTAGTCGTTATCGTCGGTCTCCTCCACTTTCAATAGAAAAATCGTGTGAAATATTGAGCCCATTATGTACACAGCGCAAGCACAAGGGAACTTGTATGTACAAATTTTCGTCTGCTGTAATTAGTACTTCTTATTTTCTGGCTTGATTGCGGAGTTCTGCGGTTACGGAGATAGTCCGGAATCTGAAATATATAATTCAGGCATAATCTGCGCCTCCCGTCACTGTCACGCGCTCTTCTATTTTCGCAAATTTCTGGGTTCCATCGGCTGCCTGGTCCTCAGTTTTCTGTCTGGCGTTAATTATATGAATTAATTGCGACAGTTCAATCGAGACGCGAAGCTTCCTTGTCTCGCAGACTTTCGGACTCCGGAATCGCACGCTCACCGCAATCCACAAGAAAGAAAACCTTCGGAATGAACTTTAGCTTGTCATATGCGGTATATTTTCCTTTCATGATATAAATTGGTCAGCCCACAAAATGAATTAAATTTTATTCCGCTGATTTCGCCATGTACACAGCCACAAACAATTTAACCCATGATAAAGTAACGTGGCTCGCTCTTACATGCCGTCGGTTGTCGTCTTCGTCAGAGGGTGTAGCCTCGCTCTCTGAGCATTAAATGCAGCAAAATTTCGGGGTCTAATGCAATGAGATTATGAATTAATAATGAAGATTTTCACAAATTGCATGCTGATTGCTGATTGCCTTTATTTTCAGGGGTCAAGTGTCTGTGTCGTCGGAAGAAATGACAACGCTACTCAAAGCCGCTGAGCATCTGCAAATCCTTGGTTTGAGTCAGACACGCAAGTCACCTGTTAATTTAGTACCAACGAATGTCAACACAGCTTCAATTGAGCCACAACCAAGTAGCAGTAGTCAGACAGTAGCAGCAGCTGTAGCAGTAACTGAGCCACAACCGATTTACTCGAAGAAGGCAAGAATTTTAGATCAAAGCAAGACTGTTTCGACATCAAGCATGAGTTCCAGCAGTACGATGAGTCGGAGCACGACACCGTCAACATTTCGAGAACGAGAGTATGAGACTGGCAATGCTGACCGCGCAACCGAACAACATAGTCCGTTGGTAAGTGTCGATAAAAATACGTCTAGCACGTCTAAATATAATCAGGTAATGAGTAATCGCTTCATAATCTTATATGCACAGTCCTTGAAGAAGGAAGATGAAACAAACACGTCTTGGAAAGAAGATCGGGATGAGGACCGCATGGAACAGGTTCGCAGGCGCCTTCGTACTACATTTTTGTGCGAATCTCTGGTTTCTAACCTGACCTTGATGAACTTTCAGGACGAGCCGTCGTCACTGGGTCTCCGCTTCCGTTGTCCATACTGCTCGACAAACTTTCCTTCGCAAAGCTCTCTGAGTCGACATATAATGGTGCTACACCCATCGGTATACTCAGCTCTCTACGAGCCCACACCATCAACCTCAACTCAAAGCACTGCCAATATTGCCACTGAATCTCTCCCGCAGCAACCACCGCCACCTCAGCCACCTGCCGTCACCTCACCAGTTGATCACAATCACTTGGAACGAGGGAGACACGAGGAAATGGAAGAAACTGGAGAAGGATCGGCGTCAGGGATCATTTGTAAATTCTGCGGAAAACCCTTCAACGAAGTCAGTCAACTCATTCAACACTTGCCAATCCACACCGGCGAAAGACCTTTCAAATGTCCTTTTTGTGACAAAGTAAGTGATCAATTTGAATAAGACCTATCAAACAAAGAGAACGCTGAGAATTCGATTTCATTGATATTCGCACTTGTACTTATGTTCTACGAGATGACTACTCAGACTCATAAAAGTTTTATCAAGGGGTTCGGCTCTTTAAACTTCAATTATCCAGTGGCTCATTGCAAATAATTGTTGAAGATGCCGAGTCAATTATAGATTTAGATAATTTTAAAACAAGTTGCATAATCTTGCTTTCAGCGAACTCGGCGTCGATTTCCAATTCTGTAATTCCACTAGACATTGAAATGAATATTAAAAGATTCTTGGCAGGCGCATGATTTTTTTCATCTGGAAGAGATTTCACCCTTATCCATTTACTTACTATGATATGAATGAGTCTTCCTGTCTAAATTTTCAGGCTTTCAAGCTTCGTCATCACATGAAGGACCATGCTCGTGTTCATACTGGTAAGTATTACAATTTCCCATCTGCCTTTCTCCAAGAAATGAATCGAGATTAATCCTTGCAGGTGAACGCCCTTTTCGATGTCAACTCTGCAATAAGACATTCAGCAGGAGTACCATATTGAAAGCTCACGAGAAAACTCATTTTCGTAAGTGCAAGACACTACTAAGTGTAGTTAACACTACAGACAGAAGATAATTGCTACTTTTGTGTTTGCATGAACAGCGAAAGGTGCGGGCCCATGACCTTATCAAAACTTCAATGGAGGTGTTTAGACGCAAAGCAAGCATTACTTGGACGAATTTGAGCGCAAAGCAAATCTTTGATTCATCGTCGTAGCTGGGGAGATTTCATTTAGGAGCAACACGAAAGGAAGAACACAATACGCAACACTGCTACATAATTTGTTGTTAATTTACTTACTGCCGAAAAGCTGGACTGTCCACTATGCTAATCTTTTTGTTAACTGAAACATGATAGTTATTATTACGAGCAAATATTATTATTCTTGCGTACGCAGTTTGTAAGTATGTGCTAGAGCTAGTCGAATTGTGAGAAAAGAGAGACTGTTAATCTGTGCATGAGCTGGACTCGATGATATTATTACTCATTAGAAGTGCAGGGCAAATGCTAATGTCAGTGTAGTAAGCGGAACAATACGAGGAACCGAATACCTGAGTGTTGAGATGTAACACACGAAAGAAACGAAATGTACCTAACTACATGTGTATATCAGTTAAGAAAAACCAGATTAGGAACCAAGGTGCTAGGAAGAGTTTTAAAGCGACAAGTCGCTCGCTACTTCAGTTAATTTCGCTTGGAACTGAAAGCTTTAAACGTCTAGCTAATTTACCGCAACGTATTATTGTTTGGCTTTAGGGAACGCCTCGAGTCCAAAATCTGCTTTTTATTCTGATGATTTTAATATAAATACGAGTTGACCTATCTAAATAGTATTTAATATCATACGTCATACAATACTACATAACGATTACCGGTAATTCATGGCAACTTCTTCTGATGCTTGTGGCAGTGCTTGAATGCCAATTCTCGTATTTGAAAAGCATAGAGCCACATCAGTAATAGGCAAAACTAAATATTTTAGTTGAAAAATTCTTGAGATGTGATACATGCCGATTTTGGAAATGGAAGATTAACAAGAGACATGTGACCTGATTTATTATGACTTAACAGTGAACGAAATGTACTAATTTTGCCAGACGAAATTGAGAATGGAAATACCTGAAGAAAAGTGTACCAGAGAAGGAATTTGTTATCATGTCTCGATTGTAATTGAGTAGTATTTATTTGACTTTGACTAAAGAATGAAACTTTGGTATATCTATTACGAACCATTGAAACTTAACCATACATAATTGCTAATACGCAGAATTCTTTATAAAGATACTTGTAGTAGTGCTCTAATTAAGCAAAAGGAATTGTCCGACGACGATGACACGATGGAGGCAATAAGCGAATCTCCTTGTTTTTTGCAGTATTTAATTTTTGTCTGTTTCTTTCTTTCCCGTGATATGAAAATACATTTTGTGATAAGAAGTTTATCTTTAAGTAAGAGAATCGATTTTGGCAAGTGTACGGAGTTCGATAGAAGTAGTTCTTGTTAAGACGATGTAAGGTTTGTACCTGTGAAGCATTCTGACTGTGATTTCTTGATTTGGGGGTTAAGGAGAGATCTCGCTTTTTGTCCAGCAATAAAAAGTATAATAATAGCATTAACAGCATGCGCACATTCTTAATTCATTTGGTGCACGTTTAAGTGCAAAATTTGATTCCGCTCCCATTCGCCCCGTTACTGCAATCCAAATTAATCGATGTCTGTTGCTAAATCGAAGCCCGCTTGCGGGATCCATGCAAGATGCATGCATTCAGTCGTTACGTAACTTCTGGCCAGCATGTGCGGTGTATCTTCCGTTCAGCGTTTAGTTTGAGCGCATTGGCAGGGTTCTATTAAAAATAGATTTGTTGACATATCGCTGAGCCGAGTGCAGTGTGGTGAGCAGACAGTCTGCCTGCCATGCCCAATTCCCGAACCAAAGTAAAATTGGACACAACAAATCCATGGACATTTTGCCAATAAAATGTGTCCCTCACCGAAGCAAAACGAAAGGCTGTCTCATAGATAATCTCTCGCACCACATGCAAAAAAGGAAAACAACCCATGCGCTGGCAATATCCACGATATTAATTGACATGCCGCACGGACGGGCGACCCAAAGCCTGAAGTGTGTGAACGCTTTGATGTTTTGGCATTTGGTGACTTTTTTATGGCACATGCAAAACGAAAACGAGACGGTCTGTCGGGAGAGTTTTGCATTTAATACAAAAACTGGATCTCGATTCGTGATAAAAGACACTCACGCGACTAGTGTTAGTGTGGGCCGAAGAAAATGCAGTGTTAATAATAGTATCAAATCCACTTCTTGCCATTTTGTTTGCTTCTTCCAGTGTCTGTGTCGTGCCCGGTCCGTCCCTGTCCGTGGAATCCCTACTTTCCGCTCTCGTAAGAAAGAGCTCACGCTTCACGCATAAAAGTACTCATTCGTGTATTGATTAAAATTTTGCAGAAACGCAGACACACACACTACGAGTACGCTACGCGGTGTGGTAAGTGTGTGGTTCCCATTATAACTGGCATACGTTTTTTGCTAGTGTTCCGAAACTGAGCAGAAAAGCGGAGCGGGTCGAAGACGAGTGGAATTCTAAAGGCCACACTTCCAACGCACATCAACTAGAGCCACAACTGTAAGAGCTCGCGTACAGGCAAGAAGTGGAACGAACAGTGAGCGGGTGAAAGACGGGCACGGAGAAATCCTAAAATCGATACATTATTCGAGATCCAAAATGGAGCTCAACATTATTTCGTTCAGTGCTTTTCTTATTTCACTGATTTCATTAATTGAGCAAGGTAAGTTTCGTGCAATTACTCTTTGGAGTCACTACTTAATGGTGTTTAACGTTTTGGTTATGGCAGGTTTGTCCCAGAACCCGTTCCAGCCCAGTCCGACATCAGCGGTGGGTAAGCCGAACCTCCGTCGCTGTTACATTTGCAATAGTCACAAGGATCCGTACTGCTCTGACGAGAACTTTGACAAGACTCTCGTTCCTCTGGTCTACTGCCATGAACATATTCAAGTGAAGAGATCGTTTGTTCAAGGCACAATTATTACACACCCGTTCGTCTGCCGAAAGATCATTCAGAAAGGTACGTAATTGCCTAAATGAATAATAATTAAAGCGAGACCTAATGCGAATGCATCAAGCCGATCAAGTCGTCAAGCCTAAATTGCTTTGTCTTCACAGTGTCACTGAGTGGGAAAACCGACACGAGAATTCATCGCTCTTGCGGTTACATGCCACCAAATAAGCGGTCGTATGAAGATGAGGATGAAGTGAGTATTAATTTATTTATCCAGCTAACCGAGCCGATGCCTTTGCAAGTTATCGATAAATTGTCTGCGTATTTCAGGAAATCGTCGAGGACAGATGCTACAAGCGGGCCGGCACGTACGAAATTTCGATGAACTACTGCACTTGCTTGGAGGACGAGTGCAACCACGGGCTGCGGGCAGTTGGGACAATTGGATGGTGGGCTCTATCAGTGACTACTCTCGTTGGTCTCGTAATTAGTCGAACAATTGCAGAGCTATAAGGAGTTAGTGTTACAGTCCCTGGAGTCTAGCAAGGCCAAGGTGATAAAGTTCAGTTGACAGTCTGCTGAGTTGTGAATGGTTAGTTCTCAGAAAGATACGCGTTACACGGCAGGCAAATTACCATTATCCCGAGCTTCATTGATTTTTACCACTTATTTTTGCGTTGAACTCTTCTTTTAATATATTATTAATGATATTAATGAATTCTCTCTTTTGCTTGTTTGCTTTGTGATTGAACCTGTAACTCGATACTCGATGCACGTACCAAACACAGGATGATAATTGTCAATATAATACGTAACCTTGAATCTCATGTTTCGTTGCTCCATGCGAGCGAATATCGCAACTGGGAGGCATCACCCTCGAAGTACTAGTTTAGCCTTTAGCAAGTTATAAGTAACAACACACGACACGCGTGCTATTAAGTTAAGTACTACTAAAAGAATTAAGAATCTCGTGGACTTAATTATAATTATAAACTCTTTCTTCGTGGGCATCCGTTCCTGTTTCTTTCTTCGCTGCGGTCAGTTCTGTCACAGTCACAATATATGCGTATATGCTGTAAACGGTAAATTGTAAAGTGATCCAGGCCATAGTCTCCATTGTTGTTGCAGTGTTATGTAAATGTAAATCTTCTAGCTGTGTTCAACAATTTATTTAAGCAGATAAATCTATGATAGTGCAAAGCAAGCCGTAGCGTGTAGCTTTTAGTTAAAACTTAGCGTAAGTGCTCAGGTACAATATGCAGTGCTGTAATAAATTATTGTAGTGTGTCCGAGTGATGTACGCTTGGCGAAAATGCTGATAAATCTTGATTCTCTTCTGATCTCTGCTCTCTCCTCGAGCACATTGACTAATGACGGTGCCACTGCCACTGGTAGTGGCGGTGCATGTAGTAGATCATACAATTGGGACGAAATGTAGATTGGAAAATAATTAATTTCATGCATCTTGCCATTCTTCTTGTACGAGACACGCTTTTTACACTTCTTAACCGTTTTGTTAGGTATTTGGTTAAGGAATCCTATAATTAATGTCAATAATTATTGCATCGTGCATAAATAGAGCAGAATGATGATACTCACAATTATTGAGAATGAAAGGTCAGCAGTCAGCGCAATGTCTATGTCTTTTGTGGAGTGCAATGGTTAAAACTTGCTTGCATCAGCAATTCGACGCCTGTGTACGATTGTTTATGGCGACGCATCTTCACACTTGAGACGACAATACAGCGCAGGCAAAAGGTTACGCTCATTCTTCTCGTTATCAAATTTTGTTGGCTTCAAAAGTTGGTTACTTCATCACAGTTACCGACCGTCATTATTCTTATCAGTTGGTTTACTTGAATCTGTGTTTACAATTTACGTTCTGCAACTTTGTGAGTTTTAGCCGTTGTTTTGACGTCCGTCCGGTGTCCTGAGAATTTATGGCTCAAATTGTAAGAAATATGATGACCATTGTGAAGGGGCACACGGTTTTACCACGTAAGCGCCTCGACCCATGAATGGTTTGCTGACTTGAATTAATTTAGCGTTGCGGCCATGAACAGGTTCAACGTTAACACCTTTAAACTTAAGCACCATGCCAAAACCCGTGTTTAGCTACCGCATTGAAATGCAACACAAACTCCTGTTCTATTGGTCTAAAATTGGCTTGGCTGAGAATCAAGTCAACCAGTGCAGCGTGTCAATTCGAGTATGAAGCACAATCAATGAAAGCGTGCATGCATGTCTGGGTTTTCACTAAATGTAACAGAATAAAATAATTTGCTTGAATGTGAGTCATACGTGACCAAGATCACTGATCAAGCCAATCGCCTTGGCCGTGTCATGTGAATCAGACACCTGACTCGTTTGGGAGGCCGTTAATCCATTTCACAGATGCTGGCAGCAATATAAATGAATGAAATGTTACTGTGAGATGATGCGCGAGCTGTGTACAATTTGCAAGTTATACTGCTGACCCAGAACAAGGTTTAGTGGTTGACACCATCCAATTCTTCATTTGGCTTGGGGCTTCACGGCGCCAGCAAATTTTACTACAAGTTACTTTTTTGCTGTTTTGATTTAAACCGGAGGCTACGAACTCATAAATTGGCAAAATACAAAAAGGGACCACTTAATAATGACGGACAGAGAGTGCGAGTGTGAGCAGACAACAATTTTTATTGTGTGGGAAATTTCAGGGCGAAGTTGCGGTCGTCGAAAGTGAAGCATTTTCAGTTGAAATCAAAAGTTCAGTATATACATTTTATCTCCATATTCGGCAATTTCAGTTTACGACTGTAATTAGGAAAGCGCAAATAGTCGACTGACACGGTCAAGCGCAAGGCACAACTCCCGAAGACGCACGCTTTCAATTATGATTATAAAAGCCGATTGCATTTTGTTGCATTTCGGAAATTTGCATACTTAACGCCATTATTAAGGCGTTTGGCAATGCGATGCATTGACAACTTGTCGACTCTTAATTATCAAATGCAGATATAACTTTCTATAAAAAGTTGTCTTCTTGTGTAATCCAGCTTAACTGTAATTTGAATTTAGTGACACGGCATAAATGACTTTTTGTCGCTGTGCATCAGAAATTAGTATGTAAACGAATCATTGACCTCCGTAATTGCAGGATCTTGAAATTGCGCTGTACGCCAATTTAGCTTTTTCTTTATTGTTTTTCGATAGAGATCAGATATCAATCAGAAATAGAAATTGGTGTACGATGACCAGAAGTTTGCGACTGGTCTCGTGAAACCAGCTTTTCGAGGGACCGGCGCAGCCAGTCAACTCACTCTTCTCTTCGGCATTGTATAATTGCACTGCAAGTTGCGCGCTTGTCTTTTGCAGGGCAATATAAATGTTCAGTTTATTGTGTTATCATAATCGCAATGCGATGTTCAGGCTAACTTGTTCGAATTAGGAAGAGTACGGATGAGCAGACGAGAAAAGTGACAATAATCAAATCAATCATAATCAAAACCGTCTGCCTTCAATCTCGTACTCAATTTCATTCGCATTTGAGGCACGTGAAATGAAAATAGAAAATCTGCCAATGTACGTAAAATTCACAAATCGCAATTCGTATCGTCTCCCAATTTGTTGCTATGATTTCACCGACATATTTTAATTTCTTGTACATTCTGGCTTATGTAAATTCGGCGGAATTTGATGGCCATTAAAATGAGGCGAGTGCATCTTGCAATAATGCAACATGTGTATGCATCGTTCTCTTTTTCCTTGTCGTGAATAACCTTAATTTATTCATAACACATACTCAAATGAAAGAGAACTCCAATTTTCCCATTGCAAGGGAAAAATTCATTTTTACTTTGAGCAGCCGGTGTGAAACGGAAACCTTTGTGCAAGTACCAACAATGATTATGTATTTTTTGTCTTTGTAATACAGTCACACTTAATTTTTACATTTTTGAACGAAAAATTCCTTTTGCACCTTTGAAAAAAGACATTTGTTGGCTCAAAGACTCTAATCAAGCGTCCTGCACTGCTGCTCTGCGTGGTAATTGGATACGTTCAGTTGATTTCTACAACATGTGCTTTAATATGGCAATGGCACTGTTCAGTCTTCAACTTCAACACGCTGCTGTCTTCTTTCACTTCACCGTACAATTGCAAATATTACTGCAGTAGGAGCATGTAATAAGTCGTAAATGAATTTGTGAGAGAAATGACCATAATGTACACGAGCAACAGTTGCTCCTTAGTTGGTTAAGGCGAATTAAAAGAAGTTGTTCGTTCGTAAGAAGAACTCACACGTCCGAGTTGGTAAGTGGCTCAACAAGTTCCTGACATAAAAACAATCCTACCGCTCTTGCCTGTCTGCTACGCCATGTCATATCTGCCTCAGATCGACTTTTTCTTCTATGCAACTTCTCTGCGATTGGGATTGTGACTACTGACTTAGATACGGCGAAGGCGAAGCTACAGGCCGCTCTTAGCTGGCTTCATCTGACCAAGCGAAGAAACTTCCAACAGCAGTGACGCTTATCTTCTTCTCGAGTCAGTCATTCTTTCGAGTTTTCACAAGAGAGATTTTCAGAATTTAAATCTTCTGCGTCGTGACTGTGAATAAGCGCTGTGCGTGTTGGTTCTGCACACGTTTGACCAAATTATGTGAGATTTGGTGGCCGGTTAACCATCCGAAGACCGTCAGCGGCAGGAAGTGTCCAGGAAAAAAGTGGGAGAGAATTCGAGGTCCATACATTCATATTTCGGCGGTTCCCATCTTCCATTTCCACCGCAGTGAATGAAGATAAGCATAAAGTGTTGGTGTGGTTCTGTGTGTGAGCGGTCTTAACTAAATCTGATTACAATATATGGAGAGAGAGTGACTAGTCCACTCTTGGACTTTCTTTGCAAAAGGTAAGAAGATTAGCCCGGAATTTTGGCCTTTTACTAGGTTCCGACACTAAATCATGCCTCGGCGCGGTGTCTCAAATGCTGTGTCTCTCGTGAATCTAGATTTACATAACCCAAATTCGGCAAACCATATCGAGACAGATAGACATTTCGTGACGTGATCGGGTCGAGACGGACTCTCGTTTTTCTTCATCTTTCGCATGTCGAGTCTGCGGTATGAGTGGACGAGTCTGACGAAGAAGATCATGTGTCATTTCGTGCCATTCACATTGCCCAGTATCACGTTTTTTTTTACCTCTCGGCTTTCCTTTAAAGTGTTTCATTGCGCACTTGAATCTGCATTTTTATTTTGCTGACAAATGCGTTGGAATCTTCCCAATTATTCAAAAGTACCTAAACATTCGCTAAATTGGTTACGTATTTGACCTGGCGGGGGTCACCTCAATCGCATTGATTTAATAAATTGACTCATAAATAACATAAAACTATGCTGCGATGCATTATGCATTTTAAGCGTGGCTTTAGCAAAAGGCCAGCGGTGACGGTTCTGTTAAGGAGTATCGGCTGCCTTGCTTCGCCAGTCAGTCAGTTAGGTTGGGCATAAGCGTTATATGAATCTAGGTTTGTAATACACATTCCAACCGGTTTTAACAAGCACCAGCGTAGCCGAATGCAACAATCATTTCATTCTTCTGCCTCGATCACGGCGCAGTCAGTGTGCTTTTGTGCTGGTGACTTAATTCATGTTTCTCTTCTTGTTTTCAGATGATTAGTATTCTCCTCTGGTGTGTTCTAAGTCTCACTTCGACAATCAATGCTCAACAGCCTCAAGTAGTCTATGATCAACATTTTCAGCAATCGCCTCAAAATAATTATCAACCACAGCAGCTGCAGTATCAGCCCGTGCAGCCTCAAGTAGTTCAGTATCCGCAGTATAATTATGCTCCACCTCAGCCACAATACTTCGTACAGCACCAGCAACAATATCCGATTAACAATGTCGGACCAAGTCAGGATCCTTTTCTACATCAGCAACCTATTCCTATGTTTCAGGCAATGCCACCCACAGTTGCGGTAATTTGAGTTCATTCACTTGTAATGACCACAACTCGCGTCATGTCAATGCTGATTTGCGTAATGTAATTTTTACACAGACGCCAGTACAGCCACAACCCTTAACGTCCGACAACAATGGAGGCTTCATGCATAGAATGGGTCCGGCCGGACCCGGCCCAGTTGGTCAGCCGCAGCATCATGACATAAATAACAATCCACATCACATGATGAACATACACGACATTCCTCCTCGTGATTTCTCAGCCAGACGAGGACCTCCACCTGGCAAACGGTAAGTGCTTTGTATTTAACTGTGCGTCTTTAACTTGACATTGACAAATAAATCTCTTCAGGCAAGAAATTAAGCAACGTCTCATTCCAATTTGAATGTTCATTCATTTGACAATATATTCTGCAGACGTGGAAAACCGCCGCCGAAGCAGCGATTCACTGCACTCTTGAGGAAGAAGCCAAAGAAGGACATTGGACCACCAATTAAAATGATGGATATGAATCGAATCCCAAAGCCGCCAAAGTATCCGTTGTATGACATGGGCTCATTGAGCATGGCGACTCCACCACCGCCTCCGGTCATGCACCCAATGGCCCAAGTGCCTTCAAACAACTACGCTACCTTCGTGAAATCACCATCAGACCGCCGCGATGAACGACCGCGGGGACCTCCTCCACGTGGGAAGCCACCAAGGGGACGACGCCCGCCAAAGAAGCACCGCGGAAGGAGACCGCCACCTCCAAACCATGTCTCAAGACCACAAAACCGCAAACCGTACCCGGGTGATAAAAAGCACGTTGTCACGCACGGATTTGACCATCCAATGGCCAGCAATTTGGATCCTTTGGTCGACTCTCCTTCGTTGGGACGGCCACTGAGTTACGACGAGTACATGGAGAGACCAAGTCACAGTTACCGTAAGTACTTCACCGTAACCGTAAGTAGCGTAAATTACTCAGATGACCCAACAATTTATTCTTATTGACTTGTGTTAGCGAAATGTATGAAGAACACAAAAAGGTTAAAACGTTGAGGCTAAAGTTGGCAGAAGTTATCCTCTAAATGGTTACAGTAAAGTCCAATTTGATAACCTTCTAAGGTGGAATTTTCCATAGAAGCTCATAGTCTCCTTCTTGTGTTTGTCCTTACAATTTTCCTTAACGCAAATCATTGGATGATTCGACCTGACAATCTTCTGAGCATTCATGAGTATCTTCGGAGAGAAATTAGTTGCGGGTGTGATCTCGGTCCTCTTGTTACAGAATTTCTGAAAATTCTTTGATATTTGATTTGAGATTCGTTGAAATTGGTTACAGAAAATGATCCGTGGAATTTTGATCCATACGCGTCCAAGTACAACAGTGGAATGAATACTTACGCCATGAAGTACAACTATGATCCACTTGGTAAGTTCTACGGAAAACTGAGCCGATTTGCCATTTCCGATAATTAACAATCAAGTAAAGTTTCGCTTCTTGATACGCAAAAATACAAAACAAGTAAAAGCCGTTTGCAAAAAAATATTTCATATGAATATCGTACGCTTGTTCATAGTTGATTTTGTCCCTGCTTTCAGGCATGAACAGTTTAGACAAATCCCAGTCGCATCTCGACCCCAACAAGTTATCGTATCCTGGTGACTACTACACTCAAGACGGAAGCGCGACACCTGGAGCAGACTCGAGCCCTGTGAGGAATTCACAGATTGGTGGCTGGGACCAGGCGCCAGAGACTTACCGCACTCCGGGCACGGACATGCAGCCACCAGCCAAACCAAACAGGAGACCGCATAAGCAGAGCAACCCACAGCGATCGCAGTCACTGAACTCGTTCAATGTGTACGAGGATAACGCTGATGAAGCGTCTTCCGCCGTCGGGTCCGAGTCCGCCTTAAATCCATTGAAGCTTTTGGCAGATGCAAATCCTGGAATGGAGTTCAGCATTGAATCGGCCGACTTGCCAGACAGCGAAGCTCACGGAAGCAGCAATAAAAACTACAACCAGCACGAAGACAGCACAGCATTCTACACGCAGCAGCTACACAACGTCGACCCAATTGCTCAGGACTCTCCGTGGTTGTCGTACCCACAACCCCAGTCACCGTACCAGGATTCGGGGACCGCGTACTCGGAGCAGTCTTCAGTAAATCGAAATGACAACGTGGCCTTCGACCAGCCACAGCAGTCGCAGCGGTCACATTACCAGCAGTACGCCAACCCCAACCAGCCACCACCACCGCCACAACAGAACCAATATTACCAGCATCAGCAGCCAAACAATTTCGCAGCTCCACAGTACCCTCAACAATACCCGCACCAAACTTCACCATCGAGGCACGACTACGAAAATGCTCCCAGCCCGCATACGTACGACGACGAGGCGCAGATGAACCGGCGCAAAGAAGATTACGCCGTCCACGAGCAGCCGTACTCCAACTTGTCAGACAATTACAGTGCTGGTGGCCCAACCGATGGCCTGAACATCGAAATGATGCCACCGCACGTGAACGCTCCTATTTTCAAGAGAACTGGCATGCGCCACACGCGACAGGAAGGCACGCCGTTGATAGAGCTGGAAGGTCTAAATCTATTCCAAGACATACTAAACAATAAGAATGCAATCGGAGCCAGAAACCACCTGCTGAGAATCTTGTAATCGTGTCCTAAGCCCTTAAGTTATGGTAGGTGATATGAAATTAAATTATGACGCTGTTGCACGTTATTACAAAGTTAGTACCTTGTGTAAAATACTGTTGCTGTTACTGTTACTGTTTGTTGGTTTATGTTTATAAGCATTGATTAGTTTACGCATACTATTTGTGTCTGGTCGTGTACTTCTTAAGCCTAGCATTATTTTATGACTTAACTTTTTGTGTGCGTGTGCGATGGTTTAATGGAAATGCAATCATGAAGAATAAAATGGAGTTCGTGAAGATTACTACGCTGAAAGGACTTGGTGGTCCCTGCTTCTATAGCATGGAGCAATTACGGCTGTACAGCTTTATGGTAAAGAGCAAACGAACAAGGACATGCGCTCGATTGTTCTAGCACATCACATCGCATAGACACAAGGCCAGCACTCAAAATTCTTTCACTTGAATTTAGGCCCATATTTGTAAATATTTTCAATGTTTATGTAATGCGTGTATGTACAAAACTTATTAATGCCATTGCTTATTGACGCAATGACATGCCCCTCGTCGCCACATACCTCATACGTACTCATACAGGTGAATTTTAATACACCTTACAGATTTGCATTCTTGAGTTCATTAATGTGCCTCCATAATTCCAACTCACATTTTACCTTGGTGCTTAATCCACAGAATTCGTTTCGCATCTGCACCGATTGCGAGTGTGGCGTGGAATTTATTATCGACATGAACATGGACTTTCGGCTGGCTCTGAAAACTCTTCAGTATTCAGCATTACAAATTTGGTTATAGAATCTGGTGTGAGGGTTCATTGAAAGGATAGAAACTCGTTCCTGTGCTGACAGCGAGCAAACAGGGTACACCCACATGGACATGTATTAATTGCTCGTCCCTTCAAAGGTAAAGGCTGTGTTTAAGACTCACCTACATACAAACAGGCAATGAACGAATAACGACCCCTGCCAATGCACCCAGCATCAGCATCGTACGTGCACTGCAACGCGTCGTTGACCATCCGGTCATTTCATTTCAGCAAGCAGAATGTAGTTTATAACTTGCATGTGTCTTTAAAAGGCAATAGTCCTTAGAAATGATTTTCGCCAAGGCGTTTTACGCTTTACGTTGTTATAAACTGACTCTAATCCAAAATCCAAAACGAGCAAATCTCGAGTGAATCTTCTGGAAAATCTCTTGCCTCTCCTGCGATGATACGGCTGTGAGCGACAATTTGATCTTGATGGTATTGGTCCTCCGCCCACGCAATAGTAAACAAGAAATAATGCAGTCTGCTCGTTGCTTCGCGAGAATGAGTGAACCAGCAGCAACACCAACGCAAAATGAGTACATAAAATCTGTACGATACGCTTTTATAGAGACGAGGATGTTTACACATGCCCAATCAAATTAATCTGGATCAAATTAAATCACATCATCACCATTATTCATCCCCAGAATTCTGTTTTGCAAGTCATCGCCATTGTGACTGTGACCAGTGGACGTCATCACTTCCAAGAAATCTGGGGCCATATCAAAGCTCACCAATACGAGAGTACCCTTCTGATTCTGATCTGATCTGATAATCCAAGTCGGAAGGACAAAAAATGCTAATATGACTCATGGACCGACTTGAATTGTAAGAGTCAGACGAGGGAGACCCACCGCAAAAAATGTAGTAGCTAAAAAAGGTTTCATGCCTACACGAACAAAGTACTAAGCAGTGTGCTTGTGCTTTTACTAGCAACAGAGCCAGTAAGCCAGTAACGTAAATAGTGGAACGTAGTAAACTGTGGAGTTGTGTTGAGTTGACTTTTCGAGAAGGAATGAATAAAATCGCACTAGCACAAAACTTTTCATTTCAGTATTTGAAAGTGTTCAGTCGAAGGTAGAATCTCATTGAGGTAAGACGCAGTTAGGGAGCTCGTAAAGTGTGTGGGGGTCATTGCAGCAATTGTATTACACAGTGCAGCTAGTTCACGACTCAGCTTTAAATTAACACCAACAGCAATACAGAAAGTATTACCAGATCAAAGGTAAGTATCTCTCTTATCATGGACATTAAAGTACCGGCACTGCTTCCTTCCTCGCACGAAGTTTCGTCAGTGGCTTATTTTGCGTTCATTAAATCGATCAGTGCAAGTATGGAATTGAATTCCGGTTGTTTTGACGGAGAATTGCGCGGTGGAAGTGGCAGATGATCTGCTATTCAGCGCAGTGTATTTAGCATTCAGCGCATAGCACAGTGTAAACACGAGCCAGGTTAATCAGGTCTGATGTAAATATGAAATGACATAAATGGCCAAGTGAAACTTATTTTTTTAAAGATACTAAGGACCAATTCATTAATTCATTTTGCAATAGTTAAAGAAGTAAAGTTACTACAACAGGGCTAACAAATCTTTGAAACATGCACTTAATCAGACGAGCAAGATTAAGTAAACGGCACATCAGCATACACTCCAACTTCCGAGTAATCCGTCAAATTTCTTGGACACGCTATGAAATCAATTTACTATATAGCTGCTAGAAAGTATATCCGTCCAAACTCGCTTGAGAATAAGAATTGATCTCATTCGCCACTTTACACAATTGACCAGTTCCAAGAATGCGGGAGTATTTGTAAGTGGGTCGAATACGAATTCCAAGAATGACCCACTACGCCATGTTCGAAAATGATTACGTGTTATTCACGATTGAGAGCCATTTACGACGCAATGTCACGGCATCGGCATGTAGCAGGTCTGGATGACCAAATGCCGAGCCTCCACCCACTCCCATTGCCATTGTCATTATGACATCGCAAGCTCTGCCGAAATTCCTTCCATTATTAAGAAAGAAGAAGGAGCAGCTCATAACAGACTCGCTTCAGAAAAGTGATATTTTATTTTACCGTCTTCCTTTCTGTTTCTGCCATTATGCCACAACTCAACTCGAACTCATCAGGGCCATGAACCAGGTTGCACGTAAGAAATGCAAACATGCATAGTGCACGGATTTACTTGGACCGGCTGTTCTTCTTAGAGAGGTTTACTTTGCTGCATCAGCAGTCAGCAGCAAATATTTCAAAGGAGAGAAGGTATTTAGTACACTCTGTAAAAGGTTACATAATTTGTGTATAAAATACTTTCAGACGTAGAAGTTTGTAGTACACAAAGCATAAAAATCACTTTCCTCTTTCTTTCGTCTCCACTCGACATTTTGGCCATGAGCCAGAGTTGCTATTTATAAAGATTGACGAATAAACCATGGCCCGGCAGGCAGGGCAGGCTAGAGATTCAGTTGGAAAGCATTCGTTCTAGTTTGTTCCATGTGGGCATTGGCATTACTCAGCCAGAGCTCAATCCTTTTGCTTTTGCTTTCTTAAACTATTTGCCACCACAAATCAAGCACAATGCCAGTGCCAGTTTACTCGCTTCAGCACGAAACATGTTCATAAAATGTCCAATTTCCATTTTACTTGGCTATTATGCTCATAGCCATGGCTTCCATGCGTTGTAAGCAAAATGGCATGGCTGGTCCTGGGTTCTGTTCTATACTCTAAAAGTTCTGCATTATATTACGCGATTTTGTGACTATGCATATTGCAGGCGGCATATACGGGCACAGGCAAATGGGCCTTGAAATAACGAGCGAACAAATATGCATATAATATTATGACAAACCCACCGCATAATATGATTATAATCAGCATCAGTATTCAGTGTACGGCGAACATGCGTCTGAATCGTCTTTGACGAATGAAGGATTGATGATGTAATGCGCTCGACACTCGTGTTCTTCTGCTTCGAAACATGCAAACAATAATCTACGAAATTTAATTCAATAGGAAACTGGAAGCATTCATTGAGAAAAATTGAGATTTATTATCGCACTTGACTCATGTCATGGAATAGGCAAGAAAAGGGGTCAGGTGCCGATTTTTAACACGGCCTCGTAACACACTGGAATTTCCTTATGCTAACTACGCTAACGTTGAATCGCATTCTTCAATCAACATGCTTTGTACACTTACTACTATTCAAACGAGAGTTAGCTTAAAATTGGCTGGTAATAAATACCGTTCGTAAGAAACCCCGCCGTGAAGGCAGTGTCAGCGAAAAGGAGAAGCAAAAGTGTATCTCATTTCGCATATGGACTTCGATTTTATGACGCCACATCAAAAACTCATAAACGATTTCCGCTGAACTCAACAATGCTATGTGGACTAGAGTTCTGAGGGCTTGACGAACGATGGATGATCTCATCCGTCTGAAATTCACTAACATATGTCTGCAACATTCTGGCCTGGCTTGAGCCTGGGTAATTATGAGAGGACGAATCGCGAAACGCTTGTGCGATTGTGCGCGACTGGGTCTCGACAGTGAATTCGTCCATCACGAGTTTAGTTTCGATTGTTTGCATGTATTTATAACACTTCCACTTTGATTTAATAATCCTGAAGCTATCTGGCTCCTCTTCTTGAGTTCTTAGCTAACTTAACTACTGTTTAGATTAAATATTTGCACTCCATTAGCATTTAACTTCGAGAAAGGGCGTATGTTATGCATGGCAGGCGCTGACGCCTGCTTGGCCTTGGTTAAGCCAGGCGCTGATTGCTGATGCTGCACTTGATGGGTTTTTAATGTACACAATTTCACGTTTCACGTATTCTCCATGCATTCTAAGCTCCGTGCCGTGTATTTGCATATGTTAATTCTGAGATTTGAGACGGTACATTAATTTCTTTTGTTCGTGTTCTTCTCGCACATTGCAGGTATTATTATCCAAGCAAACTCATCAAACATGGATAAACGAATTCCAGTCAAATTATCTGACAACTCCGTCCTCGACACGGAATTCTCATCAATTCGTGAAAGGTAAGTCCAAAGCATGGTAATTTGCGCTTCATTAACGCGAATGCCATCTCAAATTACACCGTGACATTTAATATTTGACTAATAATCGCACCGTTCTGTGCTGTATCAGATTCGATGCCGAAATGAGGCGCATGGAGGACGAAATGAACAGTTTCCGCTCCCAACTTCTGCAACGACAAGACAACTTTTTCAACAAGCCGTCCAGGTAAGTCATCCTGCTACATGAGTCTGGCCGAATTGAGTTGTTTGGAGTTGTATATTGTTCGCCTTTCTTTCAATGACATTTCTTAATTAGAGTCCAAAATCCAATTAAAGTTTCAAGGTTTTTTGCTGCTACTCTTTTCTGCTTTATTGGCTAAACCCATTAATCCAATTTATTTACTCTGCTGGTCGGATGATGTAATTTTATATTCATACTTGGCGAATAATGAAAGTCATGTGATGCGTTGATTGAACTTCATGAAATTAATAGATTAAAATTAGTGTTAGGTTGTACATCGAAAGAATATTGAAAAACTAAAATGATTAATTCGATCTAACTCTAACCTCAGCTTCCTTTCGGACGATTTACTCGGCGATTCTGCCTCATCTTTCAGAACGTCATCGCAAACTCAATCTTCACAACACCTCAGGTTAATTTAACAATGGTATCTAATTGTTGTCCGCTTCAGCATAGTAGCCAGTACTAATTTACTCATATGAATTGAGCTTGGCTTTGGGTTTGCTTCAGCATTCGACTCTTCAGCTTGTGTGACCGTGCATTGTGGACAAACCAACTATCAACTTGATTCTGCAGAATTTCTTTTAATGCATTTTAGTTACTGAATCACTTCAGTCACTTTAAACTCTTGCCCAGATTAAAATCGTTAGATTTAATTCATTCTCTTCTGAATCATTCAATTTACTTTTAATTGAGCCGCTTGACATATTTACGCATGTTTGTTGAAAACCTGTGAATTGCTGTGAATCTTGTCTAACCTTATCTGTTTGTGTTGTGACCGCATTTGTTTAGTCTAGAGTGTCCTAACTAACGGCCTCTTCTCCTTGCATTTCAGCACCTCATCTGCTGGTAATATTTTGGATGGACTCAACTCTCCGTTGATCCAGGACGATGGCGATGGCAAATCACTCAAGCTTCGTTTTGATGTGAGTTGAATTTATACCCTCACGCGTACGCGTACAAATAAGACTGGAAGCAAATGATAAATTAATGTATGTTTCTATAATCAGGTCTCTCAGTACGCACCGGAGGAGATTGTTCTGAAAACTGTCGACAACAAATTGCTTGTAAGTACAAGCCCTCCCCAGCTGATCTGGATAGTATCTGCACTGTGGCTAATTGAATTAATTTGTGTCCAGGTTCATGCTAAACACGAAGAGAAATCTGAGACCAAGTCCGTGTACAGAGAATACAATCGGGAGTTCTTGCTTCCAAGCGGAGTTAATCCCGAACTTATTCGTTCATCTCTTTCGAAAGACGGTGTTTTGACTGTGGAAGCTCCACTTCCGCAATCTGCCCTCCCAGCACCAAAATAAGCAAACCACCTGCCTGCGGAACTTAATCTCAACCATCGCAGAAAAACAGCACGTTATCTAAAGCGTACTATTAAATTAACAAACTTCTAGCTTTTCCTGAAACCAACACCATTTGCAACATCCGGTCTAAATTAGAACTACTTGTTTCCTGATGATACTACCATACTAAGTACTTTAATGCTAAACATATTAATACTTACAGCAAAAGTATTCAAGGCCTTTTGGTTATCTCATCTTTTCGAAATAACATGTATAACTCACGATTGCTAAAATAACACTTGGAGCCTTATAAATTACTGAAGCGAATAAATAAAATTGACCGATGATTTCTTGTAAATCTCCTGTATAGTTTCATTGATCTTGACATTTCTGTATAGAAGAGCCATCAGTTATATTAGCTGTATCTGGAATCAGTCTTAGTTTTAACGTATCGTTTAAGTTGTACATTTGCAAATCCGCCTTTGTTCTTCAGTGCGTGGGATCTTTCAGTTAGAAGCGGTGGAATTCGATCCCATTGCTAAATTTCTTGTTGATTCCGTGTAGCCTGAAACGGCGCAGTACCACATTCACAGGAAAGGACTCCGATTACCCATGGTGCACCCATAAAATCTTCAGCATCTTCAGCGCGACCAGGTTCTTGTCCTTAATCTGTAACAAAAGCATGCACTCAAACGAGCAAACCCACTACAAACAGGAGTTACATTCTACTGCAGTGCAATTCCGCAATTCAGTCGAAACTTAGTTAATTGGATCATTGACATGTCAAAAATTTGGACTACTGATATGACACGTTCCACGTGTATTTATGTCCAAAAGCTCATAAATGACGTCCCTCGTGTCTAACCATAGTCATATTATCCGACCATATCATAACTATATTATCTTCCAAGAGAAAGTGTGAAACAAAGAACTATTCGAGGAGTTGAAGTCGTGGCATCAGCTGATGATGTTCACAAGTAGCAAGCGGCCCGGTTAGAGTAAAAAAAAACTGGAACAGGGTCCGATCGATTGTTTCCTTTTTACCAAAACCTGTGGCGAAATCAACGATTTATTGTTTCACGGCATTCGTAATTTTGTATTATAATCGTGAACGTTTCGTGGTATGTGACAAATCCTACTGCATGTCTTCAAGCGATTATAAAATGCAACAAAGTAAAAGGAGACTTGCAGCCATTTCATTCCTATCCAACATTTCTTTGGATGGAACCTTCAAAGACAAGGTACATCAAACTGATTCGGTTAATGATGGAGTCGCACATTCATCGGCTGGAGCCGGTGAAGACCCGAGGAATCACGATGCGCTGGCCCAGGCTGAAGTGCACCTGGTCCATGAGCCTGAAGAACACGAGACAAAAGAATTCGGATTCGGTGGCAGCCACAGGACAAGCAGGGTCGGCTCAATTGATGACGAAATATTTTTTGACGCTCATGTTGTTGCCAGACGAAGGTAAGCAAGTGAATACTATGAATTAACGCCGATTGCAGTGACACCACGGTTGACTTTCTGTCCAGGCTAAACACTGGCGGGGAAGGTGTCGTATTGCCTGGACTCTCGCGGGGACGACAAGCTGAAGCTGGAATGACTGTCAATTACACTGCACGAAAGACCCATTTCAGCAGCAGTGAGAGCATTGAGAATGGTATGGACATAGCAAGATTATTCATAACAAATTCAAGCGAATCGTTAGAAATTTTGGAGTGGTTTGTATTGTATTCCACTTTAAGCTGGAGGACCGATTAAGGGCGCCGGTTTGTCCACAACGAATATCTCGGAGTCATCGTTAGAGGCGCTAAGGGAAATCAGATGGATTCCAAAGGCTGACATAACTCCTGCCAAACTTATAATTAATGCTGAACGTCTGGTGGTGGCCACTCCTGGGCGCTCGCCATGGCTTGTATTTTCAGTCATACCATATCGTGATCACCGACAATCAAAACTCATTAGGTGCGCCATTTTTACACGACTCTCAAGGGTCAAACCCACTCAGCGAAGAACGAATCACAATATCTAATCTTGTTTTTCGACTTGGGTATTGTAAAGATGAAATTATTCTTACAGAGCTACCGGCACCGAAGGAAGCAGACGTGTTCGAAATATCTCTGGAAGCAGGCCTCTCTTGACGCATGTAGATCGACCGGACCCTGATCCACTGGAGC
Source organism: Mesaphorura yosii (assembly GCA_009869945.1). NCBI lineage: Eukaryota > Metazoa > Arthropoda > Collembola > Poduromorpha > Tullbergiidae > Mesaphorura > Mesaphorura yosii. The sequence goes on from WIXG01000114.1 coordinate 115,116, forward strand.
TATTATTTCATCAAGATTGCGAAGAAATCAGTTACTCTTCTTTGCTTCAAGCGAACATGGAGACAGAATCGTCCGACCAAGATGAAGAAGTGTACTTGCCAAGACCTCCTGCCCGCTATTACTCTGTGTCGAGGTTTGTGAATAAAGTCTCATTAATGGAAGATAAACTTCGTTCTCTAAGAGCGTACTTACAAAATTCTTGAAGGTACTTCTCGACAGAAAGTGGGAAAATTCAGCCACACGGTGGATATTTGGGCAACAATTCCACGCCGCCGGAATATAGCAGCGAATTCTTGGAGAGGCGGGACATGTTCAGATCATACGGGAAATATTCGCCTTACATTCTTGACGATTCTGAGTTTCTAGCCGGCAAGCATCGCACTTTACTCACCTTTTCGTCTTACATTACGTCTGTCATTGAGTACTGCAAGCCAGCTGACTTGAAGAAGGAACTAAACGACAAATTTCGTGACAAGTTCCCCAACATTCAACTCACGCTCAGCAAACTCCGCAGGTGCGTCAACCAATCAAGCGCAAATTAATGGCTCGTCTCATTTTTCGTGATCTTTCAATCTTTCACAGCTTAAAACGTGAAATGAGGAAGGTTGCTAAGAACGAGTGTAACATTGACCTGCTGATTGTCGCTCAAGCATACGTTTACTTTGAGAAGTTAATTCTCAAGTCGTTTGTCACAAAATCAAATCGGAAATACTGTTCGGGCGCATGCCTGCTCCTATCTGCAAAGTTAAACGATATCAAAGGCCAACACCTATTTAATCTCATCGAGGTACGTCAAAACCTGGTGCAGATCTCCTAATTTGAGGGTTTAATCAACAATTTTCTGTGATTAGGTCATTGAAAGATCGTTCCGCGTCAACAAGAAGGATCTCTTCAAGTACGAGTTCGCCATAATGATCGCGCTCGAGTTTTCTCTTCTTATTCCTACCTGGCAGTTGCTGCCTCACTTCCAAAGACTGCTATACGAATCCTAAGTTGACTCCTGACTGTTTACTTTATTTAATATTTCAATTCACAAATATTTTGTATGCTGAAACGAATAAAATTATATTCATTAGATGTGTTCCGCCAAGGCGCAATTTATTATGCTGTGTATCGTAAATGTCCGAAAATGGAGTGGAACAAGAATTTATGATCTTGATTCGGATGACCATCAACTTTCCACCCTTGTATCTTTAGGTAACGTTTGAACTTTGCGACATGACATGACACAATAAAACACAAAACCAACATTTAACCCGGATATTCACACGGCATGAGATTCCTTATCACAGCGCCCTCAGATACGACAGTCACGTTCAGTAGTTCAGTAGGCAATCGGGTAATAAATTCTCAGCTTCACATCATTTTATTTAAAGGTCCTAAATGAAGTATAGACATTCAACACTGGTTGGTGTTTTATTGCTGCGATAACATGTTATCACGAGATCTTGATTTGGCCGTCCAGCACAAACTCAAAACAAGTTAACTAGCAGTCGAGATTGCTCGTCACAAAAGTAAGAAAAGATATTAAATCGATCTGAAAGTAAAACAATCAAACGTAACGCGACGATTTCAAGTCCGTCAAGTCTGAACTCAAGTTTTTGCGCAGTCAAGAATTATGTCACTTATATTTTTATTTGTATTTAAATAATTTGCGAGGAATGAAGAAACAATATGCAACATTCTCGTCAATCCTGAATATGGAGTAATCCGCCAGATTACAAGGATTCTTACTTCATTGTCTGCTTATCACCGAGCGATCCGAGCCAAGAGCCAACATCATGACTTACTGCCGTAAACATGACAAGTTTTAACTGAATTTGAGTTTGCGTCTCGGATTCTTGATTTTGGCGTCTGATACCTGTTTAGAAGGTACTTTACGAATTTACGATCAACCTGTGCTGCGACTGTGTCGGCAGTCTGGCTTCTTTGCACACAAGATACATCTTTGTTGATGGTGTACCAGATTTATGCCATTTACGTATGTATCTAGAACAAATTCTTACAATGCAACAACATGGCAGCAGACAGAAGTGCAATTTAAATGCTAAAATGTCTTGGTCTCGGTCTTGACTTTTATTGACACCGATATTTAAATGAGAATTTGAATTTATTATTCAAGATGAACACTCAGCTTGCCAACGTTATTGTATCATCGTCTTGATGATTCTTGTCAGCAAGCCAAAAGCAGGCTTCTTGGTGGAGTATTGCATGGTAGTTCGAGTCATGTAATCAAACTCATACTCATCTTGAAGACTGTGTACTTGGACTTGTTTTCCATATCGTTAAAAAATCAAGTTGTTAACGGTACTTCTGACTAAGTTGGGATTTTAATCTGAATTTGGTATTATGGATATTTACTCATTAAAAACGCCTAATTAGCATGTTTGCATCGGTAATGGGAATCTGCCTCCCAGCGACTTATTCGCAAGTTGTAAACAGAATCTGCCACTGACGAGATGTGATTTATTAATTGACTGATATTTCGAACTCAGTGACTCGACATCTGAGACTCGACCTTGGCATTTTAAAATTCATCGCATGATCTCCGACGTTCTTCGATATCCGAAGGGTGTGTTACAGAATTGAGTTGTTCAGGTACCAATAACAAAAGGCGGGAGATAACTGATAATGAATTAATTCAAAATTCATCGTAAATGTGCAGGTAAAAATCGATCTGACATGATAAGGCATTTCAACAATAGTCACGAAGGGCTTTTCGTTTCAGGTACATTTCACCTGTATGAATACAAAATGACTTCATACGGGCATGCCATTTACAATTTGGCAGGGATCTCAAATGTCAAATGAGCTTATAAGTCTTAAAACCGATTTGATTTGCAGACAAATTAATGCACTTCGAAACGGATCTAACCAAATCAACGGTTGTCAAAAGTATTTGACCGGAATGCGAAAAAGTGCAAAATGTGAGCCAAGCTTGTTGACGCGCGATGACGAAGCTTCAACCGGAAAGAAATAACGAAAACGAGAACAACATTTCTGCATCCGGGAATCAAAAGTTTGATTGGATCAACGATCAACTTTCGTTTGCCTTCTGCAAATGAAACAAAAAATGAGCCCGGGGAAACGAGAATGAGTACGGGAATGTACGGGAATTGCACGCCGGGTGCAAGAACAAGAACCATGCAAAATCACCTGCAAGGTTCGCTGAAGTGGCTGAAGGGAAAGGTAAACAAAAAGGTTACAGGCAGAAAAACTGGGACTGGGCCGAATTTTCAGGTTTGTGTTAAAATGCAACCAGCAGCATGAGCGTCCTGCAATTTGCAATGCTATTTTACTTTTCTTCCAAGCCTGAAATCTTTTCAATACAGCTTTGTAATTATGCGAGGAGTTTAAGGAGATTTGTGGAGTAAACAATAACAGTCGCCGGTGGCTTTGTTGCTTGAAGTTGAAGCGTAGAGTATTCAAGCACCGCAGAACAACGACCTGCCTCCATTTGCAATTAAGGTAATTTACTACTTCGCTTCGATAAGGAAGTCTGAGTTAATTGTGTTTGGTTGGACTCGGACGGAATATTTGATTAAAGGAATTAAATTGTCGCGGATTAGCTTCAGCTGAGTTAAGAAATTAAAAATTCACGATGAAAAGTAGATTTTGAGTCCAACACAAGCAGAGGAGTCTAGCTGAAGAATAAAGCATAGACTTTATAAGTCAAGTTTGGCAAAATGCATAATGCGCGGAGAGAGAAACCTGTATTTCTCCGTAATACATAATTTGGACTCATATCAAGTACGTGAATGATGTATACGACAAATTGGAAGATATTTGGCATCTGTGCAATGCGATGTGATGTTATGCAGTGACCATCTCGTATTCAGGCTTGAGTTCAACCTTAAACCTGCCACTTACGTAAAGAATGGGAAAAGTAGAATTTGAGATCAATTTAATTGTACATTCAGTGATGATACGAAAAAATGTACAATGATCATTCACAAATCCACTTGACTATGACTGCAGCGTGGCTTGACTTTCTGACCATGAACAGAACTGATTTGGTGGCATTTGTGCATGGTGCAGACGAGAGTTGTCTTGTGTGCCGTGAAAGAAGATCTCTCTTTGCATACTCTATGACATGGTCACTAGCATGGCATCAGCATGGTAAAAGTCTTCTTTCGCACTTCGACCAGCTCATTGTTGGCTGTGCTGTCGTTTCGCGAATCCCATTTCTTTAGTGTGTGAGCAGGATCTATTGTTGCATAACTAGTTTCTCAACAAGTGACATAAGGAACACAGAGGCTCCTTAGCCACCAGGTACAGAGGGGCTGAAATGCAAAGGCGAAAGCCAGGCAATACCACTGCTGAAAACGAAACAAGCAAAGTGCCCAAATCCTAGCTCAAGCTTCAGTTTCTCAGAAGACTGAGTCAGTTTTTAATCAGTCGCAAACTATTCTGGTGAGTGAAGAGTCTCGTAATTGCAGTGGTGACATGAGACTAAAGTGACTGCGAACGCGTCAAGTGAATTGATTCTTACTTCATCTGGTGGTCAGCGTGATTGGTGGTGGTGATTTCGTGTTTCTTTCGGTTCTGGAACACTTGAACAGTGCAGTGCCTGGAACTCGTATCTTGAATTAGTAATGAGACTTTTGGATTGATCTACTAATATGGTAAGTTAAGTTAATAACATGTACGTGGCTTGGTTAACTCATTTTCCAAACTAATACAGCAGAAATGCTTGATGCTTCGAAAGTTTAAGAGTTAAGAAAGTTTCGTAGTTTCATTTAAAATTCCGAAGTCAATCCTCGCCCGTGATATGACTTCAAGTCACCGTCAACTTTACCACATTCGTCATTCTTTACGAAAAAAAAGAATTTTTTAACGGCGTTGGTGCTGGCAGTTCGTTTACAAATTGCTCGCGAGACTCCTGCCGTTAACAAAATTGAGAAACGTTGCACTTATAGATTAATCTCATACAGGCGAAATTTCAACCAGTATGAATTACCAGAATTGTATTTGAACAGGCCACAGTCGTGAATTATGAGTGCGCGGTACACATTTAATGAATACCGTAAAATATGCGGGCTCACCCATCATGGTCCATTCGATTTCACTTGCCATATAAAATCGTGCTCCAAATTCTGTCTAAGGTGAACGTGGCGGAGCAAATTAAGTCAAAAAGCCCACGTACGCGCTCGCAAAAGCTCGCGTACGTGCAGGATTTCATTCATCGTGCATGGTTAGCAATAGTTAATGGCCTTAATCAACATTAAAACGCTGCTCGTGTGGTATTTAGCGTAGTTTAGTCAGGAGTATTGTTTATTTTGTAATATTCAGACGTAAAAGCCATACGACTAACCTCATTTAGAAACTGAAACCGGTTTTTAACATTTGACCTACTCGGATGTGTGTTGTCTCCACTCGGCTGCATTCATGGCATGGTTGGCGTGTTGAATGGGCCTTCTACGTGCGAGAATGATTAAATGTTACAAGGCACCCAAATTGGGTTTGAGTGATTTACTCGTTATGTGATTGAAGATGATGCAAACTGCAAAGTTGACGAGCGAAAAATAATAACGCGATTGACATGCCAAAGACAGAACATTAAACAACAAAACTCGCGACTTGTGATTCAGCCACGCCGATGAACTGACACGCAACGAACGGATGCAGTCTGAACGAATTTCGATGGTCCACATGAACTACTGACACTGAATTTGATTTCAGGGTCATCCAACCATTTTCCTTCCCTTTCTGCTGCTCATCTTGGCAGCAGTCACTGTCAACACGATTCGCGTCCCTTCCGCCATTCCCTTCCCACACAGGGACGAACTAGAGTACTTAACGTCGGAGGAAGAAGAACGCCTGATTTACGGAGGAGATGAATCGGTCATCATGTCCAAAATTAAGGACATGCCTGATGGACTGATGCATCCACCAAATCCAAAATCTCTACCAGTGCCAACAATGGACCCACCACTGCCAGAGGGCCTTGGGAGGAGGCCTTCAAAGTCCAACCGAGGCTTCCCATTTCGGATCCCACGCGTCTTCCTTAAGGTAAGCGCCTGACTTTTTGTTGTGCTTGAAATAGATCAAGCCTTCACTACCCATTTTGGGCAAGCTTCTTACACAAATGCCAATTGCAAATGACACTTTCAGCAAGGAGCTCGGCTTATTACACCATTGAACCGAAAACCTCGAACACGGGTTGGCTCAGAGGTGCCCGTTCCGAGTTACCGTGCCCGGCCATCTTCTCTGGTGTCCAGTGAGCCAGATCAGTTGGAGGTTGCGTTCAAGAGAATTGAGATCATGGCATCCAGAGCTGGGCTCAACATGTCTGCCATGCCACGAAGAACTCAAATGCAAGTATTGAATCGCCTTGTGCCAAAACTTCCACCTAAACTCGCGTACTTGGTAAAAACGGAAATGAAGGATCCTTCCAACAAAATGTATCAATATCTTCCCGAACCGATGAAGGATCCATTGATTGAAGATACCCAAGCATTCGTGAGCTCGTACATCGAAGACGACACGCATTTGACGGACGAATTTAGTGACTTTTCCGTGCATCAGCCCGCAGCAGTGAAGAAACCAGATTTTGATGCATCAAAAGTCAGCATCACAGTCACGGACGAGGATATTGTAGAGTCACATGAACAATTTGGGCACTTGCCAAGTATCACGACCGAGAAGTACGACGATGACAAAGGAGCCCCAAATTTCGTCTTGATTCCTCCCAGTGAATTACACGAAGATCTTCACGACTTCAATTCCCACAAGTATGAGGCTCACACCCACAACATGGAAAGGGATCCGATGTACTCTCGAAATGTAAAAGAAACCAAAGCAAAATCGGCCTCATCACAGCCAGATTACTTGGACAGTCAATCTTCGGATAATCTGCCTTCAATCGTTTCATCCGCCAGTAAACCAGCGCAGCCATTGCGTGCAGACAAAGCACTGAAATTGGATCAGCTGAAAACTGCGAAACCAACAGTTCGCGTTTCTCTTCCAACCAAAGACCGTTTTGTGACAATTCCACAGCAAAAGACCAAGTTTCATAATCTGACCGAACCGATTCGAGTGAGCATAATCAGCAAGGACCGCATTTCAATCAACCGATCATCCGATCCGGTCGTAAAAGTGATACACATTCAGCCGGTTAAGCCTGTGGGAGAAGAAGAAAGTAAATCTGAGGAGATTCCTGCTGTGGTTGAGGAAGTGAAAGAAGAGGAAAAGAACCCAATTGCTGAAAACGAAGCACACAAACACTTGACTCGTGTCAAGCTGATCACAAAGGACGTTATCAAGGCCGAAGAAGACAAGTACAAACTGAGCCAACAGAAACAGCGGGCAAGGACCACAACGACCACAACCACAACAATGAGAACCACAACGAGACCAGCAAGCAAGAATGCATCCGTGGCAGCGCCCACAATGGATCCTGACATCATGCTAAAGTTGGATATGTACGACGATAATGATTGGTCGGAGAATACCAACTACGACGACTTTTGGGCAGACCAATACGACTTAACTGATGAGGAAATCGCTGCCACGGTGGCTGAACTAAAGAAGTATGAAGAACAGAGTGCAATCGACAACAGTCTGGAGCAGGAGTACCCATGGAGGTTGACTCCGCATCCTCTAGAATATCCAGGTACGTTTTTCGACATTACGTGAGAAGGCACAACACACCATTCAATAAAATTTCAACAAGTATTTATACGTTTCGTATTGTTTCGTATATCTTATTGAGCGGTCGAGCTGCTGTGCTTTGTCATTTGTGTTTGTGACTTGTGCATTGTACTAAGGTACATATGTAAAATTTATAGATCACCCTGACCATCCCAAAGACTCTCCAGAAGAGCCAAAGGAGAAGGACAAAAAGCCTGAAGCAGGTGCACCACCTGCCAACCGCCCACCTCCTGAATTTGGTGGCAGAAGACCAGGACACGGAGGCCACATGAGGAGACCACCGATGAGGCGACCTCCTTTCAGAAGACCTCCACCTCACCGTCGCCCTCCAATGCCCAGGCCACCAAGACCACATCTCAGAGTCAATGAGGTTAAAATCAGTGAAATTCCAAAGGAGTTCAGCAAAGAATGTGATTACTTCAGCGACGATCTCTGTCTCGTGGTTCAAGACTATCCGATGTGAGTGCACCAGTGCCTTTAGTGTATTGTGTATTTGTCGCCTGCTTCACTGCCTCGTTACTTTTTAGTGAGGCCATCAGCGAAGCTCTTGAAAAACATCCGGACGTTGCCAGTGTGCTCGTAAAAGAACCTGAGGTGGACAGATCATGGGTTGATGGAGTTCCAAGGACACAGGAACACAATTACAACTTCAAACACTACTTTGGACAGAGGAGAAGTGAAGAGGAGAGCACTAGCACACACCGCCACAGAGACTTTGCTGGTGAAGGAGGGTTCCTTTGCCCGAGCAAAGTTGCGTATGGCCAAGTCAAGAAGGCAAAGTCCAGCTCGACCGGCGAGTGGAAATATGTTGTCAACTTTGGAGAAAATACGCAAACATTGAGACTTGAAAAATGCTTGTAAGTTTTGAATTCTGATTCTGATTCTTCAGTTGACCTCAATGTGGCAAGCTGTGACGAGTTAATCATGGGGTCTGTTGCTTCTTGCTTGTATTTTAGGTCGCCAGGAAACACCTGCTCTTACGTGATGCCACATTACAGGACCGCATGCACTCAAGTTCACAATTATCATCGACTGCTTGCGTGGGACTCCGAAAAGGGGCTTCACATGGATGTCTTCAAGGTATTTCGTAAATTGGATGACAAGCGAAAGCAAGCCGACTTAATGTTGTTTGTGCGTATGTAACTATTCAGATTCCAACTTGCTGCACTTGCCATGTGCAAGGGTACTACATTCCGCAATCTCAAGGACTCGGATTTAGCCCACGAAGGCCGGACCTTCCGCCAAAGCTTAAGTTTGCCCCACCATCACTGAGGAATCCGTTTGCGAGAGGAGCAAAGAAAATGCCACCGCCAAGCCTCCTGAAGCCGGTGTCTAACAACAATCAGAAAAAACCTGCAGTAGTTGTCACCGACGTTTCAAATAAGCCAAACGACAAGATCAAGGAGCACGCGATTTCCTCATCTGCCAAAGAGCTGAAGGATGATCTTCACGATCTGCTGGCTCAATACTCGGCATTGCGAGAACGGATCGCGAAAAAGAAGAGTAATAAAAAATTCCCGAGAACTGCAATTTCTTTTGTCTTGTCTCACTTTCATGACCTTCTCATTTTTTACAGACGAGAATCTTCACGTTTCGTATACTGCCAGTATCTCCAACTCGACGGATTCACTGCGACCCAAAACACGAGAGTCAAGAAATCCCACCAAATTAAAACCACTGCTGCAGTTGAAGAAGTTGCAACTCATGAAGCTCAAGAAAATGAACATTACCACGAAAGATGGCAAATTAAAGAAGCCGTTCGCACGAGCTCGTGCAATGATTCTTGCGAGACTAAACAGAAAGCTCAAGTCATCGAGGTCAGGCAGGGCAATGCGGCAAGAACTTAACAGACTTGGCGCGGCCAACAACAGCAAGAATGGGAAAGGCAGTGGTGGAGTGTTGTCAATGGAGAGTCTAAAGAGTAGAATTCAGCTGCTGAGGGCAAGGCTGAACAAATACAATGAGCGCAACAAAATGAGGCAGTCATCAGTAGAAGAGAGACTTCGAGATACGAAATCTAGAATTAGCAATAAAGTAAGTAGTAATAGTCAGATCAATACGAGTAATAATAAGTCTACAAGTCATCGCCTTAGGGAAAGGAATCAACCAAGCAAAGTTAATTACTCTTACCATCCGATCATGGACTACTTCAACGGCAAAAAGCAACCGTGAAACAGAAACCGACACGGAATCATGCTCAACTAACGGCAGGCAGCGTACCTTCAAATTACGATTCAGTCTTTGATGAGTTTGCTTCGCACTTAATTTTTCAAGAACTTGATTGCTACAATACTTTATGTAAGATTATCTTGAGAAAATGTAGTAAGGCCCATTTTGTGCCATGTGAGTCATGTTGCTTCCAGGCAGTGTATAATTAAGCTTAATTTATGTGGTGGTTGTGGACTGTTGTGAATGAATCGCATGAATGTATTCTGGTGCTCATTAATTTATTTAAGCTTCGCCAGGAATGGAGATTCAAGTGGAGAACGACTGATTTTAATGTTATAATGTAACTTAAGGGTGTGATTGTAAATGAATGAATGCATGAATGATGAGTGAATGATTTATGAATGACTTGATATGAATGAGTGAGTATCTGCAGAATTTTGTATGCCCATTTTGTAAAGAAAGCAGTAAACTAAAAAGATTAAGTAAAATAAAGAGAGAAAATTTATTTCTAGCATAAAAATTCAAAAATATTAAACTTAAAACCTGGAATGAGTCTAACAAGAAGTTGACAAGGAAGTGACAAGCCCAATGAATGGAACTTGAAATGAACGAAGGATCACTGCAGCATCCCCAAACCTTGCTTGGTACTTTAGCCACCGTGCCCATATCCCATCCCGTGGTACTTGTGTCCATGATGGCCATGGCCGCCCATGCCATGCTTTGCATGATTGCCTACGACGAGAAGAGGTAGGGCTTTGAATAAGTCCCTAGACATTTTACGTCTCTGAAGATGGAGCGCTTACCATGGTACTTGTGATTTCCATGATGACCCTTATAACCTTTGTGATGGTCGTTGTGATGTCCTTTCTTGTGATGTCCTTGCTGGCCGTAATGATTCCTGATACGTGACGATAAGGATTAAGCGAAGTCCCATGCAATGGGCGAACTCGAACGCGATTGGAATCGGAACTTACCCATGATGTCCTTTGTTATGATGTCCGCCATAATACTTCTTTCCGTGGTGATCTGAAACACAGGATGTAATTAATGGAATACTTTTGTGCTTGAAATTCAGCCATGTAGTAAGCGTTTGATATTTGACTTACTTCCATGATTTTGGTGATGCGCTCCATACTTGCCATGGTGACTGGAAACGAATACAAACGTAAATGGTACTCAAATGCGTTGCAAACAAATTTCTCCTCGAGCGCGAGACAGGCGAGACACGATGAATTACGACTTGACTTACCCATTCTGATGGTTACTGTCGTAGAACTTGTGATTCATATTACGCTCGTCCTTGTGATACTTATTGTGGTAGCCAGTAGTCTCATGACCCTGTGTCGAGAAAACAGACTCGGTCAGGAATAATTGAAGTCCGGTGAATTGGTAAAATCATTACTCTAGCAAACCTTTTTGTTATTTCCATGATGTCCGTATTTATGCCCCATGTGCCTGAATGTAACCGAGCAGTTAACTTTGAGATGTACTACTCATTTGAACATATTTTTGATATTCTGAATGACTTCAAGTATCATACCCGTATTTTCCGTGGTGCTGATTGCCATGATGTTGGCCTACGTAAAATAGAATTAATTACATTTCAGAAAGACTGCATTCTTCTCAAAAATTCAAAGGCTATCAGCAATCAATTCTTCACAAGTCTGTCCAGTTACGAGCCAACCTTTTCTGAGACACTGACATTTCTTCGCTTACCTCCGTTGTGGTGGTGTCCATACTTTCCTCCATGATGCCCGTAGTGGCCTGTAGAAAAACGCCAAAACGATGGTAACCTTCTCTGATTTGCTTTGTGACGTGTGACAACTTTAGTATCACATGCTCATTGTCATTACCTTTGTGTTGCCCACTGTTATGATGGCCTTGCGAGCCGTGGTGGTGTCCTGAAACAAGAATTTGTGTGAACAAAACCGGTAAAATGCAAAATGGCGGCACGAAATGATTTCCAATGCGAATTTACACACTTTACCTTGATTGGCGTGATGGCCCTTGTTTCCGTGATGGCCTAATGCAAAAGGAATCGGCTGTCAATTCTGTGAAATGAATTCAGTATGAAACTCTTACCGTATTTGTTGTGGTGATTGTGGCCATACTTGCTCCCATAATGTTTATGGTGTTGACCTGTAAAGACGAGGCCAGTAATTTATGTGTGCATGTCTTTCGAAATTCGATAAAGGTCGTATCCGTATTCGGTTTTCATACCTGCAGCTGTTTCCAAATCGAAGGTGGTCGCTGACATTTGTGGGTTCATCCATGTCATTGCATGTGAGCTGGCACTTCCCATTAACTCCATGGTCTCATTTTCACCGTCACTTGTGCTGTTGCTGTCGCCAGCAATGATGACAATCGGACCTCCTCCATGCTGTGTACCGGCACCAGGACTGGAGTCAGTGCTGTTTCTGCAGTGTGTTACCAGAACAAAACACGACACGAGCACAAAATGCAACGCTCCTCTCATGATTGCCAATACTGATCAACTGATCATTAACCTCTCATCTCAGGGCATATTTAACTGTTTTCAATTAGTTCAGGAATTGGTGCATAATGCGACTGAATGCTCAAAATGCAGAAATTGCACATTTAAGCGTTCTTCGCTCTTCCATCCGCTCATGCCACAAAAGTATCAATCCAAATTCTGTGAAGCTGTTCTTCCCAGCATTCCAACGCTGTGAATTTGATGTGTGCAGACGAATGAGACAAATTTCACTAATTTCATAGTACCAAGCACATGCGTGAACAAAAACCTCTTCTCACACAGCTGCTGCATGTCAATTTTTTTCAAGTCTTGTCATCCTTTCTTAATTCCTATTCCTATCTTGGCAATATTGATACTTATACTACTACTAATACTAATAGGATATGATTCTGACTTCCTAGCAATTGTAGCATTAAAGTAGCGTAGCATGCACAGATCAAATAGCAAATCGACAGTAGACAGTAGCAAATCAGCAAAAGGGCAAGTCAGTTCAGACACAACAATAATTGCAACTGCCAGACGATGTCAAATTCGTGTCTACAAAGTCCGACATCCAGTCTTGTTTAGTTTTGATGAGGTGAATCATTCGCAGTTTACATAATAAAAAGTTCGAAACGCATAATGCGAGGCATCGTTGAAGTATGCGTGTCACACATCTTATGAGACATTACAATGAAGAATCATTTAGAAGAACTATGGGGATTGACCATTAGCCGATAGACGATTGCAATTTGAAGTCACTGAATTGAATTAGGAATTCCGTATCAAATGTCGAATTGAAGAGGAAAATAGGAATCAAGCATCACACACGCACGTAAACAAATCGAATGCACTTTCCAATGCTTGAATGAATGCTCAGTGAACCCTGACATCTCCAATTTAAGAAAATTCTGCAATACCAAATCTCGCAAAAAATGAAATCGCATCACAAAAATACCATGTGTGAGAAATGAACGCTGACGCTCGTCTCGGCTGCATCTAGTTTGACGCGCATGTTACGTAAGACGGAACAAACTCACGTTTCAAGAATTGATTGCTTTTCGGCATAGTCTTGCTTGTGTTGATGTTGACAAAAATTGAGGTAGGGCATCAAAATACGTTCACAATTTCCATCACAATCACAAAGTGACAACACTTTATTTCAGGGGTTGGATTAAATCATAAAATAAATATCTGACAAGCAATAACACTACGTTGCTCGTAATTAGCTGCTCTAACTGTTGACAATGGTCGAATTGGTCAAATTAGATCAGTCACTTTAAGAAGCGAATCAATCTCGAGCTTAAGTTATGCATAACTATTATTCTATGAGGATAAAATGTGCTCCGATGATAAAATTAGGCGAATGACTACACAAATTACGCATTCGACCATTGCAGACTATCATGTCATTGCGAAGGACCCGAAACTCAAACTCATGCGGCTTTTCTGTCGTGAAATCGTCGTTTTCTGTTTTCGCGGGACTTATTTTTTCCCTGGAATTTGGCTGTCGATAGTTTCCAGATACCGCACGCCGAATGTAGTTAGCCAGTAAGCCGAACTAATGATGAGAAAGAACTTGAATTGAGGAGCGTTCAGTTCAGATGTGGCAGATCTCAGCATCTAAACGACAAGATTCGGAGCAAGATTAGTTATTGTCAGATGAACAAATGATGGAAGCACACGTATACGATACGCAGTTACTCTGTCACTCACAGCCCACAGTAGAAGGGATCCCAGATTGAACATGGACGATGCCATTAAACTGGAAGCATGAATGAAATGATCGGGTTCAGGAAAAAATTACAATGAAGCAATGACGTGACATGGTTTATTGTAGTGAAAGCAATGGACTTACCAGTACAGGAATTTCTCCCCGGTTGACACTTTCTTCAAATGTTTTCTATCGACTAAATACAGCCAAGCCCCGGTTATCGACGTACCCAGTAAAACATTGGTTAAGTCATTGCCTTGCGGATGAAACCTGCTAACATCGAATATGTTCAGTCAGTACAACGGCAATAAGTAGAAATTAATGGCAATTACCTTCGTGCAAGTCCTGGCTGAACAACGCTGATTCCTAACCCTGTGTACGCCAGCGAACCCGTGAAGGGGATGTAATAATGTAAAATATTCGATCTGTTTAATGGTCGTTCCCGCAAAAATTTCCTTATGTACTCCATCGCTAATCTTGGTTGGTACTATAGTCACTTTACAGCAAAGAATGCTAGTAGAATTTTAGTGTCCACGGTTAAATTCAACTGCACAGATTTATTTCATCTCAACAATTTCGGTCCGTGCTCACTCGGAAATCTCGAAATACGAAAACATCCTCCCGAATATTGCATCTCGCATGTGATTATGCCAAGCCATGCGCTTCGACAAGCAAAACAAACTTCTTACTACGCTGCATGTGTGGCTTTCACGATGGATTGCCAACTTCGTTTCACCAATTCCAGGTCGAACGGGTACAATATAATGTTTGGCAACAATTCCTTGAGTTCATGTACAGTGCAGCCAGCGGACAACGGGACAACAAACCGGAAATGTAACATGCATGATAGGTTCCTCGATGACAAGAATGTTCTCTTTACTCCAATAATAAGTTCACAACCCTTTTAATCATCTGCTAGACTCGACACTGAAACAACGAATCAAGACGCTACAATGAAAAATAACATTTCGCTTTTGAGTTCTTCATTTCTTCTTTGAGTTTACATTTCTTAAACACTACCAACTTTGACGAAGAACATGTGACTGAGCACTCTTGGAATCTTGACTTAATTCACTTCTTGATAATTAAGGGTCCCACATTGTCACCAGTTTCCTCATTGTGTTTCTGAAATGAGAAGGAAATTCTGAATACTTCAACCAAACTTCAAGCCCCGTATTTGGTTCGTGTCTTTTATCTTACCGTATGGGATCCATCACAGTACGGAAACTGCAAGTGTCAAATAAACAGAAAGTCAACTTGCGCAGTTTGAATCAGTTAATGATATGAATTTTACGTTATGATTTTGTTTACCTTGTTGCTTTTCCAGCAACGACAAAAGACTTTCTTTTCGCCAATTTCCTCGATATCAATAGTATGGACTACCTTTGGTGAATCCTTGTCGATTTTTTCATTCACTTTGTTGGGCATTTTGGAAGAATCCTTCTTTACTGATGAACCAGCACCGCTGTAATATCTTTTGGCAACTCCGTCGGCTCCAAACAACGCTTGATATGACAGATACGAGGTTCCTACCACGAACAATGTCAACGGAGTCAATGAGATCCAATCACCAACTTTATGGTTGCGTTATACAGTACCGACATCGACATGTGAAACGCAAATCAGAAAAATGATCCAATTACATTTATGCATAATGCGATATGATACCGTTTGCACATTCAATGAAGTAATCCATATTTTATGGGACTGGTGAGTTGCGTAATCAAAGGTCAGTACATATGGGCACTCATTGCAATGGGCATAAAATGAATTTCGTTAAAACGTGCGTATCAAAATCATGTTCTTATGTCTCACAATAGAGATAGCTCAGATAAGAACGGCTGCATTGAAAATTGGGCCAGACTGCCAGACACAACCCAGCCAGCTTCAGCAAATGAAGAGCACGTTGATTCAACCAAGAACAGATTCAGCATTGCAATGAGTGACAGAATCATTAACTGCGGATTATAAATGTTATTACATATTATTGGCACTTACGTGATAAGCGAAGTATTCCAGAGAAACTTGAAGGTACTGGCAGACCAGCCAAATAACGTGGCAATGAAACCCGAACAGCTTGAGAAACTGATTCCATTTGTATGCAATCGGCGATTATGCGATACCCCTAAATTAATTTCTATGTTATCCTACCCTGAGTTGTACAATCGCTTAAAATTGCACAGAGTTTTCCTTATTTGAAACAAGTCAGGTGTTATGACCGTGAGCTACGCTTTCTTTGCTTTGATTTGGCGAGCTTTGGAATTTAGTTTCACAGATTCGCTTGCGTTGTGATGCTACTACGAAGTCTCACGCAGCAGCACGAGTTTCCATTCATTCAAAACCGGCTCTTTGTCAATTCCGTTTGGCTGAAGCTGTGATGGGATGGACCAAGAATGAGACAATGCAATCACAATGGGGCATGGGCAGATCAAGATCGACATTTCTTAGAATTTATTCAATCTTTCAAATTCATTTTCGACATGCTGAAACTTTCGACAAGGTAGCTTCATTAGGGATCATTGCGAAATCGTGACTGGATCGGGCACAATGCAATTGGCAGAAAAATCAGCTTGTCACTTGCAATTTATGCTTTTCTGTCAAGTAAGACTTCAAACTAATTTGAACCTCAATTTTTAACACTGTTGAATTATTATTTGAACCCTTGCAAAGGTTCAAAATTCTTCAGGACCAAGATGCATCACCTTCGTAGGATCCAGCAGCCCACAACCAATGAAATTGGACACATACGGTTTCTTACTACAGAAAAATGCAATAATTTATTACCGTTTCCTCACTTTTACAATAAGCTTCAGTCACTCCATTTTACCCCTCGAAACATTCATTTCTAGTACAATTTCTGTCCAACTGCTGACATAAATATGATACTGACAAGGTGAAAATGGTAAATAATGTGTACATTTTTGTCTGCAATGCTTTTTTTTGTAGATTTTGTAGTTTTGTATAAGCGATATGGCAAAAAAGTATAATTATGTCATACAACATTAAAGTTATATACTTTCTGGAGCAAGACGAAAGCAACCTGCGGTTCTTAGTTTTTTTTTTCAATGCCACCAAGCAATGTTCCATGTTTGACTGCGACCTGAGTTTAAATTCCGCCTGAAGATGTTCTTGCAGACATGGTGCGATCCTCACGTGGAGTAGGACTATGTGGAATACTATTGCCACCTTTCTCACTTGGTGTCTTGCTTGAAGGGCTCACTTGTTTCAAATATTCCTTGTCGTCAAATATTTTCTTCTCGCCCCCTCCAGGCTTGTGCTTAACGTTTTGCAAAGATCCAATCTAAACGCAAAGTTTGAAAAGCGTTAGCACGTTAGCTTATTTAGCTTCTTCCAATTTTCCAGCGTGGTATTGACGCCAATTAAGATTAATTTCGGGACTTACTTTTGAGGCTACTCCTTTAACTTCCACCTTCTTGGTCTCAACCTGTACAACAAAAAATGCTTAAGGAATCTCTTAACTTATTTGGCTAGACCCAAATAAAATCATGCTAACAAAAGTAATAAAAATATTTGTGAATTACTACAGGTTTAACCTTGACATTTCCACCAGATGGTTGGTAATTAACATTCGACAATGAGCCAACTTTCGATTCAGCCTTCCAGTTCAATTTCGTTTGAGATATCTTGACATTTCCACCACCAGCTCTGTGGGTCGCCGATGCAAGGGATCCAACTTTCGACTTTACTTCCTTGATATTTGGAGATGGTGTTGTTCCAACAGTAATTTTGTTCATTGGAAGTTCTAATAGAATAAAACATAGTATGCATAAATTTCCTTACAAAAAGAAAAAATTGCATCAAATATAATGTCGTACTCTTCACGACTTCTCCCGCATCCCCAGAACCAGCAGTGTTTGCTGGTGAATTTTGTGACGATGTTGAAGCTGATGGTTTGCGAGCCGATGCAGCAGCTCTGGCTAAAGCCACGGGATTTGTAGTTGGACTTGCAGCAGCTGAAACAATTAAAGTTTTATTAAAATCGGACTCGGACGGATTATTAAAGTAGAACAAAATAAGTTCGTTTCACTCACTCCGAATACGAGCAGTAGCAGTTGTCGGTGTGGTGGCTGGACTTCCAGCCTTCCTGGTTGCAGCAGAAGCTGGAGTGGTCTTAGTAGGGCTATCCCCATTCGTTTGCTTGGAAGGTCTCGGTTTAGTCTGCGGAGCTGCAGATGAAGGCGTTTTTGGTTTAGTGGTTGTTGGTGCCTTTGCTGATCCAGGCGCGGTTGTACCTCGTGCTGAAGGCTTTGGTGGAGTGTCCTTTGACGGGCCGTTGTTCGTAGGTCCTGCGTGTACTTCAGCCCCAATGCCTAAAAAGGAAATGTAGTAAAGAGAACGCATGAGAACTTGGCTGATTTGATTATGTGTCCATCATATCATGTACTATGTATTGATAGTGGGCGGCCACCCTCAGGTTCAAGGTCGTCGTGAGTATCGCACCATTTGCGTTTTGTAAACAAACCACCACAACGCAATTATAATAGAATGATACTTACTTAGTTGCTTCATTTGCTCGGCCGCCTTGCTCAACACTTCCTGTGACCCGCCATTGCTTGTCCTCGCAGGTGGTTGTGGAGTTGGAGTTATGTCAATGAGAGTCCCCTCCATTGTTTGTTCCTTTTTCGGTATTGCGTCCAATAATTTATTTTAAAAACTAGCAGGAATGCCAATACAAATTATTCAGATAAGGAGTCGGTACCGGGCGATAAAATTATAACGTTTAGTAACTTCCTGATTGTAGAATTCAGATAAAAACCAAAACAAAGGGTCTAAAATAGTGAATTAAAGCCAGAGAAAATGTCAATTGCTGCCTTTGTTGTAAAGTCGCTTAGTAAAACGTAGTTAGCTTGGGTTGGCTTCGATTCCCACAAAAAACTCAATTGAATTTTGACTTTTCTTATGGTCGTGTGTGTACACAAATCGTTTATAGCTTGATTGCCAATGAAGTCAATGAAATTAAACAAGTAAACCAAAAAATGACAGCACTCGAATGCGACTACGAGTACAGGATGAATGCTGCTGCGTACAAAGCACGAAAGAGTTAACCAAGCAAGCAGGGCACAAGTGTTTGCTGTATGCTGTTGCTTTCCGCTTGCTGCATTTACAAATCAAATGCGAAGCTACAGAATTAAATTGGACTTGGGTTTCTTTCCTATGCCGTACCATTGCGAGCCCGTGTTGTTATTATGCCGTGGCATGCTCCCTCACCCACCAGCGCAGCGAAACGCGTACGCGTACGAGGTGTGGCATAAAAGAAGTAGAAACCAGCCGAAGCTCAAACATGCCAAATGCCCATTCCACACAGTAGGAGTTTTTGAACTGAGATGAACTGACTCATTCTGTCTCTCGAGAGATCGATGGCTCACATTTGCCAGAGCCCGACCACTGTCGTACGGTGTGCGGTGCCAGTGCCCGTGTACACTGGTGAATGCGAATGGTCTGGCTGCTTCACTCGCTGAGCTCGGTTTTGGTGAATAAATAAATGCACGAAGAATCGAACCATAAGCTCCCACAATCCGCACTGCACTAAACACTAGCCAGTTATACAGCACCAGCGTAATCTTGGTCGAGTCGTGAGCGTACACATTACGCAATAACAAAGGAAACGCTCCAGCACAGGACTCCATGCATTTATACCAAAATATAGGCAGAAATCGGAGGAAAGACAATTGCGGTCGCGGTAGCGTTGCTGAATTTTTTTTACCAATAGATTTCGTGCTGCTTGCGTCGTTGTACAGTCATTTCCAATTTCCGATCCCGTAGCGAAGTCGATTAAGAACGAACGCAAAGTTAAACATGTTCCTTAAAACTAATGAACTTGACGTAATTTGGGAATAAAATGCTTGTCTATTTCAGCGGCTGCGATTCGACACCAGACCATGGATAATTGCATGTGCTTCGAACGCACGCTTAGCACTTTCACTTACGTCATTTTAGCTTTACCTTCGACGACAAGGGTACTAATTTTATTTTTTGCGAAGAAATGAGACATTTCGTGACAAAAGGCAAATTCTTCTCTTTTAATGTTCAAATTGGAAAAACAACGCAGAATGTCAAAGAAGTGTAAACCACAAACAAAAGTTAATGTCGTGCTCATGAATCATGACATAAAGAAAGTCACGCCGATAACTTCTCCCAGTATTGATTATTGACACAACAGTCGACGCGTGTTGATTTCCTGTCAGGTCGCGACTGTCGTCGCGAGGTACTTGACTTGCGAATAAAATTGATGCAATTTATTTTTATTGCAAACTTTTTGCTTGACGTTTTTTATATGAGCCTATTTTTGCACCCGGCAGGCTTGCTATATTCCATGGTTGAGTTAAGGCTACCGGTTGAGAACGAAGGACTCAGAATCAGAAACACAACGTCGCGGTAATTCTAATTAGTTTCTTGGAAAGAGAAGCGAAAATGCATGATACGATGATTACAGACTCGCCACTCTCTGCGATGCAGCCTCTGCTTCCGGTCTCTTTGATTCACGATTCGGATGCTTTCCTATTTGTTAGAGTTGGAGCAAATGGAATTGTATCTCGCGTTATCTTATCTCTTGAACTTGGCATGCATCTGTGTTCGCGTACCTCGGCCACGTACACATTGTCATTGTATTTCGCGTTAATCTGGGAGGAGTCTGTGTGATAGCATAAAATCGATTGTAAATCGTCGCTCGCCGAATGCTGAAATTAATGACGCATTTGCATTTGTACAGTAAGTTCCAGATTAACAATTTATGATGGTACATAGTAGCACGATAAATCCTACGGTAGACGTTCCTACCTCTGAGTAGCAGTTCAAGCCGCTAATTACAGATACAAATCCAAAATCCAGACGTCAGACTCGTGAAAGCGTTCTAGCATCGTCAGTATAGTAGTTGCAATGTTGGAGCAGGAATTCGGGTTTAAAATCTGAAGTCTTTAAAGTGATTCGCTGGTACAAAATGACAAAAATCCACAGCCTCGTCTTCACGATCGTTTTCGTGACTTTTACTCTCTCATTCTCAACACAACTAGTCAAAGGTAAGCTTTTTGTTTTCCATATTTTGTTTTCGCTTATTAAAGTTTCGGTGCAACAGATCAATTAACCATTTTTTCAGGGGATTTTGACGAATACGAAGTGATTCCCTACGAAAATGAGCAATACGAAGGTATTTTTTGCACCCACGTTGAGTCAAGAAAGTGTAGATTGGAGATACAGATTTCATTTACTTGTGATTTCATTTAGATGACCAGCAGATTGAATCGTTACTTCTTCCCATTATCAACCTGGTTTCGCCTACACTAACGTCTACAGATGCGACTTCCGTGTCCGAGCTGAATGAAACTTCAGAACCAGCAACGGACAGCTCAAGTACCGATTCTAGAGAAGATGGTTCTCCAGGTACAAGTACAAGTGGGACTGGCACAACGGAAGAGAAGGACGACGTGCCCACGTCCACGTCCGCATCAACGTCTATAGAAGGTTCAGTTACTAGCAGCAGCAGCACTCCACGACATGAAGAGACGACAATCACAGGAGCAACAACCGAAGTAGACGACACGAGTTCAAGTACCACGGCGAATTACTACCCTCCTTTCACCGACACTACAACGACCCAGAACGGGGAAAGCACAACCGATGAACCAAGACATGAGCCTGTCAAAGAACGCAAGTCAACGTGGGCGATTGCACTTGTTTCAATCCTAATTGTGTTTGCCGGCCTCTTCACGGCGCTGTATTGTTTCAGAAAATACATGCTGAGGTAAGTACCAGTTACGACAATGGATCGTGATGACTGGCAAGTAAGCACTTACGACTTACGCGGTTACATCTTTTGATTAGGAAAAGAAAACTGGATCGCAAGAGGTTGCTCAGTAATTCCTCACAGGAGGGATTCTTCGTTGGGAACGAGTATGGCGTTGGGAGTCTTTAAAAACTGTATCCGCAGTGCGCTATTATAACTTATCATTACGAATTAGCTACGCCATATGATATGAATGTGTTTTGTAAACAAATGGCACAAAAAATGTAAAAGGTTAATGGGAGTAAACCGCGAACGAAGATAAATTAATATGACGTAGTTCTGCAACAATTCTCGCATTTATTCAAGTTTTTGGCTTAACATAGCATGACATAACAATAGCCTGGGTCGGGTTCAATCATAACATGACCGAATTCGTTTCTTATCCCTAATTTCCTCTTCCATGACTTCTTTCACGATCTTACTCTTTAAGTGTGTAGAAGCACCTGGTAGACGAAACGTGATTTACAGTGAAATGCACAAAATGACAAATATATAACATTTGAACAGATTCGTTCATAAATATGTTACTGATTTGTAGCACACTCTTCCAAGGTATCTTTTCTTCAAGAACTTGATTTTGAATCCACAATTTATCGAGCATGCTGCTTACAAAATGGGCGACCAGCTTTGGCAAAGAAGCTTTGACCTTCCAAATTCTTTTTGCAGGCCTGAATAGTCACAACACGCAAAATTAATAGAAGAATATCCAAGATTCCGAAGTAAGGTAGAATATAATTCTGAGATCAAGTAGAATTTTTCTTACAGAGCAATTGAAACACTGCGAGTGGTAATTATTCGTCATCGCTTCCACCCATCGGTCACCTGCCTCGATTGGGAATCCACAGGCAAAGCACTTGGTTGTGAACATCTCGTTCCAATCTGTGAGCAGGAAAAGAAAAGCATGAGGCAAAGTAGTACCTTCGACAATTAGCGTTCGTTGAACTCATGTTGCGAACCCTTTTCACAGAATGGCCGCCCGTCCTCCAAGTAGAATGGAGAATTTCCAAACACAACACTGCAATGAGAACAGGCAAAGCATGTCGGGTGAAAATGTTGTCCAATCGCGTTCAGGCACTCGTTCTTGATGCGTCGACGGCATTTTCCGCATTCCGGAGCCAGATAACTCTCCCAGCAGTACTCGCAGTACAGAGCACCACGTTCCTCGACGAATCCAATATCAATTAGTGGACGTTTGCAATTCGGCGTGTTGCACTTGAAGTGCTCAGGGCAATAAATCTTTCCTGCGGTTGCGGTGATGAACGGTCCACTACATAAAAATTGTGTTTTTACCTGTTTGGTTGCTTTGCGTAAATGAGGTTTTCCTATTCTATACAAAGGGCTTTCAGCGCATACCGAATTTGCTTTTGGCAAACACCACAAATAGCAATTCTTGGGCCCGGCTGAGTCAAGATGCCCTTTCCTCGAGCTGGTATGATGCCTCTCCCAAACTGACCCTTTCCCCTTGCCGTGATCGGAGCTCCAGCCAAGAGACTCCCAGGCCCAGCAAAATTCGGCGGTCCACCAAAGGGTGGCCCGCCACCAATTTTGGGTGAAGGTATTGACACTGGAGGTGAGGGCATTGAGGGCACCTTGTTTGCTGTTGTCAGCAGATTCGTGACTGGTTTGTAGGGTACTTGGCTTTGCTTAAACGCCGGCTTCGGTGGTGCAACCGGTTTGTAGCCTGGGGTTGGTGAGTTGTAAGTGTTCAGAGGAGCTGTAACCGGAAAGGATGGCGGTGGGACAGATGAGTACGCGTTCGGAGCTCCGCCACCAAACGCAGCACCAGCACTTGACAGAGTTGACGTGTTTTGAAACTGATCAGTTGTCGCTCCCGTTCCGAAACTCGAGTAGCTGTTGCTTGCCGAGTAGCTGCTTTGCTGAATGGGAATCGTGATTTCCGAAACTGGAGGCGCGTTGCTGCCCATCATTACTTGATCCTCGTCGCTTGACTTGTTGGCTGGGGGCCATACAAACTTTGACCCAGATTTCGTGATTGTCTCCGAAAATGAAGATGATTTCGTTTCATATATTTGACTAGATTTGGTTGATCCTCCCACTGAAGACGGAAACAAGGGCTGTTGAATTGGAGCCTTGACCGGCGACTTGGGAGCCGTGACATGATGCGCCTGAGTGGGCGAATGCTACCATTGCGTGTAGAAACAAACCACATGTCAGCACAACTGTTTAAACACTGAATTGAAGGCTGATGTCAAATTACGTGATATGGCTGCGGAGCAATGTTGGCTGCATACGTGTCCAGAGATGGCAATGGTGCCGTCGGAGCCTTCTTGTACGCATAGGGCTTTACGTTCACCGGGAGAGTCTTCTTCGACGATGTTATTGTCGAAGAGGCTCCTCTGTAAAAGGGCAAGTGTTAATTTATGTGACACAAAAATTGCGATTTTTACGGGTTTAAAGGCATAAGTGTCAACAGTTATGGATTTAATAAAGGCTACCAGGATTTATTGCGACTGGGGAGTTATTGAGCACACGAGACGACACAAACACATAGATATTGTGCGGCAAATATCTTACATGTTCTCATAAGTATTCTCAAGGGCTACGTTCTGACCATTTTGCAGCGCAAAAGTGTCAGGCTGCAAATTCTCATTTCCGTAGCTGTACGCGTTTAGGGTGCAGGCAGGCAGCATTGGCATTGGGCGTGAGTCGAGCAGGTTGCATTGTGTATAATTAGAACGAAGCATCAGCGTCAATCATGCGACGAGATTAAATTCAATGCTTAATATACAATATTATCAGATGCGACAATTACGCAAGCGGTTTAAGCTTTTCACAGGCTGAGGCATTACGTTGCGGTTTGTTTTGCAGTTCAGCATTTTGCGTTTGCGTATTGTACAGTATTGAAATAATATTTTCCTGAAATTATCATACCTGTCGATTGAAAAGATATGCTTTGGAGTTTGAGTTGGGATTGTTGTGTAAGGTTCGAGTCCAGGGCCTGGAGGATGAGCCTTTGAAAACGATTTTGCGTGAACATCGCAGTACAGCTTATTGTTGATATTAAAGTAACCTGAAACAAGAATTAGTGCACTCCAAAATGCTTGATCTTTGAAAAATGCATCAACGCTCAATTTACCAATATTTTTAAGACTTTGACCACAAGTGGCGCACTTGAAGCATTCGACGTGCAGGTTTTTGTCCTTGATGCGAACAAAAACGCCTCTGCAAAGTAATCAGTGAGACAGTAAGGCAATTTGTTGGACTTCATTTTGAATCGCTTTGAGATTTCAGAATCTGCTGAGGCTTACACAATGAGTCGTTCACACTCCGAACACAGATTTGGATTTGTACCACCTCCACCTCCTCCTGAGCTTCCTTCTGGCTTCGTTTCCGGTGCTTTCACTTTCTTCAGTAACGACTGTTGTGTCATGAGTGAAGGTGATTGTTGAGGCGGAGCATAATTCGAAATTGGGATCTGAATACCTGCAAATTAATTATACGGAACCTACGTAAGCAATTCATCTTGGTTTTCAACACGACGTGGGTCTTGAAGTGAAGATCTGCACGTACTTCGGTTTTCCTCATCCCCGGCCGGCGCTGCTGGCTCGTTCTCAACTTCCTTCAGCATTTTATATACTTCGCTGTTCTCGTACTTGTACGGTTTCTCATTCTTCTTAAAGTCAACACTGCAAGGCAGGCAGGAGTCAAAGACAAAACAAATTAATGATTGTAATGATGAGTAACCAAGCGTGAGATTGTTTGCCTACCCGACTGCACCACCTGCCAAAACTTCCGCCTGTGCTGACAACGTCTCCTTGATGGCCTGCTCGCTATAGATGCCGATCGGGCTATTAAATTGGTTATTAATGAGCGCTCGACCGTCCTACAAGCAAACGTCATCAATTTACAGCAAATGATTGATCAGTGCAAAAGAAGGAAGAGTACAAGGAGAAAAGTTCTTTCGATAAAAGTTAGAAGCTACTGGTTATGGTCGTCCCGGGCAGCAATTCAAGGTTCAAGCGACGCATGGCCTGAGTTGGCATAATCGGTGACATTTCTGAGAGACACGCAAATCGAAGCGATAGAAGGGGCTACTGTACGAAAGAATATAAGAATACACCTGCGAGAACGAGAGAAATGGGGACAAAGTCTAAAGGAAAGAATTGAGTTTATTAGTCGAGTTGAGCAGCAGCAGCTGGGAGTGAAAGTTAAGTCAGCCATTAATGCCACAACATCAATGGACAAAAGGAAGAACCTTGGCGTGAGCGAACGGCTTGGCTCTTGAGTTGATGCCGCTAGCTGGAGTATAACCCTTGCCAACCTCTTTTTTCAAACTTGTCTTGGTGTACAGCTTCTGCTGGGAGTTCACTTCTCCCAGAGGAGTCACTTTCGGCATCCACGTGTTGGTGGCGCCCTTCTGCACCAGAAGCTCGACGCTGTTTCCCGAATTCATTATCAAGTCCTGCGCTTGCTTGTGTCTCAACTCAAGAGCGTCTGCGTTGTTGATGCGAAGGAGCGCGTCGCCTGGTGAAAGACCGCACTGTTCTGCAATGGAGCCGCTGTTCACCTGAAAGCAAGCAGAAGCAAGGCAATCGTCAAGAAATTGGGGCAATTAGGCGAGGTATTGAACAGTGAGTCATTAGCAACCCTGAAAAATCATTCATGAGCGGAAAAATGCGAGCGAGCCTTGAATTCGAGCGAGTGAAGCTCAAGCTGTACGAATTCTTGGCTCATTGTTATATTGGATGAACTCATATGAAGAAGATTATGAAGATATGTATGGATGTGAAAGGAGTGTTATGCTTCAAAGATAAATATTTGAATATCTATCAAGATGCAGAAGAGAAGAAAACAACTTCCGTACTTTATGAGAGTACGAACAAACCGAACAGAAAGGGAAAAGGGCAAACTCGTAATCGACTCTGAACTCAGAATCCAAGAATCTCAATCTTCATCTCCTCGTTTTCTTTGTTGTATGTTCGTTCGCACTGTGTGTAATATAATCACGATCTCTCCCTTTCCACAATATATTATTTTTATCTTTCGTATGCAAACAAATTGCATGAATATCTTATAACCTGCAATCTGTGCTTTTTCTGTGCCCATGTGAGTTGCGAAGAGAGTCTAGCAACAGCAACAGCGATGCGGGACACATTCGCTGCATTGTATAATGTACTACAATCGGTTTTTGCCAGAAACTAAAAATAGCTTGCGAAAGAAGTCTGAAGTCTTGGAAATCGGAATCGCAGCACAGCAGAATCCAAGGAATTTGAAAGTTAATGCCTGTCGTGTGCAAAAATATAATTCTATGCGCTCCGACTGCCATGATTTCGTTCATATTTTACGAAATTCATTTTATAATACCCACTCACTGAAAGCGAGACTTTATGATGAGGATGAAGACACGAGCTGTCGTGAATTTCTGGCAGAAAGCACGGAACCGATTCTGAACCGTCTTCCAATTCAATGCGGGTAGATTGCTTGGTTCTTGCTGCTGGTGCTGCTGTTTCTATTGGAAGTATTTGGGTCAAGTACCTCCTCACGCATGCAGAATCACACCAGCTTGACAGATTACGTGAAATCGGGGATTAAACGAATTGCGAACACGAACACGGCAGCGGCAGCGCAGCACAGTGGAATTTGGGCAGAGTGTTGGAAATGCGGGCATCAAATGATTAATCGAAGCCTGCTCACTTACCTTGAGAATTATTAATGGTTGATTAAAATCCTTTCCTCCGTGAATGCGAAATCCCCAAGATGAGCCTGTATTGGGTCTTGTCAGTCGGATCGAAGTCATGCTCTTTTAATCACACTTACTCGCTAACCACTCCCCTGAATATCAACTAGAAAGATAAGCCTAGATAATGGCGCTGTAAGACAGGCAAAGTGCAATCTCCAGCACCGCGTACGTTACAGCGTCAGCGACAAGACAACGTTCGTATTTACAAGACACCGACACGACACGAACGCAGAGCCTCGAGAATTTAGAAGTGGCAACGGTTGGAAATTCTCTAAGCTCATTCTCAAAGACAAAACTGACGAATCCTAAAATTCGGATTCTAGAAAACTTTTTTATTTCTGGTTCGCGTCTACAAAGAAGCATTCATTCACATGCAAAGAAGCCTCCTACCCTCTGCAAAGAAGCTGCTGCTCGCGTCTCCATGCTCCTGTTCTTCTTGGTAATGCCTATTTTTAAACATTGGTTTTAAATTTCGCCAATTCGCCAACAAACTTGACTTTGCAAAATGTGTTTTCAAGGGGTGTGTTGTGTTCGGTATTAGTCAACCAGGAAAATAACACTTTCTTTGCTCGGACTATGTTCCAACACACCAGCGACCAGCCCAACCCAGCGCCAGCTTAGCGTAGTAGATCCGAGACTCCGACTCCAAGCTCGTTATCAGAATGGCACATCATGCATGCTTGCATATGTGTGCTAGTGGACTTGTCAGACTCACAGCGGCTTCCAACTAACATACCTCGGGTATTTGAAGTTGAATTTCGAATTTCGCTATGTGAGTAAGAATAAAGTTCGGTTCAGTTCAGCGATGCAAAGCAAACATTTTTCGGTGACGACGTAATCCATGCTCGCTCATTTAGCCTCAAAGCATTCGCATTCGAGTGTTATTTTAATTCTGCTCTAAATTGTTTTGATTTCAATTTCAAAAGCATCCGGCATGCAAATGAAGAGGCTCCAACTCAATGACGTACCACACGAAAGAACATCTTAATAAGCCAGGGACTAGGCACTAATGTGTGCTTTCTTTCGGCAATGCGCCTTTGAAAATGAAAGGAACATTCTTTCAAGCCGTAGTTCATGGTGTCTGAACCTTTTGAGACTTCTAATTAGATTGAAGCCCTTCTCTGTCTAATAGAACTTGATTGCTTTCGTGTTAAATTAATTATTAAAACGAATTTAATAACAATTTGACAACCTTGAGCTGAATTTTGTTTGCCCTATGAAGCTGTGACGTAGATGTTGAAGACGGTTAGCAGTTAGCGGCTTAGCACGGCCTCGAGGTGAAGTTCGCTGTTCTCGGAACTGAAACCCTGAAGTGATGTAATCGAATGAGAAACAAACCGAGGGCTTGTCACTTGGGCTTTCAGTTGTGTTTTCGTTTGAAGATCATTAATTTACGTCAAAAAGATCATTATGACGTGAATATGCATGTAAAGACTGGAATGCTTAAAGCCTGATGCCCAATGCCTTGACAAAAGAAAAGAGCCGACGCCGCAATTCACACAATAAAATGTGCCATGCATGCTATACGGAATAATACCTCATTCATGTCCTTAAACCTTTGCCTATTGAAGGACAAAGGATATTATTTGAGCCAGTTGCTTTGTGCCTTGCATAATGCATTGTCATTACAGGCGCTGAGCTGCAATCGAGCTAAATCCTTTAATTATATTAGAACAGCCTCAAATCTATGGAGATATTCAAAAGAAAGCAATTTGACGATTTTCTTAAGCTGTATTTAAAAACAGACGAACATCGCGCTGAAGACTGAAGACGACGCTTTGCTGCTGTGATGCTGCACTGTTTAAATCTGCGCTCATGGCTCATGTCTTTTTGGAACAAAACCAGGATATGGATTATGAATCGTAGACTCTCTGTAATTACTCGCAGTCCGTGCAGTTAAGTTGCTCTATTTAGATTACTACTTCTGCTTCTCCTCCGCTTTGCTTGCTAGGAAAAGGAAGTTTGGATGTGCACTGCTTGAAAGATTTGTCGTCTCCGTCCCTTACTTAATTCTGCTCGGCTGCGTTGACACGAAACGCGACCAACAGTTTCCTTATCCACAGCCAGTAAGCACGCATGAGAATTTCACACTTGAAAGACCGAAGCTAATGAATCTTTCATAAAATATTTTATTTCATAAATCTTTCGTTCGGGTGCGCCAAACAACGTCATACGCTAACGATCGAATCAAATCTCGTCGTGCCTTGCCTGCCATGATCTTTTGGCTGTTGGCTCTAATTCAATGCTCACGGACGCGTCGTCGTCACATTGTCGTGAACTTGGTCTCTTTCGAATTCGGAGTTCGATCTGTTTTACTGGATCACGTTCCTTTCCTCGTCTTATACCTGTGAAAATCGTACAGGAAAGTTCGTAATTGGCTTCGTCGTCTCGTCGCTGGTGTCTGCCACATCGTTTGTGATGCTGATCGGTGATCCTAATGCTGAATTCATGTCATGTATAAAATGTCTGGCTTGTCAGACACAGCCATGGACAGGAAGGTGAAAAAGATTATATTCATCTATAAAGTATTTAGAGATAGAGCTCTTGAAGCACAGCATCACAGCACATCATAACAGCAAGCAAGTTCCGTTCAAAAAGTCGGGACAGATTCTTTGCAGGAAAATTAGAAATAAAAAACACGACTACGACTTCGACGAAAGACGAAAGAGAGATCGAAAAGCTTTCTGTGAGGAATATGAGACGTGGCATGTTAGTCCTGACAGAGCCAAAGAGCTCAGGGCTTTACTCGTTCTCACCATCCATGTTCCTTGTTCGCACTGCCGCTCTCCATTCTCCGGTTTCCTTTCCATCTGTGAAACTGAAAACAGTTTAGTCCTGGTTGCTTTAATGGTTTACTATTTTTCTCCTTTACTTTGAACAGATTAGATCGAAGTCTTTACAGCATCCATCCACAAGCGCTACGTACACGACACTCAGCTAGCCTTGTATTGCGTGAGACCAAAGACAAAGATAAAAAATTGATCATCCTCTTCTTGTAAGTTTTACCACGAAGCGCAAACATTCACGTCGACCTTTTCCTCTCTCCACCTACAACACGGATAGCACTATTGAATTGGATTGCATGCAATGCATTCATGACATCTGCACTGCCACGGACAGATCAATAGCTTCATTACTGGTGATAAGAAAATTGCGAGTTTGATCGCAATCATACCGTCGCTACAGCGTAGCCAGCTTGAATAACAAAAACTATACTGGACCATACCATGAAAACAAAAATATTGGTTATGTAATACTAGAGTAAATCTCGTAATCGTATAAATCTTAATCTACTGGTTTCAAGATTGCGTGGTTTGGTTTGATGGAAGTATGAACATAAATAGTGTCAGGATGTTAAAGTTCATTGAAAGTCAAACAACGTTTAATTCCTGATTCGTTGTTTGTGCACAGGAATCAAGGCTTGTAAATATCTTCTTTGTAAGTATCGCGATTAATATTCACGAAATAAGAACATTTTCTGCTCCTGACGCTTTGGTTAGACTATTTGTGATAAATATCTGGTTTTGAGCCGAAAACAAGTCCTAAATAAGTCAATCACTTTCGGATGCATTCGTACTTGGTCATTGAGCTCGTGCAATCAGTGCCTGCTTACTGAGCACGATGCTTCGGTTCACAGTAATTGAATAAGGCCGTCGGTCATAACTAATGGGCCCCCTCTTATCTGGGCGCAAACACAACCACACATCCACATTTGTGTTGGTCAGCTCCAAAAACTTTTTTGATCAAAATTCCATTACAGTAGTCACAGCCGCGACCGACTGCACAATCTCTAATCATTCCGTTGCACACACAAACTCAAGTGACCAAGTGTGCAGCGTAATGATGACACACAACTCCAAACAAGAGTGAAAACTTTCCGGTGGAGTCCACTCAATAAAAGTTAAGTTGAATCCATGCATGCCCTGAAAATGGGCAAACTTTTGTCTGCTCTCGATTACATTGTTCCAGGAAGTGGAAGTTCCTTTCCCACCACGCCTGCTTGCCTGGCCGGACAAATCTTTGGAGTCTTTCAATGTGAATGGTTGCGTACAAATTAGTACGAGGCTATATCTTCTTCAGCATCATTATAGTCGTAGTCGTATAAGTGGTCATGGATAACTTTGTGCAGCACTCAAGGAGAAATTCTAAACTACGAAGAATCTCAATTGGTCAGCCACTTCTAATTGAATTCTCATTCAATTGCAGCGTATTTGGAGTACGAGGCCTGAATGAAGACATAATTTCTGATGGCCACTGTAATATTCAAGTTACTTAAGTTTAGGTTTGACACACTCGTCAAGTTGATAATGAATTTGAGACCACGAGCAAGGCGACCCTTACAATATTCTCGTCCTCGTGATATATGAAGACACTTTCCAATGAATAATTTATGTATATTGTACGCATTCTTTCCCGAGAAGCTCTCTAAGCACCAAGAACTAAGTCGAACTCAAAGTACGTGTACTCCAGTTTTAATAAGGATAATAAACGCAAACGCAGGACGAAACACATGAGACCTCTCGACTTTTAAGCCTCATTATTATTAATCCCCATTTAAAAATATACTCGTACTACTTATTTGAGCTGTTATATGGAAGAGGACTGGGTGCATGTGTCCAGTGGTTATTCTCTGTATGCACTCACTCGTGCCTTGTATAAAAAGATGATGTCAAGTCACAAGGAGCTGGCCGCCTGTCTATGCCAGGGTGTGTTAGTGTGTTGGTACCGACTTTATACTTTGCTAATAATAATTGTTACAAGTATTGCGGACAGAACAAAGTGAACACGATCTCGGCCGTCTAAATTATTCAAGTATGTGACATTGTACGCACATCACAGTCACAGTCCTAGACAGACAGTCGTGCACATTCTTCCGAGGAGCTGAAACAGATGAGAATCGACCAACGTGAAAAAGTGCCATGAGTCTGAAACAGACTAATCAATCCAGGCAAGAGACATATTTCAAGACCTGAGAATGGACGTGGAAATGTGAACGTGGATGTGTTTTTTGCCGTGAACTTTGTCATTCGAGCGTTTCAGGATCTCAGTTATCGGTTCATTGATTGAGATTGAGATGTGAATCAGCATATTCCACGTCTTTCCAGAAGTTCTTTCATATTTATTAGCCGTAGTTGAGTGCTCGTCCTGTCGCTCTACGCCGAGCACGCATTTATTATGAATTCATTAACGCATTTAGTTTTGTACGTAATTGTATTACTTAATAACATTTTATCTCAGCATCACAGTTCGCTTTTGTTAGTCGCATCGCATTCTAGAAAGTTTAGTTCTCGGGAACTGCTCACCACGAACTTCCAGAGCATCAGTTCGACTGACGATGATCTGGACATTTGCAAAGCATTCCTACAGGGTAAGTCTCGGAAACGACGCCAATGGAACTGTTATACCTTTCACATATTAGAATCTGTTTTTTGAATGAAGGTAGTGACGGTGACATTGCACTTGGGCAAACAGTGCAGCTCCCAAATAGGAACTTCGGTGGCCATGAAACCAGGACTGAGGGAAGGTCATCCAGGACAGAGGAAAGGCCGCGGACTGTCAGCCAGAGTCCAATTGGGTTGGTGAATGTAAATTTCTTTTGTTTTTGAACCGACCTCACCCTAAAATCCATAACGCTAGCCTGTTCCCTTTACTCATACATTCTCGATCCTCGTATGCTTGCGTTTAAAGTATAATTTATGATTCTTTTGCCAGTCGAATGAAAAATTATCTAGAAACAATAGCAACATCACCAGCGCTAGTCACAACCACAGACAAAGCAGCAGCAGCAGCAGGAACGTAGCGAGCATGAGAAGATGGAATAAATCCGTCTCTGTACTTGAGTTGCCACAAGACGAATCACTGACGAAACAACAAGTTGTTGCCTCTCAACCAGCTCGTACTCGTGATGGAGTTGGAAGCAGCACGACAGGAGGACGAAGGCGAAGAAAGCGTGCTGCAACAGCAAGACGCGAGCGCATTTGGGATTTTGGAGTAATTCCGTATTCGGTAAGTCTTTTTGCCAACTGGGACTGGAGTATCACTCTTTGATGCATGACGGAGAAATGAAAAGAAACATGGCTCGGTGAATTTTTCGCAAACTGCAACAATATAGACAAAGTAGGGCTTCTTGTTCGTGGATGGTGTGCCACGTCGGATAACGGCAAGAATCTGTTTTCCAGCTTCAGTTTCAATATTCCCATCGAATTCTTGGGAATTAAATTGAATAGATTCTAAAGTGTTCTTCATTTTGGCCAATAAAGTATATGCCGATATTTTCTCACGAGCGGCTTCATTATCCATCTTTTGTTTCTTTCTCAGTTCGATTTGCCTAGGATTAGTATCAGGGACACAATTATAGGATTATAGTAAGTACTAAGCATGATCATAGAATACATGAATATGGCAACTAATAACTTACTCTGCTTCGCTCCTTCGTTTCATACATGCTCGCTTATGCGATTTCATAGCATCTGGGGAAGCGTGTTTAAATTCACAGCCTTCGCCGTCACATTCCAGCAATTCGCCAGTTTCTTGTCTTGCAGCTGGAGATTTCGCAACCCAATTTTTTCGAGACTGATCTACCTTTTTCCTGCTTGTTGGATCATCTTCTCTTCGTATTAATCTCGAGTGGGCATTTTTTGTCACCTGATGTTCTGCTTTCTTTCTTCTGCATGTTCCCTGCATTGCATTCTTGCTTTGGCTAACGATGGATAAACTCTTGAGCAAATTTTGCCCCTTAATTCATCGCCGACTTGTTCCAAAAATTGGTCGTTCTTACTTTCCCCAAGGGCTTTCCTGTTACCTTCCATTTAAAAGAGAAACAATAGTTGAAAAGGACAAAGAAACCTAGCCCACGAGTATGGAATTGATGCTAAAATAATTAAATTAATTAATCGGTTTAATTAACAGGCTAATTTTATTTTGCGACCAGCAAAAACTGAAGGAAAACGAAAGCAAACAAAACGAAAGCCACAAAATGAAGAAAAAGAAAGCATACAAACGCATTTCAAAGCACATTTTTATTACTTTGATCAAGTTATTGAACAATTGCCACTAAATAAGATGCATATTGTTTTATTTTTGTTTTGCAGATTGATGGGAATTTTAGTGGAAGCCATAAAACTCTTTTCAAGCAGGTTTGTCAAGCTGCAAGCTCTCTCGTTTGCCTCCAACTTTAACCCAGGCAGCCATCGTTGAGCTGCGCTGCGCCGCGCACTGTTTCAGGCACGATCCAATTTAAAGCCTGAGTCTAAGCAGGCAAGACAGGCCAGGCTCTAGGCACATGTGCCATGTAATAATTTTCACACATCATTAAAAATTCGAACGCTCTTTCACTCATTTATTATTTACGGCTAAAAAACTAAAGTGAATGTGAGATGAAAGATTGAATAAAGTAAAGTAGGACCTAAAAGAGCCATGGCAAGAGCAATACCACCGTCATAATGTCTGCTTGGCTCTTGTTCTTGCCAATACGGAATGACAGTGCTCTCGTAATAATAATAATCCGTTACACATAATGCCTGAGGAATAAAGAAAAATAGTCAAACGTTGAACACAGCAATGCACTTCCAGCATCGAGCCTTTATGCCTTTATGACATGGTCCCTGTCTTTCCCCTTTGTGCCATGTGTTAAATCATGTGGCTAAGAGAATAGCTAAGCTCATACTTTTTTAAACAGACGGTAAGGAAAATGTAATAATAATGCTGGAATAAGTCGGCGCTCCACGCGAGAAATTCCTGGTGAAAGTCACTGCGGCATTGTTTCTCGTTCCACATTCTAAATGCAATGCTAAGCCACGCAAAATAATGCGAGGCGAGGAATTCCATTAAATAATAAAATGCATTATGTTGGCTCGTTTTTGCAGGCCATGCGTCATTGGGAGAATAATACGTGCGTTAAGTTTGTGGAGAAAACGGAAGAACATCCGAATTACATTGTTTTCACCGAGAAAGCGTGCGGATGCTGCAGCTTTGTGGGCAAACGAGGCAATGGACCACAGGTGAATAATTACTCTAAACCACGTCATGTTATGCCAGCATGTTTCACTTGACACCGTGGGCTCACTCTTTGTAGGCAATTTCCATCGGAAAAAACTGCGACAAGTTTGGCATTGTTGTCCATGAACTCGGTCATGCTGTGGGCTTTTGGCATGAACACACGCGGCCCGATCGAGACGACCACGTCGTAATCATACGAGAGAACATCATGACAGGGCAGGAGTACAATTTTAATAAACTGACACCCGACGAAGTTCACAGTTTGGGCGAAACTTATGACTTTGACTCAATCATGCATTATGCTCGAAACACGTTCTCAAGGGTAATGGTCATTAACGCACAAACCACAAACTCTACGGTAGGCCTAAGTTTTAATGGTGATCTCATTGAATGCAGAGTACGTTCCTGGACACAATTCTACCACGAGAGGATCCAAACTCGCGTCATCGTCCTGAAATTGGTCAGCGTATTCGGCTCAGCAGTGGCGATATTGCTCAGGCCAACAAGCTCTACAAGTGTCCAAGTGAGTACGTGCATGCAAACTGGCGGCGACCACAAAAACGCAGTAATACCACACGATGCGACCTTAACCTCTGAATTTTCAATGTCAGCTTGCGGTAGGACGCTGCAAGACCCGAGTGGATATTTGGGTTCACCGTACCACCGCACGGGCAACAACACCGTGAAAGTGACTGACGAAGACGGCGAGCGGTGCGAATGGCGAATCGTGGCGACACATGGCGAGACGTAAGTCTAACTGATTAATTAAGCGTTTTATAATAATTAACTTTGAAAGGTTGAACAAGGCTTTGATCATTGAACAAATAATTTGCAACTTCACAATAACAATAACTGACAAACAATGGAGTTTAATTATTGCAAAACCCGAACCCAAATAATATTAAAAACACGAATATTATTGTTTGTTTCAACAAATAAACAAACAATTCATCACAAGTAATAAATTGCATCCATTTTATTCCTAGCATCATTCTCAATGTCACCGACTTGGACCTTCCGTACTCCGATGGGTGCAAGTATGACTACCTGGAAATACGGGATGGGTATTGGCACAAGAGTCCACTGCTCGGTAATTCCACATTAACAATAGGAAAGTAAACTTGACAGTGAATTGCATTAAATCCGTGTGTCTTCTACTTTTGCAGGACGTTTTTGTGGTCCTAACATAAAGTTTGAATCGCCAATTATTTCAACGGGTGCACGTATGCTCTTGACCTACGCTACAACTAAGAATCCAAGTACATACCGTGGATTCGCTGCTAATTACGAAGGTTTGACTGTTGACACCGTTTTATTGTATATGTTCATCATTCATCAGTGATTGATGTTACAGCTGTTTGTGGAGGCGACCTCGTGGAAGAATCCGGACACTTGGAGTCACCTAACTTTCCTGATGAATACATCGCATCGAAAGAGTGCATCTGGAGAATCACAGTACCCGTTGGGTACCAGGTAAAAAGGAGGAGACCATTCGTTTAAACTTTCTTAAACAGCATTATTACAGTGCGAATTTGGTCCTAGGTTGCGCTCACATTCCACTCTTTCGAGATTGAAAACCATGAGAATTGCGTTTACGACTTTCTTGAAGTACGTGACGGATTAAGCCAGAATTCAAGTTTAGTCGGAACATATTGCGGTTATTACCCACCTGGGCCTTTGACCTCCAGCTCAAATCAACTGTGGGTCAGGTTCGTATCAGACGGTAGCGTGCAAAAAGCTGGCTTCTCCGCTTCGTTTCTGAAAGGTATGAACATGGAGTACGGACTAGCAGCCGGTATAGCCTTTGGAGCAACCTCTAAACTATTATTCATATTTGCATTATTGCAGAATTGGACGAATGTGCAAAGGGCCTCGACGATTGCGAGCACACATGTAAAAATACCATCGGTACGTTCTCACACTGCCTGCATCTGTGTCACTAATTACACCTGTTGGCGGTACACTAATAGTTAATGATAATGACTTTTCAGGATCGTACAACTGTGGTTGCAAGTTTGGCTTCGAGCTTCACTCAAACGGAAAGGAATGTGAAGATGCATGTGGTGGCATAATCGAGGACGTAAACGGAACCCTGACGAGTCCTTCGTTTCCAAATCTGTACCCATCGAACAAGTATGTAATATTGTACTACAATGAATAATAACAGGTAATAATCGTATTGGTAAGAGAGTAGGAGGAAAACTTATCCGGTAAGCAATTAACAGGTTCAAAATGACCAAGTTATCACCCGCGTCCGTTCAGACCGTCTCGTCCCAGCCCCTTGTAATTGTATGAACATTTTAATGCACTTTATTTATATTTATTTATATTTCCATTTTAGGCACTGTGCTTGGGAAATTGTTGCTCCACCGGTAGGTTTTAATTGTTAAACCGGTAGGTTTTAATTGTATTAATTGTTAAAAATTGTTTTTTTAAATTTCTAGCAAACAAGAATCACAATTAATTTCACACACTTTGATTTGGAAGGGAACAATGTGAGTGCATTCAGCCACACTCGAGCATTATGTTAGCGTTTCCTTCATGAATACACGAGCAGTGACAAATTTTGAAATGGGACGGGAAAATCCATTTGCTTTTCTATTACTCGAATGTTGGAAAGTCGAGAGGAGAGAGCGGGTGAAAGTGATTGTGTTGACTGTTTACTTTGCTGCATTGGGTAAAGTGAATGTAAATAGCAAAGTACTTTATCTTTTATTTATATTTTGTAATAGCAAGAATGCGACTATGATAGTGTGGAAATTTATTCTGTAATGTCACCGGGAAATGTGGACAAGAAACCTGGCCAAGATGAGTTAAAACGGCATGGAAGCTTCTGTGGAAGTAAGTACGAGTAGATAATGTACTCAACAATTTTCTGCGGTTGTGTTGCAGCTTGAGTTTTTTATCCAATCTCAACAAGAGTGGAAGTAACCGCGTTGAATATCGTACATTTTCTAATGTAATATTTATGCAGGTAAGCCGCCGCCGATGATTACTTCCGAGGGAAACTCGATCCGCGTCGTGTTTACTTCAGATAATTCTGTTCAGAAATCCGGATTTGCACTTGTATTTTTCACGGGTAAGGCTCGAGTATATTTACATTGAGATTTAAGTCGCAAAATTGTGATTTGTTGAGTTTCTATACGTGGTTTCTCCATTCTATTTGTGCAGATAAAGATGAGTGTGCAGTTAACAATGGTGGATGTGCGCAGTTGTGCAGAAACACGATCGGTTCTTATCAGTGCGCTTGTCAAAATGGATTCACTCTGCATGAAGACGGTAAAGACTGCAAAGAAGGTGGCTGCAAGTTTGAAGTGAGAACCAAATTGATGTTGCAGTTGAGGAATATGCTTAGTGACCCATGAAATTTAAATAAGCAATGTGGAACCGCAGATCAACACACCGCCAAATGGCGAAATCACGAGTCCAAACTTCCCTGAGCCTTATCCTGGGAAGAAGGAATGCGTTTGGCTCCTAAATACTGTTAATGGGCATCGAGTCAAAGTGGTGTTCGATGAGTTTGAAGTCGAGCCACAGCAAGACTGCAGCTACGACAGTGTCGTGGTAAGTTTCAACTTTTCCCATGAATTTGTCAAGAGTATTCAGAATCCTGAACGTGAACTGAACGTGTAACAGGCATTCGACGGCGCCTCTTCTGACTCGCCGATATTAGGGAAATTTTGCGGTAGCAAACTACCGCATCCATTAGTAGCGAGCACGAACAACATGATGATACTCTTTAAGTCGGACGCAAGTGTTCACCGAAGAGGATTTCATGGGAAATACACAACAGGTAGGCATTACTTTTTAATTGGAGTCTATTGTGTCAAGGATTTACTCGGGAAATACGCATTAACCACAGGGGAGATGTAATTTGTGTTCTGAAAGAAAAACAAAGGAATTATAATTGGGCGACGTACATTAGCAAACTGCGTATGGCATTTGGCAACCTGTAAAATTTTAAGTACCTTTGGCGTCGTAAAATATAGAAAGCACGGCTCTCTCTGTCTCTCGTGCTCTCATTTTCTTTGCGTCTTAATTTAGCATTTGTACTTTGCTACTTGTTCACCTCCACTTTGATTCTTCGCTGTACTTCGCCTTATCTTAAAGCAAGGCAACACTACAGACGTCAGGACACTCACACGTGGAGAGAAAGTTCCAGGAATCATCATTTCAATTACGTTGTTAAGTGTAGCAACCTTCTAAGAAAGGATTTAACAAAGTAAAATCCTCTTGGTTCTTAGAATTATTTCACTTGCAGGCTTTCCTTAATCATTTTAAATTACATGTGAAGATTCACAAACTTTTACTTCTTTATGTCTTGAGTTTTGATCTTTAACTTCCATTATTCATAATACGTATGTATAGTTATGATCCCTTCCAGCAATCAGCAACATGAGCATCAAGGTTTTATGCCCGCATGGCACGACCCACGCTTTATTCTTGTACTCGTATTTCGTATTACACGTTGCTGTAGTCGATGAATTAAATTCTACAAATGGCGGAAAGGGTCTGTCAGGAATTTAAGGAATGCGTGGAAGTATGCACATATTTTGAGAAATATTTTATTCCGTGTTGAGTTGGAAAAAGGAGAGCTTTTTTTCTTGGTGCTGTAGATGCTGATGAAGCTTTTAATTTAGTTTATTTGCTTGACTGGTTTTTTATTATTGCACAACATTTTCTTTCCTCTCACCAGCCTCGTATTTTTGCCCTGCGCACGAAAGCTCGCGTTCGAACACGAATGATAAACACATAATAAGCTTCCTAGGACGGCTCAGAGACCCCGTTTTAGGCTTGTATTGCAAAACTACAAGTCGTTTCCCAAAGCTTTCCCTCTCGGCGCTGCTCTCTCGAAGTCGACCGAGTGCGAGAGATACACATTTAGAAATTTTAAAGTTTGCTCTGCGCACAACGGACTCAACGGAGGCATTATTACGTAACGCATTACGTCTCCGTGACATGGGAGGCTAAAGACTTATGCGAAATACTCGATTTTCGCTTTCATCTCGTTTCATTTCATTTCGCCAATCTTCTCAACTGCCGCTCCCGTGCTGTGCGACTTTCTCTGCGTACACTTTCTTTCAACTTTCTTTCGCTCGCTTGCTCTCAAGACAAAAGACTTTTACTGCACACTGTGCACTTTACTTTGGAGAATCCGCACCACGCAAAACGCATCATGATGAGAAACTTGTATGTATTCATGAGACCTCGTTCGCTCATGATCCGTGAACGCATGTTTGAGGGAGCAGGGCTCACAGGCTTCGGAGGAAAGTCGCATTCTTATTTGATCGACTAGCGTTTAAAATGTCTTTCCAATTCCAACATGAGTACGAGCAGGCAGCTGGTCCTCGTTTTGGTTTTTGATTCGTGCAAGATAAGGAAATGCAATGAGACCTGGAACGAACCAATGTGAAACGCGACGTCGTGTCGCAGCCTGGTTTTCCGTTGCGCCAAATTTTATCCGTGCATGCATGCGTGAGCCGAAATGTAAACTTTCATAAGAAGATGAAGTTGGTATTAAATGGTTTGATCTGTTGTTTTCTTTAATAGTTTGCGGTGGTTTACTTTTCGCGACCGAGAAAGAAAACTATTTGTATTCTCACGCTGGCTTCGCCGATGTGACCTACTCAGACAGCGAAGACTGTGAATGGGTTATTGAAGGCGACGAGGAGGGACCCATCGAACTAACCTTCATCACGTTTGAAATTGAGGACGAAAATGATTGTGCCTTTGACTTCGTTGAGGTATTTTCCTTTCTTCCTGCTTTTTCCGTCCTGTGGCGATGAGTGCTTATAATTTCGATTATTATGGGTTCAGTTTGACTGAGGCTTGACTTGCAGTTGAACCGAAGTTTGGGAAACTTTCAAGTTATTAATATTTCTACTCAGTGTTTTGCTTTTTCGTACTCGTTATTATGAGTTGGCAGCATAATGACAATGAGTGTCTGCCTGTCAGGCCAGTTACTGGCAAGTCAATTTTGTTGAAGGGTTAAAAGAAGCTGGTATTGGAACAATACAATACAGGAGCGTAGACACAGGCGGGAGACAAAGCATATACAATGAGAAAAGGCAGAAGCCAGTGAAAGTCTTTCGGGAGACAATAATATAATTTTGACAGTCCAAGTTAATTAAGCAAAATGTTAATGATTTTTCGAATTGGATATCGTAGCAGAGTCTTTCAAAGTCGCAGACAATTGAAAACTATTTCACTATGCGCACTGTACGCATGTACACGTAGGAGTGATTAAGGTCGAGACACAGCGAGTATCATGAAACCAAGTCTAGAGACAAAAGCCCATTATGTGTTCCTAATGAAAATAAGGCCTTCTCCTTTCATCCAAATAAATTACATTTGATTGTTTTCCTTCGACATTTCTACGCTACTTGTCGGGCGCTTGCAAATGCGATTTTGAAATTTATAGATCTACAGCGGGGAGGACACGACATCAAGCTCGTCATTAGGAAAATTTTGTGGAAATCGTCTTCCTCCTCCCGTCAGATCCGAAGAGGGGTCGATAGTTATAAAATTTAAATCAGACGACACCATCGCGAGCAAAGGTTTCTCTGCCGCATACAAATACATTGTGAACAGCGCCGAGAACGGAATTGATGGTGGCGGAACTGGCAGAGCACAAGTAAAAGGTAAGTCATGCGAAATGAATAAAAATTATGTGTACCAGGGTGAGAAGAGACTTTGGACAGTTCCCAAAAGAGAGGAGTGCGATGTCTGCAATGCAGTTAGTTAATTACATTCTGGATCAGAGCACTGCGCTTGGCAAAGTCTGCCTTTTCTCCAGTGCCGGGTGGTCACGGTGTAGTAATTACAGTCTTCTTTTCAGAAAAATTAAGATCATCGGTATACTGAGGAAGTTAACGCAACTGCAACGCAAGCACCGCACCGCTGAAGAGTCGACGTGCCACCTTCTGGTCACCTCCGTACTGGCCCGTATTTCGATTTACGTGCCAAAACATTTGATTAAAAATCCAATACTGTACTTTTGCATTAGCCCAAGCCAATTCTCCTTTTATAATTTCGATGTACGCATTTAAATATAAGTTTTATTGCGAGCGGTTAATTACTTGTAATATTCCTTCATATTTGTACGAAATGTGACATTTACTTCTTCGATCCTTAATTAATTACTGCCCCTGTAATTATGACACGGATTCAATTATTTGACAAGTAGCATAACTTCACGTTCACGCTCAAGCACTTTCATTTTAATTTGCGACGCGAGGCAGTAGGGATATGTATATGCATGTACGAAATTAATAAAACATAATGACGAAATCGTGTTCATATACGAATGAACAGAAATCTAATTAAAACTTCGATTCGGTTTCCAGGCGTGAGTTGCAAGAGAGCTTTCTTCCTGTGGGAGAATTGATTCGTAACCGAGTTTCATGTGTTTCAGCTTCAGGATTGCACACGGAGGAGGCTGGTTTTTGCTATGCTGTAATCGAATTGAAAAATAGAAGCACATCAAGTGTTCTATTTTCGATCTAATTATCGAACCAGTGAAAATAGAGACGAACGAAGGGAGCACACAAACGAATGATGCCCCAATTCTGCGCACGGTCCATGCTTGGGTTTTTGCAATTTGCACTCTCGCCGATGTGAGCCCATTTGAATTGCACGAGTTTTAGTGCACAGCTTATTTCACATGTTGATTGATAGACATACCACCGACAAAATATGCATCTCGACGTACACGAGCTTACCTTTCTTGCTGTCTTACAGTAAGAGGCGTTCACAGTCTACTGCGACAGCAGGTGAAAAGGATAATAACCTTTAGTCAGTGCAGCCAAGCCCCAAAATCTCTCGCACGAGCCGATCGTCGCTTGCCAAGATTGCACGGAGGAAATGAGCAGATAAAAGCGTACAGCGGAGGAGAATGGAGAAAGGAAATGAATAAAAATTCGTGGAGAAAAGATGGTCTTTGATTTTTCTCTTTGTCCGTCCGCACCGCGCCTCGTAACTCTCATCATGTTCTCGTCTTATATTAAGCACATTAGTCAGGAACAAGACACTCGCTCTCGAACTCTTCAGTGGGCAAGACGGCGAGAGGAACACGTAAATGTGCAGCGCAGCATTGCAGGCCGGAGAAAGAAAAAGTGGAGCAGGCATGGAGATTGGAGATGATGATGCTCTTCATCTTGTCTGTTGGTCGGTCTGCTGGCGCTGGCACGGCGTGGCTGTTCTCGGCTGGTCGGGTCGGGTGCGAGTGCATAAATATCATGCGAGTTTATCATGGAGGCATACCAAGTGAAAGCAGTCAATACCCATCTCACATCTCGCT
Source organism: Mesaphorura yosii (assembly GCA_009869945.1). Classification (NCBI taxonomy): domain Eukaryota; kingdom Metazoa; phylum Arthropoda; class Collembola; order Poduromorpha; family Tullbergiidae; genus Mesaphorura; species Mesaphorura yosii. Next base: position 158,924 of record WIXG01000114.1, read on the forward strand.
ACTCGCTCGTGCTGCCGTCCTCTTCAACTTCAACCCACTGCAAATTCAGTTGGGTCGTTCCGTATCCTCACTTATGAGTTTATCTCACATCTCGCACAGTGCAAAATCGTACCTTTTCGCTATCTCCGCGCGAGGAGCAGGAAAAATGCTGCTTCATTTTCCAGGAACAGGAAGAGTGGCCAAGATTGAAGAGGGCAAGACAAGGAGAGGAAGCGAGAGAAAGAGACGACGATATAAGAATAATACGACGAAATAATAAAAGAAACGCACCTCGTTCTCGTTTTCCCCATACTCTGGCGACGGTACAAAGGATGAACAAGTAGAAAACGGAAAATGTGATTTATGTAATTTAGAGAGGCAGAACACAAGCGGAGGGAGAAAGTACGAATGGTATGGAAAAGAAATGGGAAAGAAGCGCGGCGCGGCCGGAGAAAATCAATACATCCGTGGGCCCAGTGGTACATTTCACTTGAATGACTCAGGCGGCAGCGGAACAGCGCGGCGGCGGACAGACGCCGAGTTTTTACTGCCCAGAGTTAAGTTTAAATGGACAATCCAAAATGGTTCATGTAAAATTTGTCCCAAGAAACGAGAACGAGGTTGTTAGCCCAGCTCAGCGGCGCAGAGACGCCAGACGCAGGCACATCACAGCGGGGAGGAGACAAATAATACCAAATGACACAGAACAGTGTAACGGTCAATAAAAATGTAAACTTTCTCTCACTCGCCTCTTCTCCCTCGACGATATCGTGTATGCAGCTGGAAACTGGCTGGACTGAACTCGCTGTCGTTGCTGCTGCTGCTGACTTGCTGGCATTGTCCATTGTCCATCGTCCATCCATCCTTCATCCTCACAAATCTTGTTTGTATTGCTACATGTGCTTAGAACTGCTGCTCAGCGGTGGGCAGAATAACATCCATGTCCCATGTTAAAGAGATTCTGAATTTTTGATGACACTTCCCATTTGTATCTATGCAGTGTTGGCTTATCCTAAGTTGTGGTCAGCTCATGGCAGCTCCACCGAGCCATGCCATATCCATAGCCCGTGCGACTGGATGCGACTACGAGAGACTTAGGAACGGGAATAAAACTAGAATGGATGCATTAAGAGAACAAATACGGGATACAGGCCCCAAGACAGTATTGTATTTGCGGCGCGGCATAAAATTGTTTCATTTCATCCAGCAGTGTCCAGCCGCCGCGCCTTGCATTGTGTCCATTGCCAGTATTGCAACGCCTTTGTACTTTGTGACCACACAAAGACGAAAGACGAGTAAAGAGATCGGCATGAGTGCCAGGAGAGAGGAGAAAGCACAAGTGTAAAATGAAACTTAAGTACGAGCACGCGGGGCGGCTGAGCCTGAGCCGTGACCATATTACAATTCGCATTCAATGGCACAAAGAAGACCCTTTCACTATTGTGCTCTTTGTGTTCTGTCGTCCACACGCACACGGCGTGGCACGGCACGCCTTAGACTTGGACTCATCTGTCCACCGAATTCGCCTCTTCTTATCAGTTTCTAAGCGGGCATTTAATCAACGTACATAAATAGACTCCAAAGCTTAGCTTAGCTGAGCGCTTCTCAGAAACCAAGATTCAGCACAACAGCAAAATGCGTAAGAAGAATTGAATCAAATCATTCGTCGAATCCCATAGGGAATTCCTTATTTTGGGATTGGTCTTGTTAGAATTACACAGAAATACGTATGTAGAACAACCGCAATGCTCGCATTTACATTGTCTGAACTACATATATAAGGATGGTGATGTTCTCGGTTGATTGTTACTTTCAGGCTCCCCGTTTAGGCAAATGGGATGGTAAAAGCAAAAGCATCTTTGCTGGAAGAATTGGGTTGATCTCCGTTTCGAGCAAACACAAAATAAATTAAGCCCGGTGATTCTCGGAAGTGAAAGCAAGAGCTGTGCGCCGAGCCAGTCAATAATAACTGCGATTACGAATTGAGCAGGCTAATAAGCCAAGCACGGCAATGGCAAAGAACCCTTTCGAAACTGTAGTTTAAAGTGATGGAACAGCCATTCTGAACTTGGCATTTCGCTCGAGTTTCCCTGTGTTTGTTCGTTGTGCGACTATGCGAATAATTCACCAGTGCTAGTGCGCAGATGATTAATATAAATGTGGTACAAAGCGAGCACTAAATCTTAATTGTCTTTTCCTTTCTCGTTCGCAACCACATTCGCATTTGATTGTTAGTGCTGGGCACGTGTGAGGTAAGAATAAGGAGCTTCATTTTAGCATTGCTGCTATGTGCTGCATTGCTATTATAATATTCAATTTAATTCCTTCTCACAAAAGCACAAAAATAATAAAATTCAATTCCAAATTGACATGCCTTGTTGATAATTTATTCAGGCCATGCGAATCCGACTGTGAGTGCGCATGTGAGGACGAGGACATAAGCGTGTAATCTCAAGCCGGGCTATACAACAAAATACGTACACGTACAAGGACGAGACAAGACAAAAGCACTAAACAGAAGACAGAGAGAAATTGTCGTTTTCGATTACGAGCAATTTCTCCCAAAACTCCAATTTTATACCTGCTGGCAGACAATGCAATGCAATGCAATACCAACGTAGCATCTACGTATGGGCTTTCACCCGAATGCGAATAATGCGAGTGAATGTGGGCTTCGGTTTTATTATTGGAGCAAGAGATTTATGTAAATAAAATAAATTACAGTTGAATTCATCAGAATATGTGCGCACGTGCAAAAAGCGTAAGGAGAAAGAAATTCTCCATCCCACTTTTGTAAAAAGTAAGTTCAGGGGTTAGCATTTGTTAATAGACGCTAAATGCGATCTTCTCTAATGTCCCAAATAGCATGCCGCAAGTCCGAGTTCAAGGTGGGTCACCTGCCATGCACGGCAGTAGAACCTGCAGTTGCGCTCGTCATCTGAACGCCTTGAGACCAAAATTCGATTTAATTCGAGGTTTTGACGATCAAATAACTTAATTCTTACGGTCGGTTCGTCAATTGGTGAATTGGCCTTCATTTATCGGGAACGACAAACCGAAGCTATTCGATTTAGATAATCACTGGGGCTTCGGAGGAGTGGTGAGACGGGGCGCATGCCAATAGCAGTGGGACTTTCTCGTTCTGTGTCCATGTCTACGCTCTGCCGTAGTGCCGTACCATTACTATTTCCATCTCAGTTTCAACTCAGCTGTTCTGTTCACCAGTTCCAAAGCATAGGAGCAGTAAATGTGTAACTGCAACCTAGCAGTCGACTGCTCAATAGCAACAATATTGCACAAAAGGCAAGGCAAGCACAAGATCTTGATTCTCAGTCGGTTCTTTTGTGTTTCGTGCTTGCGTGTATCCTCTGCAGCAAATTGCAGTGGTTACATTCGATCAAACCACCAACAAGAACAGCAACATCAGCAACGGCAAGTGTTTGGCGCAGCGCAGTCAAAGCAAAGCTCCCGCATTTGGTGGCCAGCGTATGACTTACCTTTTGGCAAATAGCTTCCTCGCTTCGTTGCATTGAGAGAGAACCTAGACCAGCACTAATTTAAATTGCTGTGGCGTCCTTGTAAGCAGCACACGAACGTAGCGTAGAAAAGTAGGATCGTGCACAATTTAAAGTGTGATCTACGCAATTTCCAGCATCAATTTTTTACATTGCATCCACCAACACGAAGTCAGTCAGACCAACTCTTTATCACCTCCGTCATCATCGGCCGTGATTCTGCGTCTGTTGGCTGCTTGTGCCATGTTTATGTGTCTAGTGTTAATGGTTAATCAGTGCGAGTGCTAGTCAACTGCTACAGTGCAGAAATTCTACGGAAAGTACCTTAAATAGGAAACACTTTAAAACACAAGAGCTTACTATTACTATTACTCATTATACTCCGCCTGCCTGTTATAGTCGTTCACATGTCGTAATCGTAGGCATTCGTCTTTCAGTTTCAGTTGTTAACTCGTGGCTATTGTGTTATAATGTTGTAACGTAGAATAATGTGCTAGCGCTAACTGAAACCGGTTTATGATTAATATTCATCAGAAGTAGAACCTCATTGCTAATGCCAGTGTAGCAACTGTTTAGAGTTTAGACCGCGACCGTGGTCCAGCAGCGGTGTTTGTCACAGCAATCAAAGCAAATGCCTTTACAAGCGAATATCATTATCACCTATCGCGGTTGTGGTTTCAGTACGATTGATTGGTAAACAGTTTTTGACCGACATTATCCACGTTGTATCGACAAATGAAGTATTGACAAAGTGCGTGAGTGCAGCTAATCACAAGTGGATTGTTCGACGTGTCATTCTTTTTTAGCGATCTGGAGCCCAGGCTGATTTTGAGAATTTGGCTGGAATTAAAGCTGCGGCGTTTTTAGTAAAGCAACATTTATTTGTCGCCGTGATCGACAATTAGTAATCATTGTTTGGCTGTTGTGTGGCAAGTGCTTATCCGGAAACTCCGAATACGAAGGTAAATTTTGAATTTGGTCTCTTGTCTAATTGCTTGCTTTTAAAAAGGATCATTAAAGACCAAGATAATGCTTTAGTTGTAATTAATCACATAGCGGACGTTTTTGAGACTGAAAGTCAGGCATTATTATTTGGAACTGGGCACTAGAACACAGTTCGAGCCTTGAATTCTTCAATTTGACCAAGTCTAGCGTCTCCCGCATTAATCTTGTGTTGTTTGTTGACACAATTTGAGATAGGCAGACATCACAGACACATTTGTACGATTTTGTACGTAGTATGTACGCCTTCAAGCCTTCAGCGGGTCTTGCAAATTGTTTTTATCGACAAACGAGCCACAGACAGGACGCATCTACCTACATGCATTATCACATGATTAAAAATTCTTTTAATGTTCGTTCGTGTGTTAACACAGCGCTAGCGCTCTTGCCTAGTGCCAATTGCTTACCATTAGCATCAGGCAGGAGTAGAGACAGAAATTTATTCAAGTGCCTTTCATTATATTTTATTTCTTTAGTTTTTGTTGACGTAGTTTGGGTTCTGACACAAAACAGAAATAGCACAAAGCAAGTTTTTGCCTGTGCCTGTACTGGTGGTGCGACGACGCACGAGTATGAGAGAATTGCCACTGCCATTGCTTTTAGACCAACAAACAGTAAACACGGGGAATGTATCAATTTTCTGCTGCAGCTCGTCTCGTCTTGGCTATTAATGCCATTTATTTAAAATATCTTGTTCTTGTCATCATCGCTCTGCGCGCTCACGAATCGTTTGTGAGCGACCAGAAAAACCTTTTTGTGAGAAACGTGTGCATTTCGGAGTTGGAGTTGAGTCCAACTCGCGCTCGGTTCCATATCCATGTCTTCTAAATGTCCACGTCCATGTCTTGTCTACGGCCTGATGAGACATTTAAAGGCGTAGTTTCGAGTAGTGTAGAAATTATTATTATTACAATTCGTCAATCTTCGTGCGCCTACTTTGCGAAGCACGACTTGGCATCGGATCATGAAAATATTATTATTTTCCACAGTATTATTAGCAAAGCAGCTGGTGCCGATGCCTGCCTTCCTTGTTCAGTGCACTTGTTCGCCCGAGCTAGTGTAAAGTAAATCTACAAAAATCAACTAAATTCTGAGCCTAAGCGAGCTTTCAAGAGATTTTTGCAGCAAGACAGGAAGAGAGCTCAACTCGGTTTTGATAGCGTAATGCGTACATGAGTTGGACAAGATGTCACTCCGCAATAAATATTTTATCAGCTCAAGGGAAAAGCACGCTTGGCCTGACTTTTGAGCTTATGCTCAACATTTTTGGTTGTAATAAAATATTCGCTGCACTGAGATCAAGCGTCGACCTGTTCCGCTGCCCATGCATGTTATATTCCATCTCTTTGGATTGCATTAAGATAAAGTTAATTTCATTTCATTACGGTTCATGCTGCGCCATGATATTATCGAAGTCAAAGCCTCATCCGCGTCCATTCGTTCGTTCGTGAGCATAAGGTCAATTTGTCAGTCCTTAAATCAATATTACGTACAGCATAATGATATAATGTGTCTGCATGTGGTCGAGGACAAGCATGAACTCAATTTTTGAGAGATAAGCCATTGGGTTATCTTTTTTGCTGGTACGTGGTACCAAGTGTCGTGTATCTAGAATGTCCAATTTTGCTATTCATGGAGCACATCACATCTTCACATCATTTGAAAACCTGTCAACTGCCATTCCGTGCTGCGTTGGAAACTACAAAATGGATTACGGCCTAATTGATATCGAGTAAATTGCTAATTCGTATTCGCTTCGCATTGTAAATTAAACCGACCCTTCCAGCACCCGTTCTCGTATAAGGTGAGTCATGGCTTTCGCATGAGCTTGCTGCGGACCCATGCAGAAGACGCCGAGTGTGATTCCATTTTAACTCAATTACATCTTCGTCTTCTTCGCTTTAAGCCCTTTTCCCTTTCTACTTCTGTTGATGTCTTCCAGCAATAAACAAGAGTAAAATAACAACCAGGTTAAAGTCTACGTCTACATTTTTCAGGCTCAAGTCCACTAAGCGAATGAATGGACGAAAACTTTTGCCACTGCTGTAACTGTAACGCTGACGCTGAGTTTATTCTTTCAATTATGAAGAGCGGTGCAAAGATTCGTGATACACCAATGCACAATTCGGCACGAGGACAGCACGAGCGTGAGGTGTAGCATTAATAATTGAAAGTAAAACAAGTGCGAGTTGGCGAGTGCAGATTTCATTTTAAAGTGAAAACAGAGAGCAGAGGAAAAGGCAGAGGGCAGGCCAGCAAGAGCAAGAAAAACACAGAGCAACGAAAAGAGTAGCCCGAAGGAATCTTTTATTTTCTTTTGTGAACTTTGTAACTTGAAATGTTTACAATTCCGAATTGTTGCCGAGAGTTCCTTTCTCTTCTCGATTTCTTTTCCCCATGTACGACCCATTGTACTGGGTCAAAAATGCTCCATCTTGGTACTTGATACGCTTGAAAGGCTCCCAGAAGTGGACAACACAAAAATGTGCGGCCTGGCTCACTTCAAACGTCCAATTTTATAATTAGAATGTTGAAATAGTTTATTTTCAGGACATTTTATAACTTTTAATAAGCGTTACATAGAGAAAATCAATTTTGTAGCAAGTGGCTGCTTTTTTGCTTATTTTGTGCAAAATTGAACTTGTCTCGGTTGCTTGCTTGCACTGTGCCCTTATAACGAAGCTCATGAGATTATGCACGGAGACAGCGTCAGCGTAATGTGCGAGCAAGTTGGTGTTATAAGAAAGTTTCCATTTTCTCTCAATTTCCTTTTGTGCCAACAAACGAAGAATTTCTGCATGCAAATATCTTAATAGTATACACAGTGATTCGCTTCTCCAGTAGTTAACTTAAGCCGTGTTGAACTGAGCACAGCAGCGCTCTAAACTTGTTCTCTATTTATATGTACAGGATCAGGCGGAGAGCTGTGGAGAATTCGATCGACATTTGCGCAGTGATAAAACCCGGGCATCTCTGCTGGCTTCTACTGCCGAGCCAAACCAAGTCAGACCAGGCTAAGCTGAGGCTCCAACTGGCTCTCTCCACCATCGTCGTGTCCGTACCCGAAATCGTGCTCTTCGCCTTCGTTGCTTGAGTCTGGGTCTAGAGTTGTGTAAAGTGTACTCGCCAACTGTACACGAGCAAGCGGACAAGTAAATATATTATACATGAAATAACGTACACTTAGAATTTTGCTCTAGTTTTCTCGTGCTAGTGCGCCAGTGTCTGCCTCCTCGGTCTTTTCTCGGGTGAACAACACTGCTGAATTCTTTTCTGCGCTATGGACTGACATCGGCCAGTGCTCGCGGTGCTGCTGCTCAAGTTTCAGTACAGCCAGCGCAGAGGAGAGTCAAATACCAGTCGCAGACAGTAGAGTAGTGCGGTGCTTGGAGAAGAATACACGGAAAGAGTGGAAAAAGTTGGAATCGAATACATTGCATTGTAGTACCATTACCCGGACGTCCATCTTGACTCTCCTGCTCTCCGAACCTGCTCCGTCTCCTCCTGAATTTGAATTCTATGTTCTCGAGTGAGTGCAGCAGTGTGAGTGACTTTCTGGTGCAGACTTTTTCCTGAGAGACAGTTCAGTTCTCCAGCTCATCTTCTCCATGGCGGTTAACGCGTCCACCCGTTTCTCCGACAATTACGAGGTAATACTTATGTATTATTATTGATTATTGCCAGAGCAATTACTCATCTGGGTGGAATGGATAGGGCAGTTTTATCCGGGGACTTTCCTGAGAAGAAATTGGAATATGGGACGATTTGTTAATAATGCCCGAACTTCCATGTAAACCTTGTTTTTTTAAAGTGATTGTGCCTTCAACCACTTGTCAGGATTAACAGTGAAAACAATCATTTCAATTAACAAACAAACCGTCCCGTATGTGCCATATCCCCCAACCCAGATGAGAACTTTGTAATTGCCCTGGTTATTACTAATTATTATTATACGAGGTATTAATATTATATTTTGCCGGCAATTGCAGCTCAAGGAGGAACTCGGCAAGTGAGTGCACCCAAATCTTAATACGATATGAGTCTGTCAATCTAAAAATATCTCAATTCCATGCATATAAAGAGAAAACGAGTATCTTCCGTCGTCCTTCGCTGCGTTGCAGTGCGTGAGTCATAAAATGCAAGTGTGAAAAGTGAAAGTCCGCATTTGCGACTCGCACAAGGTGTCATGCAGGCTAATAATAAGTTGGGTAGCCTTTCGGACACATCGGCAGTGCAAATACTCACGTCAAGTAGAGTGTAAGGTGTAATAATAGCGATAGCAAGCGTAGTGTGCAGTTCGCGGTTCGCATTTCGCATTCTCAAAGACCAGCAGCGAAGGTAACGCTGGACAGACGGCAGCAATGCGACAATTGATTTAACAGGTTTTCTCTCCGCTGCTGCTGTTTCGAATTCTCTTCCCAGACGAAGCGTGAACTCGTATTTTATATTCCTGCCTATTATCACTGCGATTGGATGTAGAAATAAAATGATGCCATTATGAACTTGGATTATTGGACCGTATTCAAGAAGTGCGGAGCCCAAAATACGTGGCACCAGCACAAGTGGAATACTGCAGAGTCCTTTGTCTGCTCTGCTCTGCAGCGAGATGCAAGTAAATATTATCCTCATCGCCAGCCAGCGTACAGTGGAGTCGTCCAAGACGTAGGAATCTGTGTCGCAAAAAAGTTTAAGTGTCTCAATCGCCATCGTCATTCGCCAAGCCTCGTCGTCTCGTCGCAGTCCAATGTTTACGTGAAATTCGCAAAAATGTGTTAATGGTCGACGTAATTTATTGTTGGCTTGTGTTTATATTTTCTAAATTGGCCCGAACAAGTAGGCAAAAACATTTCGCGTACATCACAGGGCAAAGATACACGATTCACTTTATCAACCCACAGAAATTGAAAATGAACTCGTCGTTGTTTCAGCCAGTCTATAAATATAGACGCAGCAAAATGCAGCCAGCCAGGAAGACACGAACGAGCTCAGATGGATCACGCTGGAATTTGTCATCTGGGCGTGTTTTATGCAAAACATTAAATAAATGCGGACGAAGCGACGAAGGACGATACTCGACTTTCTCTTTCTATGTGAAAATGACGCTGCTTAATGCGTTCTGTTCGTGACCAACTTATTCACTAGTTAAGAGCAAATGGCAATGCCGAAATTAGCCCGAACCCAATTAATTCTTACCAAGCGTGCTGTTTTGTCGTTTACAATTTGACTACTGTTTTGTTATAAATCACTTCAGGGGCGCTTTCAGTATCGTCCGCCGTTGTGTCCAAAAGTCGACCGGGCTGGAATTTGCAGCTAAAATCATCAACACTAAAAAATTATCTACACGAGGTAAGCCAGGCGCTTTCGCCACATTTTCTTTCTACTCTTGCGTGAGACTTCACAATATTTCTTGTGGAATTGTAGCCACTTTGGCATTTTGCTTGAGAATACACTGCTTTTACTTAGATTATTGCATTGTGTAATTGATTGCGCTGCTAATCAGGTCATGAGCTCTGCGATTTCCGTCTCGAACGTGGTTCCGCACGTTCTGCTCTACGGAGTTGATATTAATTACGTTTTAAATTAATACGGCATGTTCTGTTGTTCTGTATTGTGTATTTTGAGACACGCATACTAATGGGCAACGAACAGAAAGTTAGAGTCAGAGCTCAGTGATGTTGGATAGAGCACAGCATGAAAGTGGAACAACAGCGGGAGAAAGCAATACGGCGAATCAGTCTACTTTCTCTGGATGGAATACATTAGGCTTATTCCGCGAGCAAGGCCTACAAGCCCATGCCCGTGCCATGCCCATGCTCCCGAGCTGGTTAGCAAAGCGAGGAAACCTGTTGAAGAACAAAGTCGTTCAGAGTCAGTCACTATTTTCGTCGTTTAAGTGTGTGTTCGCTGATGCTGCGGCAGCCAACACCAGGACGAGTATGCTTTGCTGTATTTGGATCGATGGGCCTTCCGGACGCAACTCCACAGCACAGCATGCCAGCAGAAGGCACGGCGGGCACAGCAGACAGCCAGCCATGGAACCAGGCTATTCCATCCATGGAGATTGTATCGATCCAGCGGAATGCGGTTTGGGGGTGGCTCGTAGAAGCAGCAAAGTGGGAATAGAACGGGAAAATGCCGTGCCATAGCGTAGAGTCTATACGAGTGTTTCTTGTCATACTTTCCTCGTAAGCTGCTGCTGCTTCTGCTCAATGTTTCTGTCCAACTTAACTTAGAACTTGTATTGAACACTCCACGTATTTAGATTCGCTGCTCTGCTCCAAAGTTTTGAGCTGTTTCTTGCCATGTCTACTTTCTCCTCACTTTTCTCTTTCTCCTCGTTCCAATTCCTCTCCGACGCTAAAAATCCAATTCAAACTTTCTGTTTGCTCATGCTTTTACTTTTTCATAATCTAAAATTGTCCTGAAGCTGGTGTTTGGTGTCCTAAATCCTGGAACTATGCAATCACGCCTGTTTTTACATCCGATCGAGAGTGAAACTCAACTTTGAAATTCGACGCTAGCGAAATCAAATATTCAGATTCGAATAAAAGTTAATTCATATGGAATGTGGCTGACGTTCGTTCGATAGCAGAATGAAGCGTCTCTCGGGCGTTGCGGATCGCCGAGTTTTAACGAACAACTGATCGATTCCAAGTGGTGTTTGTTTACGACGTCGATTTCTAATTATAATTATTGAGCTGGCTGGATGACTGGTGTCAAATTCGAAAACAAGGAAAGTATCACCGCCCATAAAACATTCAGAGGCTTGCAAGCTTACAGACGTCCTAATATTTTACGTGCATTTGCGGCACTAAAAGCTTTCGTAACTTTCTCGTGAAACGTGCAACGTGTAAAAGCAAAACGTGGCGTGATGTTCAAAGCAGCAAGTAGTAGCTCGTAGGTGATGACAAGAATTGGAACTGATATTTCAATTTACTTCCTTTCTCTTCCCATTACGACCAGATTCCCCAGATTTTATTTTTCCACTCCAGCATCCTGTGCCAGCACCTTTTCCTTATTTTGCATTGTCCTGATTCGCCTTCGTTTCTATTTATGAATGCGTCTGCAGGTCTGCACTTTGCTTTCATCTGAGCCGTGCCGTGTCGAGAATATTGAATTTTATTCCGTGACGATAAACAGCGAAGAGATGAAGTTGATGATGATGCTGACGCTCTGCCAAGCCCACACGCTTCATTGCATTGCCGCAATAACATTCACATCCACAACTAACATACCTCCATTTTTTCCTTTTTAATAGATTTCCAAAAGTTGGAGAGAGAAGCCAGAATTTGCAGAAAACTTCAGCATCCTAATATAGGTGGGTGTTGCGCGCTCGCGCTGGCGATGCTGGCAATCTCGATTCAATCTCTTCATCAGATACCCTTGGTAAACTCGTCCGCGTCAGAAAAGTTTCCGAGACTTTCTTTATATATTTTTATTACATCATTAGTGCTGACTTTCTTCGTGAAATATTATTTTCAATTTATCGTCTGTTTTCCTCTCACTTTATAATAATAACGACGCGTTCTAAATTTTCATACTCTGCAATAACTCGAAATGAAGTGAGCGAGACGTTATTATCATGTTATGCGCAGATCGCGCACGGCCGCCATTATCTGGTGGTCATGGACATGGCTGCTGCCATTTCCAGTTATCATTGCTATTATTATTATTTGGACTGCAGTCTATTTTTTGTCTATTCAAGAATACAGCGAAAAAGTAATGCAATAACGTCGCATTAGCCAAACTCAGCCAGTACAAAAATTCCTCATATTTTTCTTGGTGAACGCTCTCGTCTGCACTTCGTATTCACTAATTTTAAAATATTCTCTCGTTTTGCTCCCCAGTGCGACTACACGACAGTATTCAAGAAGAAAACTTCCACTACCTCGTCTTTGATCTGTAAGTCCCACTGTTTAATCAGCTTGGCGTAGTTCGTGTCGGCCTCCTCTGCTTTTTATCTGCAGTGCACCCTTGACTTTCTCTTTTTGAAATAATTCTATGCGCAAAATAAATAATGAACTACGGAAGTTGTGCTCCGTGAAACGAGCCCGCGCCAGCGCTGTAAATTTATTCAAAAGGCCTTGCCTTATTTCCATTCGTACCTCTTTTATGGCCCGTTTTTTGGCAGAAGTCTCCAGGCCGAATTGGGCCTCGTGCTCATGTTTATTGTACGGCTTTCGCGTACTAATTACTTACAGATGTACTCTAAGTGTGCCCTAATTTTTCTCGCGCAGTGTGACCGGAGGCGAGTTGTTTGAAGATATCGTCGCACGAGAGTTTTACTCAGAAGCCGACGCTTCGCACTGCATTCAGCAGATTCTCGAGAGTGTAAATCATTGTCACACGAATGGTACGTATGCGTATTGGCTAACGAATATCAGAGTTTGTTTCTAATTCCACGTTCTTATTTACAGGTGTTGTACATAGGGATCTTAAGGTAAGTGCAATTATGATATGAGTTTGGCTCTGGTGTCTAGAAGAGGAAAGAAGAGTCGAGAGAAAGCATCGCCAATATTATTAGTGCTTCAGTTGGTGTGCGAATAATAAGAGATTTCCATTAAAGTAATGAATTTTCTCATGCCTGCTTTTGTCTACGACGGCGATCAAGTGAAAGTCAGTCCCATCTCCGTCTCGCATTGTCGCATTCGTCCGTGCGTATCTTTTCCCGTGTCCGCACTGCACCTTTCCATTGCGAGAGAACAACGCAATCGCAATCTTTATGTACATGTGGACGGTGTTAGTTTGACAAGTCGTGGGCCGACTCTCCTCTTCTTTTCCTCAATAGATTAAGCGCCTAATGTACTATATGGCAGATTAATTATATGAAGTTGATGATGATGCCTGTCTCGCTTGTTTTGATTTTAGCCAGAGAATCTACTCCTGGCTAGTAAAGCCAAAGGTGAGTAATTTATTGAACAGTTATAAGTTAAAACAAGTTAATGGTAAATGTATGTACGTTGGGTTACAAATGATCATTTTATTAACTTTTTATTAAGGTGCTGCTGTCAAGTTGGCTGACTTTGGACTTGGTGAGTAAAGTAGAGTAATTCGCTGACTCAGGCTCGCTGTGCACGGAGAAAATGTAAATATGCACTGTTAAATTTGTGTTTTTACAGCTATTGAGGTTCAAGGGGATCAACAAGCTTGGTTTGGTAAGACAGTGCTTTTGATTGTAATCGGCTGTGCGTATTGCGATTTTCAATATTCAATCATTGCTCTGTTTCGTTTCGTTCCAGGTTTCGCTGGTACGCCAGGTTACCTGAGTCCAGAGGTACGTGCATTTTGACATACGTACATAAAAGTCAATTCTATAATCGAGGACAACTGCTATTATATTTGCTTTCTTTCTCTTTCTTCTCTTTCTCTTCTCGTATTACACACGTGTAGGTCTTGAAAAAAGAACCATATGGCAAGCCTGTGGATATATGGGCGTGTGGTGAGTAATGTTTCACTTTGTCTTTGGCATGCTTTGACCAAGCGACCAAACTCCCCATCACATATCATACACCTACTAAACGTAATACGCTAGCAAGTGAAAACGTTAGCAATTAACGTGCAACGTGCACAGGACGATCAAAGGCCCTAAAACGGTGCCGTGCCTTGTCGAGTCGACGTGACCGCGCAACTCACTTTCACCCTACCTCGTAACTCAACTAATATTCTAACCAAAATAATGTTTTAATTAACTTCCATGATGTGTTCGCTCATTATTCGCATGGTTAGCGCCATCGTATTGCAGACTTTCATTTTTCGCATTTCGTGTAGACAAACACACTCCGGCTTGGCTGTGGTTTTAATAACAAATATTTCGTAATGATTAATAATGTACGCATACACAAAAATAACAGCGGCACGGCATGGCCCGGCCTGGTCACGGCAGCCTATTAACCAGAAAACAAACAGAAAGCGAGGAATAATAATGATGTTGTAACTCATTTCATTGGAGAACAAAGGCTACATTTTTCTGCTATCTACCACACCCATTCCTGTTTCATGCCGTAGTGTATGCTAGGCTCTAGTTTTTCGGCACTGACAAGTACTGGTGCGGCCAAGCCAGGCAGAGTTTGATATCATCATCATCGTAGCATTGTGTACGTAAGCTCCAGGCCAAAATCTAGTCTTGGCATGGCAGGGCTGCGACTGAGACTGTGACTGGGTTAACTAGACTCCAGACTCTACTTTATTTACACTTACATAAAATGAAACAATGCGGCATGGGAAATTCTTAGAATATTTGCCAAACTCGGCCCAGGAAGTCCCATCCTAAGCCATGAGCATTTTAATAATACCAGAGCTCTACTTTCATTTTATGGCACGAGAGAATACACGCCACAGCCACACGCGGCACGCGGCTTTACAATTACATTACCCTGGATTATGGGTCATTATGGTCCTGCTGCTCCGCTCTGCGCCGCGTATAGCGAGTGAAAAGTTGAATTATCTGAATGGTCCTGTATTAATCCTTTTTATTATTACAGGAGTAATATTGTACATTTTGTTGGTTGGCTACCCACCTTTTTGGGTAAGTGTGCTGCCTTACTTCTTACGTCTAGGTCTAGCAGCAAAGTTTTAGTCTGTCAAATTCTTAATTAGTTTGCCAGTTCTGACACTTGAAACAGCTTCAGAATGAATTCAGAGCTTTCCTTTCATTTTAAATAAAGCATGGCTATTAAATGTATTTAATATTCTATTTATTGAATTACAGGATGAAGACCAACACAGATTGTATGCTCAGATTAAATCGGGTGCTTATGATGTAAGTTCCTCCTCTTTGTATTTGCATTTGTTATTTGCTCCGGACCGACAAAGCGCTCTGTATTGTGCGTAGGCGTAGAATAATAATCGTGATATTCTATTACGCACTTTTTACTCTCGCGTGTAAAAGATAAAAGCACAAAGCAGTGAGAACGAAGAGACAAGAATTGTTATGTTCTTAAATTTGCGATTATGACGTCTGCCTTTTTGCCCTGCCTGCAAAGTTTACGATCATTACGCGCTATTTTTTCTTTGTTTTGCAGTATCCATCTCCGGAGGTAAGTACAATTTGCATTATCATTTTGCAGTATCCTGAGGTGAGTACGATGTCTTTTATTAAAAGAGACCAACGACTTAAATTAAGAACGCAAGGTGAGGTTTAGGAACCCGAAAGAGGAATTAACAAATTGAAATACCTGAATATGGTTCGATCAACTGAGTTAGTTATTGTTACGCGCTACGAATTTGCCCAGGGGTCCCTCCTTAGTAGCAGATACTTGATTTTTGACAGGAATGACCTTTTTCTGTGACTTGAGACTTGAATGAATAACTTTTGGTTTTTCGACTAAATGAAGCTTTGGGTAAAAAGGAAGATTTCCAGCGTTGTGTGATAATTCGCATCCAGGACGGCAAAATAATTGCAAGTTGTGTTTTGCTGATGCAGCTGCGAAATCTTCTATGGTCATTCCATGGAGTTGGGCCGCATGTTCTTCAATCTTTTCATTGACCAATTTAAATGAAATTCGTTTCTGTTCTTCGGATGAAGTCCGAGTTTCCAAGTAAGACATGAAAATCTGCAATAACAATTATCAGAGTTAATGCATTTTGAAAATCTTCATTCACTCTTATAACCTACTAAGTTAATAACCTGAAACCAGCATTCTGTGAGTTCTTGCCTTGCCTTATTCATTGTGTCATCTGGTTGATCAAAGACGATCTCGTGAACCAATACTGGGATTAGTCCATGCTTCCGACAAAATTTGCTAACGTTTGAATTTTCATCTGCATGATAACAATGCGGTCCTGATGACTTATTCTTGCCAGTGTATACAGGAACGACATAATCCGTATCCCATTTGGTATCCAGGAACTCCCATGTGTTCGCAACAGCGTTTTCAGGCAGCATCATAAAAAAATATAGAACTCTCTTCAGGTCATTCTTCTTGTAGCGTGATTCACTTGTTAGAATCTTGGAATCTTTCTCGCATTCTTGTCTTAAAATTGGTAATGGTCCATCAGTTTGAGAATTGAATTTAACTCCAACTAGAGCATTTTTTCTTGTTTTTTAATGTTCGAGTTTTCACTCGTGAAAACCAGAGACTTTTCTTTCACAAAGACTTCTTGTTGTGTACAACAGAGTATTAAAATTTACAAACTGCGCGGAAAAAAGACGGAGGTTGACCGACACATTTCGTACTGTTCACAATTTATTAATTGTCTTTATTCAACAGTGGGATACGGTGACTCCTGAGGCTAAAAACCTCATCAACCTTATGCTTACGTAAGCAAAAATAAATTCTCCTTTGGTAATAAAAATCGTAGGTAGTTAACATTAATGAATACTAGCATAGGGGTCAGGCTAGAGCCTCCTCTAGAATACCATTTCTTAAAATATTAACTTCATATGCTGATTGCAGAGTTAATCCAAATAAACGAATCACTGCCACGGATGCATTGAAACATCCATGGATTTGCGTAAGTTTCTACACGAAATTAATTGAAACTACGTGCGTGTATTTGAATAAGAGCATGAACGTGTGCTTGACTTGTCTGCATTGCAGTGGTTCAAGTCCAAGTACACGAGTACACGTGCAATGATGCTCTTTCCTGGCAATCTGTACAATGCTTTCTTTTTCTCTTTTACAGCAACGTGAACGCGTGGCTAGTCTTGTTCACAGGCAGGAGACAGTAGACTGTCTCAAGAAGTTTAATGCGAGACGGAAACTGAAAGGGGCCATTCTAACAACCATGTTGGCGACCAGAAATTTTTCAAGTACGAACGAGTTTTTGTTCATATCACCATATCTTACAGAATTTGCGCGAGCGAGAGCTTCTTGTTTTCTCAGCCGATCCGATACGAAGCCCGAAGGCGTACTCACGCGACCCCGCATTTTTTCTTTTCTCCTTCGCAGGTCGTAGTATCGTAACCAAGAAGGGAGATGGAAGTCAAGTGAAAGAATCCACAGACTCATCAACGACCATTGAAGACGATGATGTGAAAGGTAACGCAAAAGTTGTTTTCATACTTTTTCTTACTCCATGAGACCGGAACGTATAACAAAAGGCCTTTACAAAAGCCAAAGCCAACTTTGATAATTTATCTCGGGTATAATTCTGCTTCTAGTCTTCGTATCTTTCTTTCGTAGTGTAGCAATTCGTAGTCGGTAGTGGTAGTGGAATAGTCATTAGTTAGTGTGGTAGACGTTTCTTTTCGTAGCAATTTACGTAAGCAGTCGTCGTCGTCACCGTGTGCGTATTTTTATCCTTTGCGTTGGTAGAGTTCCTGTAATAACAATTATTAATACTTGCCATTGGCAAAGCTCAACCGAGCAGCGAAACCGATACCCGTTCCGGGGTTGGTTGTTCTGTGACGGAGAAAGATAAGAGAGATCAATATCTGACATTTCTCTCTTCAAGTACAGTACAATGGGTTGGGGATTTAACACACTTAACAGATCCGGTGTTCTTTTTCTGTATTCATCTTCTGCTGCATGTGAGGTGGTGTTCTCTCTTGTTTTTTGCCTATTTTGAGTTACAGTCGCTGGGTGTGTTTGTCATTGTTCTCGGTATTGTGCTGGGCATTAACAAATCTACTCTGATTCGACTATTTCAAGTACATCACGACCACGCACTCGTGGTGCGCGTGGTGCTGGTCAAGTGTCAACTTATTAAATAGTTTTGGCGTTACAAGATATAATACTCACTATTTTGAATTGATGACCGTGTGTGTTGTTGGTTGGTTATTATTGTCACTGTAGAAGAACAAACATCGTCCTCACGTCAAGGCAAGGGAGGTGTCGATAGAACTTGTACCGTCATTCTTAAAGAACCCGAAGGTAATTGTACTTAAAGAATGCAATCTTAGAAGAGACAGCCGTAAAGAAATGCACACTTTTGAACCCGCCTTATTTGGTTACTTTTGTTCATTCTTTCGTCACACATGCAAAGATATTATTACCTTACACCTTCTTTTGTTACCGTCCCTTCGTCTCCTCCACCTCCTAGTCCAACGTCCAACTTTCTTCTCTTCTCACTAATTAGACAGTGTGAATCAAGCCAGTACGTGTGACACCGTAATCGTAATACGATCTGTATGTTTGTTCCTCTCCGTGTCGGTCGAGTTGAGTCCAACTACTTCAACCACTCCGTGTGAGTCAAATACATAAAGCCGTGTGACCGTGTCGTGCCAAAGTAGAATGTAGAAAGTAAAGCTAACTAACAATAGTTACGTTACATTTGCATTGCATTGCACTAAGGATCTTTCACTCTCGAGAAAGATCCCGCAATTAAAAGGACAATCAGGACTGATCCTTTATTCAGTAACAAAGCCATTTTAGTGCGTGAAGCTTGCCTATCCGGTCTACGCCTTTGGTAGTTTTGAATTTCATTTTGACTAACACTGTGTTTGCTGTTTGGTCTTTCCTTCTTCGTACCTGAATCTATTCACCATTCAGATATATTTTTGACTATTCTGGTTTGAAACTGATCTTTTTGAAGACTAAATTGGGATACAACGCAGTTCGATCTCTTTTTTTTGCTGTGAGTCTTGCCTTTTGTAACCGTAACTGTAACTAATAACAAACAAACTTTCATCGTGGCTGTGATCACGAAGCACTTTCTTGTAACCTTACTTTTGTATTTCTAATCCCATCTTCTGATACACCGAGTCTTGATAATTACCACCATTTTACCGAGTATAAATACGAGCTGACTAATGCGCAGGAAATTCTTCCACTCCATACGCGACTCCGCAGTCATCGCCAGTTTTTTCTGTAACCGCTCCAAGCATAGTAGCCGTAGCCGAAAGTTTCAAGCCAATTGCCAATACAAATGCTCAACAAGGTTAGCCTTTTAAACGTGCGTGCCGTTTCTGTTCTGTTTTCTCCTACTTTTCAATTTGACATATGCCATTTCTGTTGTGTTCTCCATTCGGTTCCATATTTCAATCCTTCTTTAAATTCATTCCGTTATTTTGAGGTTTCTTTTCTATTATTGCATGCTGCTCTGACTCCGAAAACGCTCGTAGAATTGCCAGATCGTGCGCTGGTTGTTGAGGCTGAGACTGACGATGAGCTTGACGTTGTTGTTGATGGGAACCGGGCGGCCGCGGCCGGAATGACCAGAATAAGACTCTCGGGTCATGCTGCTGAGTGTGCTGAGTGTTGTTGCAGTAGCCACACGTGTACCTCGTTCTAGTTCCCCAGTAGCATAGAGCATAGCGAATAGCGTCAGTGTACAAGGGCCGTGGTGTAGTGAGCAGTGCTCATGATATGAATGAATATCGTACGAGTTAATAAAGGCATGACAAGTTGTAATAATCATTAAAGGGAAAATTTAATTCAGGCAGAACATGAATGACTGAATTTCAAACGAAGGCCTAATAGGCTTGAAACGACAGCGTTTTCTTCTGTCTGACAATTGGAAAATTGCTTTAGAACACAGCAAGCGTACAAACCGACAGCACGCTCGCTACGGACTGCAGACATGTCGCAGTCGCGACTTTAGCGCTCTTGGCTTTTGCCATTGCCATTAGTACTGTATGTCAATTTAATTATGATTAACAAAGGAATATAAAATTCCCCGGAGAATGTCTGAGCCTTGCCTTGCCTTGCCTTGCTGAACCAGTGAACAAAGCGCACTCGACTTGTACGTACTCGTCTTCTTTGAGTATTTCTGTTCTATTACTAATGCCGGACTGACTGTGCTCTGAACTCCGCATCTATATGTATGACGGGTATGGTTGGTACCCATTTTCTGGAATTTCTGGTGCACTGCACGGAACGGCAAGCGTTCCAATTCAGTACCCGTACCCTGCCTGTATGATTGTGCCAGTGAGTGAGTGACAGACCTGACTTGTTCTTTGTTGGTCATTGAATGCGAGATTCTCTCATTTTGTCTGCACTTTCTTCTATGCCACTGCCACTTGATCTTAAAGTCACACCTCACGTTTTCTCCTGTCATTTTCACACTTTTGTTTGTACACGTTTGTGCTGCCATTCAGCGCTGCGTGAGTGTGCCCATACTCCTCGAGCTGTTGATTGTTCATGATGCCAAGAATTGTCAAATTTATGCAATTTTTCTCTTTTCTCTGTTTTTTATGTTTTTGTATCCATTCTTATTCCAAATCTTCTCTCTCGCTTGAACTTCCGTCAAATCTTGCACACTGTCGCTCGCAAAACCGATCGAATCGAATCCATACTCGAACGATAAAAGAAATCCGCCACTCATCCTGTGGAAACGCTTACATGCAATGTAGTAGCGGAGTGAGTGGTGGCGGAGCGCTTGTCGGTTCAGGTAAACAACACACATTAATCTTACCGTACTAATCAATTGTATTGAGCCTCACATGCAATGCAATCCGACTCACTTGATCTAGTCAGCGAAAGCTAGCGTAGTGCTGCAGTGCAGAAGTGATTTTCGTAGCTTTTCTCGTTTTGCATTTTGCCAGTTTCGTGGGGTACATTTTCATTTCTTGCAACTCCTCTTTATGCATAATCCGCGTAATGTAATGTAATGGTAGAGTAGACTCACTTTGATCTCTTGGCAAGTAGAATGCGATTGAATTTATAAGTCAGCTCTTCTTCGTGCATTGATTCTTATTTTTGCAATGATAGTTCTTTTTCTCTTGAGAGAGCACCATCGAGTGACACTTTCTTTCCCGCAAGTAACGAACGAATAGACGTAGCAGAAATGTCGCAATTAATTACGGATTACGTCGGCGACCAAGCAGACCCGGCCACCAATTATCCCTCCTATTAATCTACTCTGAATTCTTTCGTCTAGCTCGGAAAGCTGAGATAATCAAAATGACAGAACAAATTCTTGAAGCGATCTCCCTCGGAGATTACGACGCGTACACGTAAGTGGACAATAACACTCATTATCCATCCAATTTATAACGCTGCGGCCATTAACTGGAAGTACCAGTCGGTGGTCGTCTTGAGATGGGTCTTGCGATGGAGTTTCTTACTAATTTTTGTTCTTTTCCCGCGACCCGTCGCTCCCGCAGGAAACTGGCGGATCCTCACATGACATCGTTCGAACCAGAAAGTCTAGGAAACCTCGTTGCGGGTATTGAGTTTCACAAATTTTGGTTTGATTATGATAATGGAGGTACTTCAACTAATAGATTAAAGTCCTCTTTCCTCTTTATTTGTACGCTTTCCCTCACTTTTAGGTGGAAAGTCAAAGTTGAACACGACTCTTCTGAACCCACACGTTCACGTAAGTTTACTGGCTTGGTTTTGGAACAAGGGACAACGCAACAACACAGTAACCTGAGTAAATGACTAACCAACTATCAAAGATGTATTTGAGTGGTAAGACTAAACGCTAAGCAAGAATTTTTCACCGAGGAATTAATTCTCATCCATGTGCGAATCTTCATGTTCTTCGAGCTCGAATTTTAGAGGTCTGATGTCTTCTGTGCGGCAATGAAACAATCCAAAGTAAGGTCTTTTCTTTGTGTTGTGATTTCTTGAGCAGTTCTCCTCCACGCACATCAATTCATGATTTTGTACAGCTAACACACACGCATCATGTTTATCATCTTCCGTTAACAATGTTTGTACGTTGGAAACTTCCTCCATCCTCCTATTCAAACAAATCCATTGCGCCTTTCGTTGTGACTTCATCACTGTTGCACGGTATTTACCCGCCAGCTGTAATCAAAGTAATGTAAGTTAGTTGATTAATTAAAGTGAATAATAGTGAAAAACACTTACAGTCCAGAAGGCTTCCGCTCGTGAGAGTTCCAGATCAGAATTTTACAATTCTCGATTAACTTCAAATGCTACTTTTCCGCTTGAAACTGCTTCCACTAGAACACTCGATTGCCTAGTCTTATGATCTTCCGCAATGTCATGAGCCTTGTCGCCCCCAATGATCGTTCTTCTCCCGACATAGTATAAGATGGTACAGCCTGGATTTCCTACATTATTTCGGATGTATTGCAGCAACCCAAGTTCCTTAGCTGACGGGTCAACCACAACGACGAAGTACAACTCCCATCTTGTTTTAGTACGAGCAACTTCATACTGGTTGCTCAATGTCTTCAAAAGTTGCAGCTCGAGTTCTGACTTAATCCTTTCCGACTCATTTGAGTGTTGAGAATCACGTTGTTCATTCACAGGAATTGTGTCTGCATTAGCATCAAGTAGGAATGAAACTCGCTGTCTGCATTGACTAAAAATTGAACAAATGATTACTTTAGTTGGAGTGATATGAAGGTGGAAGTTCGATTACAGTTGCTTTCACGTGTTTTTAACTGTGCTTCAGTGAAGAAGGTGGTCTTACATAAAGGGCACTGGAATCTTGGAAAGCCTCCTGACGCTGCCGCTTGCGTTTCTTCCATTTGACGTTCATTTTCCCTTTTAGCCTTACTCTTGTTCTTCATATTATTGTACTTAGTTGGATTGTTCTTCATTGCTCTGCCAGCCCTGGCATTGGCGGCTTCACGCAAGTTTCTGTAACACTTGACGCAATGACCTCGAATGGCACATCTAGCTTTCTCCTTGGTCTTGAATGACTTCAATTCGACGACATACTGGCAATTGTTGCACTTGAACTTGTGTGACATTGTCTCCATGTAATGGATTCCAGCCTTAGGTCCCTTATGACACTGCCAAACAAATAAGAAGTCAACTCTTTCATTTAAAATGATTCTAATTCTAAGACAGTAGTATCACTAGGCTCACCTTATCAAACGGATCCATTTTCACTCAGGATTCACTCCTAATCAAGGCCTTAGACCTGTCGTCTCTGGCTCCGTCTTAGGAGATGTACAAGGCCTTGCTCCTAACAATTGATGGCCGGTCAATTAATGGCTCAGTTAACTTTAGTCTTAGTTTAAATAGTAAAATACTTTACTTGGTTTTGTTGCTCAGTAATGACAGGTTGTTGCTTTGTCTTGTTCCGAAATGCGAGATTTCTGAAAAATTAAAATGAGCAGCGAAATGATTTGATTGAATTTGATTTCAAAGTTGTTGGGAGATGACGCAGCCTGCATTGCCTACGTCCGTCTCACTCAGTTCAATGATAAGTAAGTCCCCATACAAGTCAATAATTGGCTAATTCGGTCATCAAGCAATGCATTTTCGTTTATGTTCAGACAAACCGGTCAGCCGAGAACAAGTCAAGCGGAAGAGTCGCGTGTGTGGCATCGTAGGGACGGGAAATGGCAAAATGTCCATCTGCATCGCTCCGCCGCGGGTGCTCCAAAGTGGCCATAATCACTCCGTTATGGCTTAGGGTTAATTACAACTATTATCCTAATTTAAGCGTGAAAGGATTTAAAATATTTTAAAGCCCTCATCACCACCAATCATCCCGTACGTCATCCACATTTCTTTATTCAACTTGCTACACACAATTCTCTACCCGAAACCTTCACCACAAAGTCAACCAAAGAATTCACCGTGAGCTCTCTTTCTGACACCTGTCACTTCAACCTCACATGCAAAAAGCAAAATGTCTATCCCTTTCAAGCTACGTAAGCCATCAATTAAATGAGTGACTGTTGTGATGATGAATTATTAAGAGTTATGTCATTGTTATGTACTGTAGCCATTGTGTAAGTCATTTTTCCTAAATACTAAGATTTAAGCAATGTTAACCCTGATTCAAGTCTAAGCTAAGTAAGTAAGCCACAACAACAACCAAGGATGACTGACACGTAAATTCTAACCTTAACCAATCATCATCAAAAATGAGCGACAAAAAGGTGTTGAGCAGCTTTTTTGGTCAGCTATCGTTAAGTACTGATATGTCATGCATTTCTAGTGTGCAATGCGTCTATCGGCGGCACAATTTGAAATTGTGCGTGCGTGCGTTCGGCAAGGGAAATGACAAAATGAGAAATGATTTGTGATTTTCTGTTTTAAATATTGTGCTACTTAATGTTGTTGTTTGTGATGTGTTTACGTCTATGTAAATCTCGAATTCGGAAAATGTCGCAATGTTAAGACAAAGTCATAAATGGGGAATCGGAAATGCCAAAGAGAACAAAAGCAACTTGAACAACGTGTGTCTTGCAATCTGTCACAAATCTTGATTGATATTATGGCGTTTTACGGCCACGTCAGCTAATTAAGTACTGCAGCTTATTGAAAGCAAGTCCCAAGCATAAAGTGAAGGCGAAGGCAAAAGTAAATCGAGGATAAGTAAAACTCAAAAATTACAAAACTGTACTGTTTTCATATTCGTAATTCTACTAATGGTAAAAGACTCCCATTAAAATTGCATACAACCAGTGCGTTCTACGCGTAACTCTTTGTATCCTTCTCTACCTTTCTCTCTCCACGATACACGATGAAACTCTATTATTCAGATGCCTTCAAAATCAGTCTCTAATTACTTACGTAATTACTTCGATTATCGTAATCACTCTCTTTATTACAACAACTGCATCTTTTATGCATTGATTAGGAACACTTGCATTGCATTTTGCACACAAAAATGTTTACCTGCCATTCGGTTTTTAGTTTAGGCCTTCCTCGTTCGTTGTTTAGACTTCCGGTCGTCTGTTCTGAGTTGTGACCATTTTATTACCTTGTGAATAGGTTCGTTTCGTGAACATTGTTGTGTGAAGCCTTCCTTTTGTAATCAACTACAAACAATTATTCAAGACGAAGAGAAGAATTGCTAACTTCAAATACAAAACAAAAATTCAAAAAAAGTTGATAATTCTTTACATAGATTTATTATTACGTATTAATTAGTTAATTACGAATTATTATCCTAAACATACACTAAGCGAAAGTCAAATGATAAAAAATTTACAAAACTCATTGTTATATTATATTATGTTCCGGTAGTTTTTAGAGTGATAATTAAACTATACTACAACCATTCATGGCGAATTATAACTAACATGATCATCATGATATTAAAACTTAAATATTCAGAAAAATCGCTCGCACCCGCAAAAGTTATTGACTCCATCCACAAGCCACATTTGAATCCTGCCAACTGTGCAAAAATTGTATCAATGATTAAATGATCTTCGAATTAATACGTGGTTGACATGATTTACAGTTTAGTGTTTGTGTTATTTGCCCATTTTATCTGACTTGAATTAAGGCCGTTTGCCGAAGGAAGAAAGAAATAAGGAAACAGAACAGGCTGATGAGCACCTTCGTCAAATTTTCTTGTCTTGTTAGCAGCAAATTTCGTTTTACATGGTCACGGTCCTTACAAATTACAATTGCGCCTGTGCCCTCGTACTTCCTACTCAAGGCGAGATAAATTCTCAATTAACGATGTTTGCATCCCGAAACGGACAGCAACAATAGCACTTAGCCGCATAAAATATTTTTATTTGCGTTAAACGCGACGAGAAAGGATTTTGTGCAAAATATCTGCTTTTGTGGCGGAGTTCGCAAGTCAGTCGACAATATGCAAGGAATTTACTCCTCTTCCTAATGAAATATTTTCGCACTTTATTATGTCTTGGCTGAAGCAGGTGAGAATCGCATTCAAGTCAAGATCATAGTCGTCGAACGTCGTACGAACAGAACCAGTTGGACAAGTGAACTTAGTTCAGGTGAAGCATCGTCGTCGTGAGGAACTCACAACGCAGGCTTGTGATTGTCTCAGTCTGTTTCGCCGTGGTATAGTAAATACGTAGTAATCAAGATAATAACATAAGAACTTCATCTCGTCTTCTCCTTTCATGTTCGTGCCATCCTGAAAATTACACGGATGGATCGCGTGAGCGAGACTGACGGAACAGTGAGCGATTTGTGTCAATACCCGAAGAGGAGATGACATAGTGCACCAGACCTAGAAGATTTATCCCGCAAATACGATCAATTCGGCTTAGGTTGTGTAAAAGTGCTGAAATTACAAAATTCGGCTGCAAATTGAATCCAATCTTGGTGCTCGAAATTAACTTCTGTGGAAATCCAATCACTTCAACTTCTTTATCAGGTTAGACACAAGCCGCTGGAGTTCAACATCACATGCAAGCGAGTGTAAAAATACGTCAAAGCCCGTGTCCGTGACTGCTAGGAGCAGCGTACAAGTGCTTCTCTCGTAATTTCATTGAGAAGGTAAAACATTTCATTTTTAATTTTCAAGCAGTTAAAAGATCAAAGACGAAGGAAATTGGAAGAGGCTTGAGGTCAGACTTCAAAAAATTTCAAGCATGAGGAATCAGGGCTCTAAAGTTTGTGAAGCTTTCTCCGAACCGAAAGAGGATTTTCTCGAAAGCCGAGATCCGTTTGATCGTGCTCCAGTTTCTGAGCCGAGCACAACGTAAACAAGATCAATCTTCGCTGTGCTGTCTTGAGTTGATTTAGCGTCTCTTTCTTCCCAGCAGCCGTGGGCTTTGAAACAGTATAAATTGTTCTTTGATTCTGTGTAAGCATAATTACTGGTGCCGCCTCTGCCCCACAGCCTGAAGATGTTTACAGAATTTATTGAGTGAAAAGTCTTGAAAATCAGACGCAACTACGGGTAAACTCTAAAATCCTGCACTGGAACAACCAATTTTCGGTAAACATTTCCAAATGCAGGCACAGGAACTGAGCCGGAGCTTTATGTATGACGCGTTTGAAGTATGCAATCAAATTCCGCGTCTTGAATATGTGACACAATGACTTGCTGCTGCTACTTGCGGGAGTATTCACCACGTAAAGTATTGCCATTGCCATTATGTAAAACTCCTGCTGGCATTCAATTGCATTTTGCATAATAATGTCGAGGATGTTACTGATACTGATTTTTCAAAATAAACCTGTGCCTTCAAAACTTGTTTTTGCATGTGATTTGCGATTGCGATGCGAGTGATGCGAGTAGCATCATCGCTCGTCGTTCACCGAGATTCTTTCTTTTGTGTCTTTTTCCTATATTTCGAGTAAAAAACTACTACCCCGTTATTACTTGCCATACATTCACTTAAAGGTCACGGTCCGTTATACGCGCACTGTGCACTGCACCCATGTTCTTTTCTCCCTGGCCTTCTCGCTAGCGTTGATCAGACACAATAAATTATTGCACAATTAATACATAGCCGTAACTCAGCCGTGCGGTAAGGTAACGCAAAGATGATGCAAATAATTTACATTTCCTTATGATAATCGCCATTCGCTTCTGCCTGCCTGCCAGGTTACTCTGTCAAGTTTATTTAATTGGGTCATCCTGCCGGCCTGAATCTCCGCATGCAGGTAGACAGGCATGCTCGTTACTAATCGTAACTCGCGAGTCCAATCACGCAATGCAATGGGAATGACAATGATGCACTTGTTCATTTCTCGAACATGAGCAGCAATGAGCTTGAATTGCCTTGGTTCAATAACAATAGCTTCCTTCCTAGATCCCAACTGCTGCCGGCTGCCGAAGCCGCAAGAGAAACAATAATTGCATCGTTTTCTCTTGTAAACGCAAACTGCAACAATTACAACTCATCATGCATCTGGTTAATCGCAACTTGGTCTTCGTTGCTTTTTTATTGCGTTTGTCCTATATTGCTGCTGCAACTGTTCTGCTCAGCACGCATGCAATTCTCCAACTTGACTGGCGTGCCGGGCGCGATGCAAAATGCAAAACGCAACAAAAGTAATCCACAGCAATCATAATATTTATTACCTTTAATAAGTTTACGATTTGTCCGACTTTTTGACTTTTCTCATTTCGAGTTTCGACTGGTCTTTGTTACAATTTTCCTCTGATCTCATTCGCTATTCGCTTTGCCCAGCGCAGCGTGGTGTTTTGCATGTGGCGATGTGGCGTGGCATGCCTTTTGATGGCTTGGCATGATGAAGATTAATAAGGCAATAAAGTAATAATCGCACATTTCGAACAGTGCGCTGCAGCAGAAGATGAAACAGTTTCGCAGATTTTTTGCTCACTCTTGTCCTCATTGTGGCAGCCAACGAATTAGGCTTAAATCTTTCGTTTTCATTTCGGCTAAACATGCAAGGCGAACATGGTCAAAAGAAGATTTGAGGTGTGAATTGAGAAGTCTCTCGCGATTTATGCCTTTTGCCCGTGCATTTTGGTAATGAAAATGAAAAATCTCCGCAGTAGACCGAGGAAAGTTAATAATTGCCGTATTTTGTTGTTGACTGTGGTGAGTCGTTTTGGTTTCTTTAAATGCCTCAATTTCTGCTGTCGCGGCCAAATATGTAGATTTCTGGCACAAATATTTTATTGGCCGTGCATATTAAAATGCTTTCGTTTAATCATTCTTAAGCTTCGGCAGTATTTTCTGGTATTCCGTACACAAAAGAGAGCAGAGAAATCATAAATTTCCGTATTTCGTACTACAAAATGCAAGGCAAAAGTGCAGTGTCCTCAACTGAACAACTGTAGTTATGGCATTAAAAAAACGTGCAGTGACTGTGACAATAAATGGGAATGCACCTTGCAATATGCACAATGCAATTACAGACTCGGCTCGAGGCCGGCTCGTACAACGACAAAAACTGTGACTGTTCTTTTCCTTTGTGTTGAGTCAACTTAAGGAAGATGACGACTAAAAGTCAAATTAATGTGGCCTAAATCCAAATGCAATACAAAACGCAGTACACAAAATCCTTTTTCCTTCAACTGCTCTGCTTTTGTTTTCAATTGGTTTTTAGAAGCGAACTCTGATGAGACCAAATGAAATGAAACGTAAATGAGTCCATTTTTGTAATTTTAATGACTTGGTCCATTGTTATTACGAGTGGTCTTGATCTTGTTCTTTGCTATCTGAAGAGAATAGAATGCGGCGTCACTTTCTACGTAGTAACTAAATCAGTTTTGTGAGTTCCGGTTGAATTACGTGTGAAGATGATTCATACCACGGCCGGCTAGTGTTGATTGTATTGTAATTGCTCATGGGCATGGGTGATGATCGAAGACAGGTTTTAAATTACTAATTGACTTGTATTTGTATTTGTAATGTATTTGAATTTATTTTGCAGTGCTTGAATTGATTTCACATCGGACCTTCGTGAAGGTTGCTCAAAATGTCGACGATTACGTTAAAACTAGTTGAGCTCCTGCTCTTCATTTTGGCAGTGCTTGCGTCATGCACGGACGCAACCTCGTCAAGCAGCAACAGCAGCAGTAGTGCTGCCAGTACACACAATTTAGGTGGAAGTAGTTCATTTAAAGAAACGGATGTTGTGACTGCCATTCACCAGTTCTACACTGGGCCCATGAACATATCTCGGCCGCCAATGCACAATTCCACGACTCCATTTCAACCGTCCTCGGTCATTCACGGCTTCAAACCCGTGTACAACACAGATGCTCAATTCGTCTCGCTGACCACTGAAGTTCCACCACAGCCGCCACCTAGGAGAAAGCCAGGCTTCAGTCTGTTCAAGAGGAAGAAGAAGAGACCGGATCCGAACATGAAGAAACCGATCTCGGTCAAAGAGCAGCAGCAGCAGAAACAAGAACAGCAACAGAACGACCAACAAAAGTCTCCAAGTCAGAAGCAGCAGCAGGGTAAAACCAATTCTGACGAAGTACAGTCTTCCGCTTCGGCAGAGCACTCGTTCAGGCATCCACCCCTTTCGCAGTTGCCTCCAGCACCGCTGCATCCTATGCCGGCACCACCAAGCGCCTTCAGTCGATTGACTTCGTTCTTCATGGGTAGACCGGCGCATCAAAATCACATTTCACCGCCGTGGCGTCATCCACCGCCTCACCATTTCCAGCACCGACAACCTCACTTGGCTCACCCACATCAGACACAGCAAGATGGGGCTCAACAACAGCAACAACCTCAACAAACGGGCAGCCTGGCCCAGCCATCAGTCAACCACCAGCAAAGTGCTTCATCTCCATTTAATGGTCATCCTCCTCGCCATCCACCTCATCACGGGCCTCATTCGAACAATTACCAGTTCCAGCAACAACCGCAACCGCACCAGCCTCCCCAACAGGGTCCACAGCTGACGTCTGATTCCACTGCGCAGGGTCAGCCAGCTGCGAACGGACAAGCACCGGCCAATGGAAATCAAAATGTGCAACAACAGACGTTCGGTCGTCCCCCGTTTCAACCTCGTCCACCTCAGAACAACTATAACAGGATTCACAGAATCAATCTGAACCACTACCTGCAGAGAATTTCCAATATGTTCAGCCGCTCTCCGCAGATCCCAGGCTTCCGACCTTATGTTCAACCTCCGCAACCAAAGTTCACGTATTACTATCCACTCACATCGTACTCTTCGTCCTCTTCGTCTTCGTCTACGTCAAGCAAGCCAACTGCCATTCCACCCGCAACGCAGACGCAGGCACGAAGAAGGAAGTTGAAGGTTAAGAAGCCGGGAGTGGAAAGACGACAGGACCAGCAGCAGCAGTTGCAATTTCTCACCGGTATGAGACCGAAACTGTTAATTTAATTTTGAACGTATTAGTGCGATCTGGTGATTACGATTTGCTCATTTACTTGACTTTAATTCAGGTCGGCCACGGGCGACGAAGGCTGAAAGCAAGCCCGAGACAATGGAGATCAATCTTCGCACGGGAATTCGCACGGAGTCCAGAAGCATGCTGAATAAGAGACTGTTCAACAGCCTCGAGCCGGTTTTCATTCGGATGAAGCGTGAAGCGGGCCCATCACTGTCGCATGCTGGAGGCTACAGAATGCCCGGGATCTTTGGCATGGACGGAGGAAAGCCCTTCTATTTGGACAAAGTTAGTTTCTCTCATTCAGTGCACTTACGATAAGTAAAATTGCTAAAGCTGAATTAATACAGGACCCACACACTGGTGATATCACATTCACGCCGAATGCGAACTCGAACGCTCAAGAGAAGAAACTGATTCTGGCCAGCAATGAAGTCGAAACGAACGGGACTGACGACAGTGCCTCCAAGAAGAAGAAGCCAATGCCAATCATTATCCACTCGTACTCAAGCACAAAAATGCAGGGACAGCGCAGGCCGCTGAATTCCAAGCTGAACACAAAGAAGCCGACTTACTTTTATGGAAACAGGAGCACCACGCTCGCTCCTCCAAGGCTGCCAAGCTTTTATCCAAAAATTCCGTCGCTTACAGAGTTCAAGATTAGCATGGGCATCAAAAGCAGCAGCACGACGACAACCACCACCGAAGAACCAACGACTACAACGACGACGACGACGACGACTGAAGCCACGACTACAACAAAGGCTCCAGCTACGACAGAGGCTCCCATTCGAATCACGTCAACCTACCCGCCAGGCTACGATCCGTACCTGCCTTTCGAATTACTGCAACTGCAGACAAGAAGACCGGAACCAGAAATAATCGACGAGCCCGTGTCTTCAATTGACATTATTCCAAGGGCTCCAGCGAATAAAACATCCTCCGTCGAAGTGGTTGGAGAAATTAATCTGTCCACTTCAATGAACAAGAAGCCGAAGCAAAATCAAACGGAGAGCATCAAGGGAGAAGTTTTGATCGTGCCCAACGAGCTGAACGTTTTGCCACCGCGTCCAGAATACATCGCGCCTCGCAATGAATCAAACAATGTGTTCGGGTCAGCGACAAATGACACGGACAGCGTGGAGTCAGCCACTGAAGCGGACGGAGAATACTACGACTATGACAATGTAAACGACCAGGAGCATCCGCCAATGCCGCAATTCCCACCGTTCTACCCTCCGTACAACCCCGGAACGAATCCAAACAGCTTCAACTCGTTCGGCCAGCAGCCATGGAATTATTTTCCGCCTGGACAAAACCAAGGCTCACAATACCCTCCCTGGGGTGCTCCGTACCCGAACGGAGGACAGGGCCAATTCCCTCATCATCAGTACCCACCTTTGCCACCGCAGCCACAGCCTGGCGCAAATTCCCAATACCCATTCCAACCGCCTCCGCATCTGGCAGGGAATGTGAACCCTTCGTTTGGAGCACCGAACCACCTGCCCAACATGCCACCACCTCAACCGCAAGGTCCAAGTTTTCAGCACCCAGCTAGCATAAAGCAGAGCTCTCCGCATCAAGAAGTGAGCGCCACCACGACTACAAGTTTACCCACACCGAAACCAACGCTCAAAGTGGAGGAGACAACAACGGCAGCACCAACAACAGTAACGACTGTGAAGAGCACAGATGCTGCACCTTCCAGCACGGTCGCTCTTCCATCAGAAGTGCCATCATCAGCTGTGCCTGTTTCACCAACACCGGACGATAGCTACTTGGAAATTATCCTGGACCCGAATGACCCTGATGACACTGACCTTGTTTCGGAGGAGTCAATTCAGGTAATGTCAGTGGAGAGACCCAGCGGACCTGGATTTAATCCCGCCCAGCTTCCACCACTGCCACAAAGACCCGGCGGCCAGTTAATCCCCCAGCAGCAGCCTCCACCTCATCACTTCAGACCAGGTCCGCCAAATTTCAGGCCCCATTATGGACCTCCGCCACCTCACAATTACAACCCGAGTCGTCCACCTCCAGTTGGTGGCAAGTATGGGCCACCTCCTCCCCCGCCACCATTTGGACATCCGGCCCACAGAAACAATTTCCCATTCCGGCCGCCGCCACCAGTCAATGAAATGATCAAGGGTACGGCGCAACCAGCAGCAGATACACCTGTGCCCACCAGTGCAGCTGCAGTAACTTCCACGTTTGTTCCACCACGAAGTGTCCCTGTTGAAGAGTCAGTTCCTATGCCAGAAGAACCGAAGAAGCCTCTCGTAACAGTGAAAATGGAAGAGAAGGCAGTGGAGCCAAGCGTCGTTGTCGAAATGGAGCCGCCTGTGCCCGAAGAAGTGTCGGAAGAAAAGTCAAGTCCGTCGGCAGAAACGATCCCAACGACCTTGGTCGCATCGTCGCCTACAACGGCGCTACCCACCACCACAACGACTACAACTACAACACCCGCGCCAACCACGACCACGACAACTACAACAACTGCGCCAACGACCACTACGACTACGACAACAACACCGACTCCTGCTCCAAGCAGTCGGAAGCCTATTCGACGAAAGTCTACAACACCCAGCACAACTACGACGACCACAACAACCACGACCACTACGACTACAACGGAGCCACCAACCACCACCACCACCACGACGGAGCCAAACTCACCCGACGTAATGGAGTATGAAGCGTATTACGAAGACTACCCGGAGGAGCCAGTCATGTACAATCCTTACTCGAATGCAAACGGCCAGTATTATGACCCGCAGCCAGTTCCACTGCCGTCCAGCAAGCAGGATGAACTCCTGATCCCACACTTGGAGCAGATTCTCCTTGGAACAAAAGCAAACGACGAGTACGACCAGACTGCAAGCTCGGAAGAGACTCCAGCTGTAACATTGACCACGGCCAAGCCCGTCAAAGCAATCTCGACAACTGTGACCACGCAGAAATCCACGACCAAAGCGCAGCCGTCAACAACGGTCAAGACTGAATTCAGGCCGAGTCAAGTGGACAACTTTTTCATTTCGGGAGAACTCATTCTGGACGATCCGGATCTTGAACTGATTGAAATCCCAACAGATAAGACAATTGAGGCTGTGAAGAAGAATAAGAAACCACTGCCGAACATTTTGCCACAGTTCAGACCAAACGCCGAGGTTGCCTCGAATGAAAGACTGCCACTTTTCGGAGAAATTGACAAGAAGGTCGACGGAGACGTGTCTGAACTATCAAAGATCCCGGAAGGCCCAGTCGAAATCCCGCAGCAGTCGATCGAGGAGTACGAAGATGAATTGGAGCTTGAACCTGTGAACTTGAATACAAAGACGGAGCAGAAGAAGAATGAGAATGAGGGCGCACAAAATCAAGAGATAACTGGAATGTATCCTCCACCACCGCCTCCTCCCGTGCAGCAAAGACCGTCCTTCTTTGGTTCTTTGTTTGGGAAACGACCACAACCACATCCACACCAGCAGCAGGTAATGATGGGCTTTGGCAATGAAACAAGACCATGGGGACAATACGGCCCTCCTCCACACAACCACCCAGGAAAGTATGTTCCCGGCCCTTATCCTCCACCACCACAGCAGCAGCAACAAAATCAAAACCATGGACCAGCACCTGTGCAGTCAAATCAGCAAGAGCCGTCAGCTGCTCCGGGACAGAATAATGGACCTCAACAATTTCCTCATCCAAGCCTCCCGACCCCATTAATCGCTGATCCACTCAAATATAACCTTCAGCACCAACATCCACCTGGCCCAGGAAATCACCCGAAACATCCCTACCCGCAGCAGCATCCATCACAAGGCCAAAACGTGAAACAGCAAGAAATGCCACCACCACCATCAGCGTTGCCTCCAAATGTTCACCATCCTCACCAACAACAAGGGCTGAACATTCCACAGAATAACAATCATCAGGGCCCACCACCACCACCGCACTACGGTCAGTTCCCGCACCCAATGCATGGACAGCAATTCCAAAACAATGCTAAGCCGGGTCAACCGTACCCAAGCCAGCCGGCGCCTCACGGACCACCACCACCAGGCCATCCTCATCCGGCCGGTCCGTTTATGCAAGGGCAACCAATAGGCATTCCTTACCCACATGGAGGAGCCTATCCACCACCACCTGGCTTCTTCAGTAGGCAACCACCACCACCACCAGGCATGCACATGCCTCCGCCACCCGCAGGACATGTTCCATTCAATAACAATCCTAACTTGCCCCAAGGCCAACCGGCAATGCAACAAGGCCCAGCAGGACTGATTCCTCAACCAGCCACGACGTCTCTACCCGCGTCATCCTCAGCACCTCAGCAGCCAAATCCAATACAAAATGCCAAGGATCAGTCCGCAAAATCACCCCTCGAAAGTGCGTCATCCTCGGAAGAAGTCATTTACGTGACTCAGGAGGAATTGGAGAGGCTAAAAGCGAACGGCCAAGCCGACGAATTTGTTGAGTATTCGGATGAAATTGAGGAGCCCGCAGTTTCTGATTTGGGTGGGAAAAACAGCCTTCCAGAAGCAAGATCAGGGAGTCATCCATCGAACGAAGTGTCCGAAGAGGATGAACAGCAGGCATCCTCCACGACTAATCAGGCAGTGCCCTCATCGCCTGTGACACCAACACAGCCACCTCCTCCGGCGCCGACTCAGCCTCCGCCACCACCGCCAAAGCAACATCCGCTCCTACAACCCACAGCTATTCCAGCGTTTCAGCCAATCCCATCGTCCTTCTCGCCTCAACTGCACATGATGCAGCAGCCGCATCAGCTTCAGCCTCACATGCTGCCCAATCAAGTGCAAGGGTATCAGCCGCTGCCGTCTCAATATCCTCAGCCGTATCAACACCACCATCAGGACCTTCACCTCCAACCAAAAATCAAGCCATCTCAGCCGCTAGACTACGATGACCTCATCACAGGCCCTCCACTCGATGTAACCTCTGCGAATCAGAGGAGCGTGAGTGCCAACGAGCCAAGGGACATAATAGTCAAGTCAAGTTTCAGTCACGACGGCGGAGCGTCATCACAAAGCTCAAAAGCAGGTACAAGTACAACTTCAAAGTCAAGGCCATAGGAGCCGGATTCAAAAACTGAATGCTCACGTACGCATAATTTCATTTTCAGAGAAATCAGTAAGCGGCTGGAAAGGAGCGATAGAGAAAGTGCCGTTGGACGACGGTATCAAGTTTGTGCTACCCGGCGGAGGAGCGAAGGCGACGGGCAGCATACAGTGGGGAGGGTTCCAGCCCATGCCCCAAGAATAGGACGACGAGTTAGTTAGTAGTTAATTGTTGGATACTGGGGTTGTACAATATTTGTAATTAATATCGATCTTCAAGTTCATCGATCATCGAGCCGGGTTTTGCTAACACGACACTAATTTGTACCATTCTTAAATTATTTAGTTCAAGATTTATAATTTGTTGTCGTTATTCGCCAGTCGCTAATTTATTGCTACCTGAATATTACTTACTAATAAGCATTAACAGCAGCGAAAAGCGACACGATTGACAGACATTTAATTTATTACGTACAATGTACGCATGACCTTTTCCAGTCGTTAATGGCATGACTGAAGTATTACACGTTTTCTATCATTTTTATCGTTGTTTTGCGCTGTTTGCTGTTTGTTGTGTCCTGCACGGCGAGACCAAATGTTAAAAAAGTTTTATTTTTTGTTATGTTCATATTACATTTTTGTAATGCATGTTAAACATCGTGAGTAAACTTGGAAAGTGGAAAATGTGCCGGTGCTTGTATGCAATACGATTGATTTTCATTTTTACAATTTCGCCGAGACAGCGACCACGACCCACACCCTTTGCTAGAAATCTCCTGTTCCATTCCATGTACTCTGTCGGCCTTCACGAGTTGGATATGATATATTGGACTGGCCCACTTTCACCATTCACCTGAGTCATGGCAAAATCAAAATTGTTTAATCAATTTGGTTATGTCAAGATTTTGTCTTCTCTTGCGTTCGCAGTTTGCATGCGGCATGCCATATGCACCTTCGTTCGTCTTTCGCAACTGCGAAGCAAATAAAATAAATGTCCGTCCAACCAACTATCAAAACGAACGCAAATGGAATAAATTATTCCATAACTTCCATAACGCAACGCGCCGCAGCAAAGCACGTCGAGAGTGCGTGCTTGCACATAATGCAATGGAATATTGATTGAAGATTAAAGTATTTGCTGACTAGATGACGACAGGGAACAAACAACCGTTCATTCTCACCTATTCTTTTCGGCATTTGTGGCATCGAACCTTCATCGAATCTGCTCCTACCGTCGGTTTTTTACTCCTACTTAAATGTTCCGCTGCTGCTTTTTGGTTTTGTTGTTGGCTGTCTTGTGTGGAAATCGTTCAAATCCTCCAGTCATTAAAGTCTGCAGCTGCCCCAAATTCTGAGCTCTGGGCATCAAACAGTCGAAGAAATGCTGATTTCATGCATGCGGTTTGCTTTGATAGTTGCAGGAGAAGTTACAGATTACACAGCTATTAAGCTATTACAGAAATTCCACGTGCTGAGCCAATCTGTCCGCCATTTTAAGTGATTGAATGTTAAAACTTCGACTTGCTTTCCTTGGGAAATCGACTGAATCAAATGCCAAGTTTTATTGAATAGCTCGTACTCACGAATAATTAAATACAAATTAATGTAGTTTAGTTCAATTAAATTTAACATTAAATTGGAAAATGTGATAGTAGCATAACTGTGTTTACAAGAAATAGTCTGGGGTCCGTCTAGTGACATGGGGCTCGCCACGTCGAGGTGCGGGATCAAATTGAAGGCTGAAAAGAATAAGAAACAGATGCTCACGTTAGTACTTTGTCTTATAATCTTATCAAGCCGCACATCGCGATTTGAAAAGATATTTATTGTATGGTGCTGGATTTCAAGCACCTATTGTAGATTTATAAAAATGTAGATTAGCTTGATTAGCAGTTATTTATGCGACAAACGAGACGCAAATGCAAAGAAGTAAACTGTGAATCATGTATAAAAATAGCAGTGCCTTCTTCCATCATATATATACCGAACACTGATCTATATGCTCAATTGTTAATTGCAAACCTCCACGCATAGTTTGTGTTATGGATAATTGCCGGAAAGGAATAAAGTGTTTTGCCATAATGTGCTTTAGCACTTAACTGAGTTAACACTGGCTGCCTTTCCTTTACTACATATGAGAACCTCTAAAACTTCAGTCGCCTATCATGAGCATGAGCAAATGCAAAGGAAATGAGGACTTACAAAGTATATTTAAGTTGATCATCCAGTTCCATAATTGCTGCTTGATTTCCACAACGATAGCAATAATTTGGTGCAGAAAAGATAGTTACGACGTTACGATCATGACACCAATTGTAGCCTTCCATGACGAGCTGATGAGCTCTCGAAACCAATGTGATACCATTTGAATGGTTGAAAGTCTCTGATATATCCTGTCCAAAGGTGTACCCGGCTCCTCTTGGTGATATTCCCCAGCCGCCGCGATCATCAGGGTCAGACCAAAGCAAGTCACACATTGGACCTTCATGAGGGACCTCTTGGAGCCGGTCCAAAGCCCTGAAATGATCAGAAAGTAATATAAAAATGAGTTCTACTTGTACTTGCCTAGATTCATAACTAATGGGTAGAGCAAGCATGTTGGTATTAGTTTCTAGTATCTAACTCTTACCTTATATGATCCAATGTGTCAATGCTTGGGCTCAAACCTCCATGCAAGCAGAAGATTTGCGAGTCCACAAGTGCGGTTAATGGTAAATAATCAAATAGATCTGTGAAATACTTCCAAACGTTTGCATTTCCATATTTGCGTAAACACTCGTCGTAAAACCCGTACACTTGAGTAATCTGTCTTGACTCATGATTGCCTCTCAATATTGTGATGCGGTCCTTAAAACGAACTTTCAGCGCTACGAGTAAGGTGACGGTTTCAACACTGAAACAGAAAATTAATTAACAAAATTAAGTTATAGGTCATAGCTCATCGGTCATTTGGTTAAAAAAGAATTGGTGAAGTAACTTATTTCGGAAATCAAATGTGATTGCCTGACGTCACGCTGCCCTTTACATTAATCAATATGACATTGACAGAATTTGTTGTGTCGTTGCATGAAGAATCACGAACCTGTCAACTCTACCATTTGTCGGTGTTTCGGATCAGGCTGACTCTGGCACCGAAAATAATCTACATCTACTCTAATAATCATAGTTTTTTTATGATATGATGTTCATGTCACATTGCTTTGCCCTTCACATTATGATTAATTTAGCGGTAATATGCTTAGAAGAAGAAACTGTCGTTATCGTGGAATATTTCCAATAAATAATATCAATATCAACATTCTGATTCTGAACTAGTAATTTTGTAGAGATAGTAGAGAACCTTCCTGAACTAAATTCTCATAACAAATGATACAAGCTTCTGTAAAAAAAATTATGTAAAGGAAATAAGGAAAGACATTTGATTCATTGCTATCATTGCGTCACTGATCGCTCTTTTCGATTATGTGAGACAAATTGAGTATCAACAAATCAACCTAACGTTAATCCCATTCTCTTCTCTTTTAGTTCCTATTTCTAGAACAGCCGCCAGGTTCTTTTCTAATGATTCACATTTACCTGTAATACCCTCGATCAACATAGTCGCCCATGAACAGATAATTGGTGTCAGGACTCCTGCCGCCTATTCGAAATAACTCCATGAGATCATGGAACTGGCCATGCACGTCGCCACAGACAGTCACGGGGCATTTTACTTCTTGGACATTGGATTCATTGGTTAGGATTTCTTTGGCCTGAAAACGACATCAAGTTGATCAAATTAGTTATGACTCATCCTCTCAACTGGGATACGTGACGTATGACGAAAGCGACACGTGACGTTTGTCGTATTTTTGTTAATTGGAACCATTAAATGATTGCTTACCTTTTCACATAACGTCTTAACTTGGCCTTCCGTTAGTTGCTTGCACTCGTTCAGTTGTTCGACCCAAGCATCGAGCTCCTTCACGTTAATCTTGTTTTCCTCCATTCTTTCTGAACTGCTGATTCAACTGTCAAGTGACAATGGGGTAGTATTATCTATCTGACTTGACCCTTACAAAATCCTGTGTTAGTGAACTTATGAAATTACAAATTAACACTTGTTCAGTTCAGTTAAGTAGCTTAGGAGAGTAGAATAGAAGGAGGGCGATAGTCAAAAAGTTGGGCTGGCAATTTAGTAACGTCACAAAACCTATCAAAAGTATTGTAGCGTGAATTTAGCACAGGATTCTGCGTATAAAACGACTGTCGATCAACGAGCTCCACGCTATGGTTTTAATTTTAAAAATTGTAATTTTAAAATTGGATTTCCTTTTGTAGAAATGGCGTCTACTACTTAATAACTGCTTTTATTGCAGCACACAGCCGAATAGGACAGCTTCGATGGGCTTGTGCACTGACTCTTGCGGCTGCTGGCTAGCTGGCTTGTGTGTTTCCCGAAAGAGAGACAGAACACGAAAGAACTTCAAGTGAGGTACGGGTAAGAGAGACCAAGAGAGCTGGGATCGGCGAATGCATACTTTTGCGCGTACTACGTGAATACCGTATACCAGTTTAAAAAGTGATCAACATATCCACCTCCTCAAGAGGCAGTACATTGTACCGACTGGCACTGACTGACTGCAGCTCTTCACATACAAGCGAGTGATAAAGGCTTGGCTTGATTCCGGCTACAGAGTCTCACGAAGAAAACGTCGCCTGCGCTGCGATGGAGCTTGTGCCGCCGCCGCCACCGCCGAGTTAAGACAGTCGCCATAATTGATACTTCTTCGAAGGTGAGTCGTGAGTGTACTTAACGTTGGTCAAAGGTCATGATGTTACTGGCATTGCAGTGGATTTAGCGTGATACTTTAGCGGTGTGAGGATCCGTTGCGTTGTGCCAGTCTCCCTGTATCACATTACGTAGGAAATTCTTCCTGCTTTGCAAGCAGTAGCCGGCTCATGCACTAGATGTCTGCATGCATCTCAGTTTGTATCGTGTATTGAATTGTAACACTGCGTTCGGTCAACTGAGACGAGATTATTGGAAATTAAGTGCTCATTTAACGCTCAGTGGTGAAGAGGAATTCGTCCCAATAATGAATGCGCAGGGCTTCTTGGCAAGTAATGTACTGCTACTTGCATTCGCAAAATTAATGCAGTACAAAGACACATGAATGTTCTCGTGCCGCATGCCGTTTAGAATGTTGCCAATTCTTCCACCAATGTCAAATTACTCAATTAGGTCTCGTGTATGCGATAGGATCGAGAGAGTAGGCTGTTCGATCAGCCAAGAGAAAGTTGGAAATTATGTCTAATCAGGAACTAGAAGGACAAAGGATAAAAGAACTTACGAAAGCCGAAGACATGTATTCAGACGAGAGCACGATGCAATGCATGGCATTGTTTTACAGATTCTGCAATCTGCAAGTTTACTACACAATTTCCCAATTTTCTTGCACGTAATTGCGTAAGTATTCGCTTCTGGGACTTCTGGTGTAGACGTTTGACGGATTGTCATTTACCGTGTCGTGCTCGGTTTCGACAGAATATCCAGCGCAAAGTACACTGACCGTCATTCCAAATCCATTCGCGAAAATCTCATCTGCGAATACCATGAATAATGTGGAAATCCTAAGCGACGCGACAATCGATGCGTGACCAACATTCATCCAGTCCAAGGCAGTTTCAGGGACAAGTAGCAAAACAGCAAATTTTGTCACAAAATGCGTACAATCATCGATTGGCCAGAAAACCGGGGTTATCGATAAAGCGAAGTATTTTGCAATCACGTACGCACGTGCATTTTGCATCGAAGCAAAGCAGCAGATGGACATTAGAAAAGTTTAAAAAGTGCGCATCTAAGATGAACTTTTAACACGACAACAATCTTCAATCTTGACCGCTGACTTTACGCAGGAAATAAGAGGAAACCGTTAGCTGGTTTAATACTGTGTTCATGTTCCGATGGTCTGAGTCATCTCGGCAGTGCAGCTTGTAGTCTTCGTTTCGTGGGAAAGCTGAGCCAAAAACCGAAATCAAGATGATGTTGAATTTTTTGGCGGTCGTGTCAAAAACAGTTTTTCAGTGGTACGAACCGAATTTCAAATGCTGTGTTATGTAATACGTTAGTTGTAGTTAATGGCTGGATAGCCATTGCTTTGTTTTTAGTGTAACGCATTAAACCTTATTACCATTTCGTGCAGTGAGACTTGCATAACGCAGTGCAGTGCATTTGTTGCAAATCATACTGGAGAAACCTCTGCAAACTCACGTTTGTAATGCATTTTGCACGCATGCATTTAGGAAATCGTAATAAGGCAATAGTATGAGTAATGAATTGAGGATCAACAGAGATCAAGTATCTAGCATTTAAAGGGCAATCTTGCCAAATGGCATGGCTGCCAGTTCATTAAACTCGATTGAAGAGTTGTCCAGTTTTTAACACGCAAGGACAACCGCAAAATGGATGAAGTTTAATCGAGATGGACTTGATCATTCTCACTGTACCCGATTCATTGGAATTGGAGGGAAGCACCACCTTCCTTTCGCTTCGCTACAAGCAGCCGGCAATGGCAATGAAATGTGTTTTTTGTTTCGCTTCTAAAAGACTGGTTTAACTGGTTTGATTGATTTCTAGTCTTCTCGTCGAGTCCAGGTTTACGTACACGT
The DNA here is from genome assembly GCA_009869945.1 of Mesaphorura yosii. Lineage (NCBI taxonomy): Eukaryota > Metazoa > Arthropoda > Collembola > Poduromorpha > Tullbergiidae > Mesaphorura > Mesaphorura yosii. The sequence goes on from WIXG01000114.1 coordinate 201,477, forward strand.
ACCTGGGAGCCTGCAAGCTTCGTGCACTTGATTACATGAGTGACATTGCACTTTAAGATTTTAAAGGGTATTCATACAGAATCCAATCGAACTTTTACACTGCCCGTGTTCGTGTTAAGAGTGGCGAGTATGCAAGATGTGATAGCGGTTGAAATTAGCAGGTATGAGACCGGTGGGCTCATACATAAGATGCAGACGTGTGTAACGAAGACCAACAAATGGACAATAATGAGAAACTGTGTAAACTGTTGTAGTCAGTAACGAAATGAGACTGCATCAGTACTGGCATTGTAAGCAGTGAAAGATCCAAGGCGAAGAACCAAGAACAGCATGTAAAAGAAGAGGCTTCACACGTTCGCGTTACATTATCCGCCGTAGTGTACCAAACTGATTCACAATGACTTGACTGTTAGATAACGCTATTATAACAATGGTCTTATGTGATAGCAGCATCGGCAATGGTACGAGTAAGAAGACGAGCGCTGAAGATGCATCATTAAAATTGTTGACCATTCAAGATGAAGAGAGCAGTAACTTTTCACGTCTGACGGTGGTAGCAGCTGCTCACGAAGCGGCTTCGACCATAATCCACAGCCATAGTGACAATTATCAGAACAGAGGAGCCGGAATTGAAGAGACCGTCGTGGCCGTTCGGAAAGTGCAGGATTTCGACTTTGACAACACCGACCATCGTGCGACTATAAATAGCCGCAGCCTGTCAAGTTCCTCATCACCATCAACGATTGCGACAGGTTAGTCGTGTCATAAGCTCATAATTCATACCTTTGAACGTAAATAGAAGTTAACAGAAGCGCAACGCAACGACCAGCGGTCATTAGAATTGTAAATTACAAATACCTCGAATGCACGGCAGCAACAATAACGGACCTCGGAAGTTTGAAATAAGCATGCACACAGATGAACTCTTTTCAGCAACGCAACAACTGTCTTGAGCAATACGTGTTTATCTGACCGGATCACAGAAGTCGAGTCTAAAGCACATAGCATGTGGGGCAGGCCGGAGATGCGGTACCGCAACACGCAATTCACTATATGCATTAAGTAATTAAGCCCAGCGGAATTTTTCTTAGTGATTTTGATTTTATTTGGGGCACAGTCCTTTGAACTCTTCGAATTCGTAAATACGAGTACGAGAATTGAATTGGCAAGTCTTTTGACGTGAGACCACCGATAGACAACAAGGCAGCAGTGCTCGTGAGACAGCTTAGCGTAGTATGATAGCACTTATCTTGTAGGACAGGCACTGCTAATGTGCATTATTATGATAGACTTGGCATTTGAACTTCAGACTCTCAACTTTGATCAGCTCGTCTCTTGCCTCATTTCATTTATATTTTATGGCGTGTACCACGTATTAATACAGAGTTAGTGTGTTGGTGACTGATAATTAGGTCCAGTCCACTCGTGGTACGTCGTACGTGTGAGAATTTATATTTTCATGAGAAACTGTGCGCGAAGCTCATTTCCATCTTATTCACCGTGTCAGTGTCAGTTTGTTTTGTGTCGTAAACGATGAAGCCTCTAAGTTTGATTGTCTTGTTTGGATTCTTAAACAGTTTCATCGAGCCCGACGACCGCAGCACGAGAAGCCTCGTCGTCACTGCATCAGCCTCAACCAGTGGCTCCACAGACGCAGACCATCAAGATGAGTGACCATCGTACGATCGAGTTTGTGATGAAGTCCTTACTTTCTGGTGGTATGTGAAAGTTTTTTTCCGTCCAATAAATAGGATATGCCCTGCCATGCAGTGACGTGCTGTACGTCCGCGTACACATAGAAATTTTCGTTTGTACTTCATTCATTCTTGTTGCATGGGGCTCAGGATGAGTTATTCCTAATTTGCATAAGAATAACTGAATAACCCTAATTCACACTCGTACTTTGCAGTGTGGTTTCTTGCTTCTTTCACAAATGGGCTTTTAAAGTTTTCAAAGTGAGATGTAAGCTGATTAGGATGGCATGATGGCGGGCACCGCACCACAAGTTTATCGATTGTTATGATAATTGTCAGCCCACTTCCTTTTCCCTCACAACTTCGGACAATGCGTTGCGTGTTGCGTCTTTCTTCTGAAGAAATTCATACTTCCCTTATCCTCTTTGTGGTGACGGAATTTTAGAATTGCAAAATTTGAGACATTTTGTAATTTACTCTTACAAGAGATGAACCATACGAATGAGACACGCTAGCGTCATTTATGAAATCGCAAGATCGTCTTATTGTGCATTACGTACTCCAGAGTTCCTGTATTGATTAAAAGAACTTAAAAGAAACTTTGCATTCCAATCATAGGATTCCGATCGTTAATGTCACAGACATGACACGGCGCGGGTTCGAAGGTTATATGTTTGAGTGATGAAATTATTCACAATGCATGGCACTCTGTGGTGAAGGTTAAGGTTCGAATTCTTGATATTCCTTGTCATTTATTTGACACGATGGCCTTGATAAATGTATGGTAAGCTAGAAATTGTTTATTTTGTGTGCGGTGAAGGTAGGACCGAAGACTTTTGTGAGATATTGGGGTTTCCAAAAAGTGTTGACAATGGATTGATTCCCAGCATTGTCCCGTCTGATTATTACGCACTATTCCGCATTTACCATTACGAATGGCGAATTTAGTGTCGTGTCATGCTTGAACGTCATATTAGTCTGGAGGGTAGGAATCTCCATTGTTGCGTAGAAGCTTCTCATACTGCACTGAAGACACTGATTTAAAGCATCAGACTGTGAAAGATGTCCCAGAACTGAACAGATGTTGTGTGCCGAATTCAAGTGCAACTGATGTTCTTAATGGCGATTCGGTTATTTACATTTTATTATGACATAATCCTTTCAATGTCATCTTTTATTCCCTTCTTGGTTCGTACTTTTACACTTCATTCGACATTGGGGATTAACGTCTAATTATAGATTTACGGGTTTGGTAGTTAAGAGCAAAAGCGGTGAGCTAAAGCAGTCAATCTTGGCTAGTAGAGGCAAGTAGCGCACGACGAGTAAATATTCCGTCACATCATAATTGGTACAACAAATGTGCTGATGATGTATGATGTTTGATAGCTTTGTCGTCTAGTACAATGTCAATATTTCACTAATTTGTCTTGCTCCTTCTTTCAATCACAGGAGTTGCTGGAATGTGCGCAAAAACAGCCGTCGCACCACTGGACCGAATCAAAATCCTACTACAAGCACATTCAAGCCATTACAAACACTTGGGCGTCTTTAGCGGTCTCAAAGGAATTGTCGAGAAGGAAAAATTCCTAGCATTATATAAAGGTACTGATTACGCATGCTTTTTAATGGCCTTCAATGTAATCACACAAATTGAATTCACAGGAAATGGAGCTCAAATGGTCAGAATATTCCCTTATGCAGCTACGCAGTTTACTTCGTACGAAGCGTACAAAAAGCTATTTGGAGAAAAATCTCGGGTGGGTAACTTTTTCGCTGGATCGGCGGCTGGAGTCACGGCAGTTGCTCTGACATATCCTCTGGACACCATTAGGGCGAGATTAGCTTTTCAGGTAAAACAAAACACGGAAATCTACTTCCATCAGGCCACCCACTCATGCGATGTTTAATCATTCTACAGGTGTCTGGAGAACATGTTTATAATGGTATTTATTCGTGCGCAATTAGTATTTTTAAGCACGAAGGTGGAGTGCGGGCACTTTATCGAGGATTCACTCCGACAGGTAAATTTAATCACGTTCATGTATGTCCTGAATGCTCATTTCAGTTTTGACCTTCTTACGCCTTTACAGTTTGCGGAATGGTTCCTTACGCTGGTCTGAGTTTCTACTGTTTCGAATCCTTCAAGTATGTTTGTATGAAGTACTTTCCTGTAGTCAGCTGTAACGCCAATTCAAGAAACACAGGAGGACTAGAGCTATTAATTCACTTTAAACTATTATGCGGAGGTATCGCTGGTGCTGTTGCACAGTCAGTTAGCTATCCGTTAGATGTAACAAGGCGGAGGATGCAGCTTGCAATGATGAACGAGTCTACACGAAAATTCGGGTAAAATTTTGTTTACATCAAGCTTTAAGTGCTGTACAGATATTGTACCATTATTTTTGGGGTGTCAATTTTTCGATCTTGAGAATAATTCTTATGCAAGAGTACCCTTATGGAAAAACACTCTTTCTCATGAAGAATGTGTCGTAAAATGTTTTTTTTTCTGCAAAAAAGAATCATTTTCATGGTCGAAAAAATGTTAACCTTTATTTTTGGTGGCTGGTATTTGCAAGAAGGTGATGGTTGCTAACTTACTTTTAAATTCCATTTTAATATGCTACTGATGTTTCTGCTCTGGGAACTTTGAAATGGGTATTTGCAATTTCCTCCTTACTGGCGATGGCGCTTTTACGACGGTGGTGTGTTCCATTCTGTACCAAACGTTCGGTGTATAAAATTTGTAGAAGGTATTAAATTATTATGGAGGTTTATTACGGTGCACATTGTACTAATGAGAATTTTTATGTATTTGCAGCATGGGCATGTTCCAAACACTTCGACTGATTTACAGTGAGAACGGAGTCTGGCGTGGTTTATATCGTGGAATGAGCATCAACTACCTGAGAGCTATCCCGATGGTGGCCGTTTCATTTACAACGTACGAACTAGTGAAGCAGCTGCTGAATATGGATACGGGGTTAGCAATTAAAACAGGATAACATTCGAAGCGAAAGAATTACATACCACTTATTATATTTCTCACCGCGAATGTACTTTAATCCTCATCAAAGAAAATGTACTGCATTTCTCCTCAAAAAATAAATTTTGTCTCCCCATAAAGTCCACTTTTCTCATTAAAAAGCTATATTTAGCCACTGACATGACTCACTGGACGAAAGTACAGCGAGTAGAGCAAAAAGGCGCAGCG